>OX453304.1:7500-555426 GCA_949710035.1 Crambus lathoniellus
TAACCTAACCTAACCTAACCTAACCTAACCTAACCTAACCTAACCTAACTAACCTAACCTAACCTAACCTAACCTAACCTAACCTAACCTAACCTAACCTAACCTAACCTAACCTAACCTAACCTAACCTAACCTAACCTAACCTAACCTAACCTAACCTAACCTAACCTAACCCAGTTGCGACCCAAAACTCGCACGAGACGCATCTCGCTCCGCGCGAAAAATTCTAAAAAATTAGTTTTTCTTAAGATATCGCTAAGTGCTATACACCAAAAGTTGCGCATTTTTGCGCCCTACACGTGGGTGAAAGAAGTTTTAAAATCGGTGCAGTGCCTGATAAGTTAATAAATAAAAAGTGATTTTCTAACCTTCAAAGCGTGAAGATATAACTAGTTTTCCGCCCATTGCGAGTTAACCGCAAGGGGCCATCCAGACTCCGATACGCCGTTTTGTGGGCCTCCGCGCGCCCTACAAGACTACACCATCAGCTCCCCTCAACTCCTGGAATCCCAGGAGTTATTAAGGGGAAAAGGGAAAAAACACGTGGTTTTTTCACCACGTGTTTTTAGTTCCGGCCATCTGGGAGCAGCGCGAGGACAGCAGGCGGGTAGAAGACGTTAAGACAAAGCATCCGGCACCTCAACTACAAAAATCGGACCACACCAAGATAAGATAACTAATTTCTAAGTTTTTAAATTTTTAAACAATTTTCCCCAAAAATTTTTGTATGTAACCCTTCAGGTTTTTAATTTTATAAAGATAGTATTAATTAATATCTATATAGTTTTGAAAAAATATTTTAAATCCCTTAGATATTTAAGCCAGGAAAATTATTTGAATATAAGGGTGGTTTCTACCCCCTGCTTTTTCTCAGGAACTATTAGTCCGATTGACACCAAATTTTGTACATATATGCACTAGATATAAGACTATTTTAAGAATAATTTTTAGATTTTTACCTTTACTACTTTTGTTTTTATTTAATTTTTTGTGTTTAATTTTTATGCATACGGAAAGGGGTGCTATTTAGGGGTTGGCCGAGGCTGCCATAGGCCCTAGACCACCTTGGGCATCACTCCCAAGCCCAAACTTGGCCGCCCTAATTCTCAATCTACGTTTTCCCCAAACCGGCAGCCATTTTCTTTTTTTTAGGGAAAATATTCCCCATCGTATAGCTTCCAAGATACTGATCGCAGGGAGGCGAGGTTTTCATAGGAGGGCCTCAAAAACCCCCCTCTTGCGCCCTGGTGGGGTCACAACCCTGTAGGACATATGATGTCTCTACAGGGATTCTGAGCACCTACGAAGGTAGATTTTGGCCCCCCCCACCACGACGCAAAAATCCCCGAGCTTCTACGACCAGTAGTTTGGGCAGTAGGAATTTTTGAAATTCCGGCGGCCATCTTGGATCGCCATTTTGTTTTCGGGAAAAGGCCGATATCTCCTAAACTACTGGTCCGATTTGGACGGGGATTTATCCCAGGGGTACGCGTGACTCCCCCGCTTCCCCTCCCCCCCTCAAAACCGTAATTAGGAAACTTGCTTTTTGCACCCTGTTTTTAGGAGCGCGCGAGGTAGACATCGTAAAACTACCCCGGCAACACCCAATCACCGGCGTTCTAGCACCAATAGGGCCGGAGATATCGCCTGGCTAAATCTGGTCCGCCATCTTGGATCCGCCATTTTGGAGATTTGGCCAGGCCATAACTTCCAAACTACTGGGGCTAGAGAGTTGGGGATTTCTTCCGGGGGGTTCCCCGCACTCCCTCTTCCATCTACCTGGGGTAAATTTACCCTAGGGCAACTCGGGAAAATTTTCTGCCTGAGCACATTTTTGTGTAGAAAAAGAGGAGCCCCACGGAAGTTCCCAAGAACCGGCGAGCTCCGGCTAATAGTTTTTGAGTTAACCAGAGTTACCCATTTTCCCCATAATTTGTCTGCAATATTACCCATAGGGGAACTCGAGAACTGTTGGCCGTAGAGCCCCGTGCTTGGGGTCACTGAATAGGGCTCGCTGAGCTCTATCGGGTTCGCGACTTAGTTTGTAAGTGACGGCTACCATTTTGGCGGCCATTTTGTTTTTAGGGTAAAATTTGATAACTTTGTTGTTTTTAAAGTTAGAGACTGGCGATTTTTGACCAAAAGTAGTATTTAACGTCCTCTACCACTGGTAGGAGCATAGTTAGTTTTTAGAGACAGGGAAACTCTACATAGAGTTTTAAAATTATTTATTTAAAATTCATTTTTTCCCCATTTTTTTACATAAAATAGTTGGGGAAACCAAACTACTTGGTTGACACACACGCATCCCACTTACCCTTGACCGCAAGCAGACTCATACAGGCAGGTCCTGAAAATAAAATACTACCAAATAAAAACAATATTAAAATTATTTTAATAGAATCTTTTACACTCTATTTTACACATATACATACTGACGCCACTGCTCCTAAATAAAATTCCATAAAAGATGGCCACCGCACGCACTCCAGTCCCAACGGCCCGGACCCGCTACACGGACAAAACCAGTCCCGCTACAGCCGGTATAAACCAAACTGTAAACTCATCCACGCAAAAGGACTCTACATTCAATAGCCAAACACCAACGGAAGCAACCAGGTATGAAAACATAATGGACTACTACGGAGATCACGGCCCATGGACCAAGACCAAGTTTAAAAGACTGAGAAAGGAGTATGAGGCTCATCATGCCGTCTCACCAGCGTGCTTAAACGGATTAGAGGTGAGGGGTAACCTCTATAACATCTTCAAATTCCTTGATGAAATCCCACAACAGCTGAGAACCTACCCAGGTATGAGAAGAGACCTCAAAACATGGCTTGAGAAAGAAGCGGAAGATGCCACCCACATGCTGTTTGAGGTGGCAGACCTCATAAACAGATACGTCCCAGAAAGGATTCCTGAAAATAAAGTCCCCATGGGTGCAAGTACGCCGATGCAGCAGTCCGCGCCCTTCTCCCCGAACTTAGAAGCTTTGGACGAGCGACTGGAGAGGATGGACCAGGTGATCCATGATCTCCAAGCGCTCGTTCCACTCGCCGTAAAAGACGGGGAGGACCTGCGTAACGTGTGCGCGGCGATATCGCAGTTGGACTCAAACATGAGGAAAATGGGAGATGACCTGACGCAAAATAGCGAAGTCCTGAAGGAAAAAGGCGTGGGCAACACAAACAAAATTGTAGGTGAAATTAAAAAGTGGGAGGACCGCCTAACGCATACAGTAACAACCCCAGATTTTGACATGGGGGCGTTGGATCACAAACTGCAGGCGATGGTGGAGAGAGTGGAAGACGTGGTAAAACAGGTTGCCACCCCCGCCACCTACGCCAGCGTTGTGGCCAAGGCCCCCACACCACCAAAGTACCCACCGACCCTGGAGTCAATTGCAATTACCTCGGACTTGGAGCTAGAAACGGGGGAGGAGGTGCTCCAAAGAGTGAGGACTGCAGTTGATGCCAGGGCCGAGGGCCTTAGAATTGACAAAATAAGAAAAGCAAGGAACCAGAAGGTCATACTTAGTTGCACCAACAAAACGGACTTACAGAAAATTACGAAGAAAATTAAAGAAAAAGACAGTAAATTAAAAGTAGAACCTATCCTAAACAAAGATCCCTTGGTCATCTTGAAGGATGTACTACTAGAGGACGACGAGGAGATCGTCGAAGCGGCAATCCAACAGAACCCGGGGATTTTTGAAAATAGGGATAAAGGGTCCATCAGGATTAAAATAAAATACAAGAGAAACACCAGGAACGTACATGCCAAACACGTGGTCCTCCAAGTAGACCCACTAAGTTGGCAACGGATGACGGAGGCTGGTGCCCTCCACATTGATCTACAGAGGATCAGGGTGGAGGACCAGTCTCCACTTATCCAATGCTCGAAATGTTTAGGTTTTGGGCACGGCCGAAAGTTCTGCGCGCAGAAAGCGGACAGATGCAGCCACTGCGGAGGACCGCATTTGCGGGCCAAATGCGATCTGATGATCACAGGGGAACCTCCGGAGTGCTGCAACTGTGCTCACACGGGGAATAAGGCGGACCACAACGCCTTTAACATCAATTGCCCAACCAGACAGAAGTGGGACTACCTGGCGAGGACAACCACAGCATACAACACATAAGACACACACACACACACACACGCGCATACACACAGGCACAATACCGGGACTCCTAAACTGATGGTTTAAAGTCACGTTATACAGCTGAAAACAGACACGTAAATTAGACACCTATATTTTGGAAATATAAAGGTCACATTAAAGTCTAACAAAACACTTGACACAAAACAATCGAACCCTAAAATTTTTTAAAACAATAAGCCAAAAACCAAACAAGTCTCTAACTATTAAAGCTTTAGAAATAGGGAAAGAATTATATATTATGTAGAATATATAAAATCTGCCCCAAAATACATAGTAGTTAAAAATAGGATAGGCATAAGTTTTTAGTTTCTAAACAGTTTAATAACCCATTGGTATGTATGCCTGGTGAAAATGGATATATTAAGTAATCTGATAAGATACAATGTAGAAATGTAATTAGAAAAAACATAATACTGTTGTAATAAAAATGTAATGTGTTAGTGTAAGCAAGAAAATGTAAAATAAAATTATGTAAAATTATATAAATTAAAATAAGAATAGACCTAGATTTACTGTTGTAATAAAAAATGTATTGTACTAGTAGAAAGTACCGAAATGTAAAATAATAAGATTAAATATATGTAAGGATAGACCTAGATAAACACACTGTCGAAATAAAAATGTATTGTACTTGAAGAAAACATTGTAACGTAAAATGATAAGATTAAACACATGTCATGTTAGACTCTGATTTATACATAAATGTCCACACAGATAAAAATTTTCGATAATAACTTAGAAATAGTGAATGTAAGCAAACGAAGAAATAAATCACCCTCGCGAAGCCGCTCAGTGGCCTCCTTTTGCGTTATAACCTCCTCGCAGAAGGTGGCCATGGCGTCCCAGGCCCTGCTGTCTTCCAGCATGGCCCTAACTACACTGGGTAGGGAGAGATCAGTCCCCACCACCGCCGTGAGTGTGCGGCGCTGTCGGCCCCAAGTTGCACACACCTCCAGGGTGTGCTGCGCCGAGTCACGAGCAGCACCGCATTCGTGGCACATAGGGCTCACCTCGCGCCGAATCATGTGCAGGTAATCCCCGAAACAACCGTGTCCGGAGAGTACCTGCACAAGGCGGTAAGTCAAAGACCCGTGCTTCCGCGCCACCCACTGTCTCAGCACCGGCTGGATTGCTTCAACTGTGCGCCGACCAAACTCCGCGGACTCGAGTTCCTCCTCCCATCGCTGCATAACTGCGTCGTGCGCGTCGCGTCTTATCGCTTGGACCTCCTCATGGGTCAGACGATCTCCCCGTGCCCTACACTCAATTTTGTGCCGGTATACTTCGTCAAGCACCTCCGCTTCCATCTCCCATGGCGGAGTGCCTGCCAGCGCTAGGGCCGCCGACGCAGAAACTGTACGGTAAGCTCTTATAGCCCGTGTAGCCATCGCGCGTTGTGGGGAACGCAGGAGCGCACAGATATGCCTATTCATGGCATCTGCCCAGACCGGCGCACCGTATAAGGCCATACTTTTAACCACGGTCGCATAGAGGCGACGGCAGCTAATGCTTGGCCCACCAACATTTGGGAGTAGCCGACCGAGAGCTAGCGCCGTCTTAACAAGTCGCGGGGCCAGCTTCTTAAAGTGCGGTATGAAGCCCCACCGGCTGTCTAGGGTCAAGCCCAGGTACCGCATAGTATTGCCTACAGGGACATTTACACCATCCACTGACACAAAAGCATCGGCTGGTGGGCCATCGCGGGGCCCATGAAAGCAAATAACCTCCGTTTTATTCAGAGCTACCTCCAAACCCAACATTCTTATCCTTTGGACAACCAGGGTCGCGCCAACGGTAGCCAGACGCGCCGCTTCTGAGTAGCTGTTGCCCCGGGCGGTGATTAGGGTGTCATCCGCATAACTGATGATGTTCATGCGGGGCAACAGAAGACCTCGCAGGACCCAATTGAAACCAATGTTCCACAGGAGCGGCCCGAGGACTGACCCCTGTGGAACGCCACAACTTACTTCACGACTGTACATGGCTCCTCCTGGCCCAATGTACTTGACCTTACGTCCTGACAAATAACTTGCAACTACTTTTCGGAGATAGTATGGAACCTCGTGAAACCGTAGGCCCTCCAAGATGGTTTCGAAGGGGATGGTGTTAAACGCGTTGGCGATGTCAAGAGACACCGCCAGCACCTGTTCCCCTCTCGAAGTTGCCCTGTTACAAATACGCCTCATTTCCAGCAGGGCGTCAACAGTGGACTTTCCAGCACGGAAGCCATATTGCCGCTCGGACAAGTCAGGTCCCGCAGTTGAGAGGTGCTGCTCAATACGCGCGGCGAGTAGGCGCTCGAAAAGCTTACCCGCCTCGTCTAAGAGAACGATGGGCCTGAACGATGAGGGCGACCCAGGAGCACGTCCTTCCTTTTTTAAAAGACAGAGTCTGCCGTTCCTCCACGTGTAAGGGAACTCTCCCGACTCCAGGCACAGGGAAAACAGGTCCCTGAGCTGTTGTCCTAGGTGTTTTGAGGCCGCCACCAACACAAAACCAGGTACTCCATCTGGGCCCGGAGCCTTTCTCCCCTTCGCTCGGAGTCTGTCTAGCGCGGCATCGAGCTCCTCTTCGGTGACTGGAGCAGCCCTGACCGTCATCTCGTCTTCCCTTGTCGGAGAGGTCATTACCGGCGGGACGAACGCAGCCCTTCTCGGGAAGAGGCCAGACACAGCGTCACTCAACTGTCGTGGCTCAAAGTCCTCTAGCGAAGGCGCACCACCGCGCATTTTACTGCGTACCACGACAAAAGGCCTTCCCCAGGGGTCGCGGTCTAAGTCCTGGAGCCATTCCTCTCGCGCTCTGGACTTTGCCTGTGAAATGGCCTTCTGAAAGTCCAGTTTCGCTTGTTTGTAGGCCTCGTAGAGAAATTGTTCCTCAATCTCGGTATGCCTTCTTCGGCGACAACGTTTGTGGTCTCGACGCTTTCTATTGCAAGTTTCCCGGAGAGACGCCAGCTCAGCGGACCACCAGTAGACTGCCTTCTTGCCTGGAGGCGGGCCCAGGGAGCGGGGCATTGCTGTATCGCATATGTAAGTGAGGTCCTCTCGAAGTCTAAGAGCCCGCTGATTAGCGCTATCTTGGCGGCTATCGCGGGCGTCATGGTTCCAACCTACAACTATTGCGGCTTCTTCAGCTAAATTTGGGTCGAAACGTGTGTGAGCCCACTTTGGAAACCGAGCACCACTACCTACACTTCTCCGGGGCAGTCTGTTAGTTGATGCCACGTTGGTGGCGACCTCAAACGTTATGTATTTATGGTCAGAAAGGGACTCCACCTCTCCATGCACACGCCACCCTGAGATCCGAGCGGCTAGAACAGGGGTTGCAAACGTCACGTCAACTATTGAGCCACCATTCCGCCTCACGCACGTGAATTCGTGGCCCCTATTGCAAACTGCGAGTCCAGACGACGCTGCAAAGTCTGCGACTATGTCACCTTTGTCGTCCGTGACATGGGAGCCCCAAACGGCCGACTTAGCGTTGAGATCCCCCATGACCAAAACATGTTGTCGCTGACCAACCAACCGACCCACAACAAGACCTAGGAGATCAATGTAGACTTCTAGTTCGGCTACACTTTTGTTCGGAGAGAAATAGACCCCCACTATAGTGACATCCCCGAATTCAGCCACCACGTATCCCCGTCCCCTCTCCTTAGCCACTAACGGAGTGCGAGAATCGGGATCAACTAGAATTGCGACCGAGCCGCTTAAATCGCCTACCCAATGAGACAAGGTTGGAACGAAATACGGCTCCGAGATCACAGTTATATCAACCTTCCACTCCACCATAGTCTGCGAAAGCAGATCTTGAGACCGGGTGGAGTGATTGACATTAGCCTGAAGAAAGCTGAGATGCGGTGCACTAGTCATCGCTTTGTTCTGACATTATCTCAGCTTCCTCCGGCAGAAGCGGGTCGGCTACGGTGGGAGGGGCACGAGTACCTGGGCCCTCCTTTGGTTTGACGTGAGGAGGGTCACACTTCTTGCCCCCCATTCGGTGACCAGAGGGTCGCCCAGCATCTTCACAGACGGCACATCTATAAGCTGGTAGACTGCAGCTAGCAGCGATGTGTCCGTCTCTCCCACAGCGGTAGCACAGCCCACTACGGTCAACCTGACTCGGACACCGCTGGCTCGTATGCCCAAGGCTCAGGCATCTGAAACAGCGCATAGGCAGCGGTTCTAAAACACGCACCATGGCCGAGCTCCAGCCCACCAAAAGTCTCCCCGTTTCTACAATCTTTTTGGCAATAGGCACTGGGCATTTTGCCAAAGCCGAGCCTGATCCCCCCGGACCAAATCGGACTTCTCCTACCTTAATCTGGTCGGAGGAATAAGCTTCTCCGCCCTTCTCCAAAATAGCAGCCATAATGTCCTCTTTCCCGATCGAGTCATCGAGCCCTGAGATACGGAGGTCAACACACTTTGTGGGTCTCGTGACTTTAGCCACTCCCGACAGCACCTCGCGCAGCTTAGAAGCCAGCTGATCCGCCTTCTGTTCATTTCCAGGGCCTGGGATGGAGATAATCCTGGCCCCCGTTGCCGCCTGCTTACAGCGGATGCCCTCGAGTCCGAAGTCCTTAAGCTGCATTTGTGCCCTAGCCTTGCACAGGATGGTGGCATATGTAGCACCCTGCGCGATAGCATCTGGATGCAGTGTCAAGACGACTGCTGCCGATCGCGGTGCTGAAAGACCAGCTTTCTTTTTGTTTCGCCTCCTGCGTTTCTTGTTTTGAGCGGCTGCATCGGCCGTATCAGCTGGTGGGTTGGATGCCCCCTGCGACGCAGATTGAGCCGCCTTCAACCTCTTGTTTCTGGCTTTTCGGCTTTCAGCCGTCTCCCACTCCCCTTGTGCTGGGGTTGGCGCTGACGGCGTCGCCGGGCTATCTGGCTGACTACGAGCAGAAGAAGGGCCTGCTGTTGGTGCCTGCCGACGAGAAGGCGCTGGCGCTGGAGGTGGAGCAGCTGGTGCTGGTGAAGGAGGCTCTCTCCTTTTATCGCCCGCCAGCTGCGGTCTGATGATGGGCGCTGGGGGAAGTCTCGACTCAAAGCTGCTGAGTTGGGTTTTCACCATTTCCCCAATAGAAACAAACAAGTCTCGTTTAAAATGCTCCATCATTTCCGCCTGTAGAGCGTACGAATCTTTGGCAGGCCTGGGCACGGAAGACTGTGCTTGACATTCGGATAATGTTTTGCGCATGGCCTTCATTTCCGTCTGTACTTTCTCCAGCGTAGATGAGAGGCGAATATTTTCAGCGTGAAGCCTACGAACTTCTACATCATCCGACCGTACAGTTAAAGCGTTGAAGATTTTAGAGATACCTCGTATCGCGTCTTTTAGAACCTTCTGACAGGAGCCCTTGAGTTTCCCTGATCTCTCGGCCACACCCTTTATAGCTTCCAATTTTTGCGCCATTATAGCCCTGAGACGCTCAGCACTCTCGTCATCCTGACCAGGTTGTACTGATAAGTTCGAACCTGAATCGCTGCTTGGATCCATCATCGACCAGCTGTCATACTGTCCGCCAGCGAACTCTCCACCAGTGAACTCAAACGCATCATCCGCGTCCCTTTCATAGTCGTCCAATGGGCGGAGTTTTAACGACTTGACAAACTCAGTCCTTGCCATATTCCGCAGTATATCCTTCGCACGACCTATACCAGTACCAATGCTCTTGGTTGGAGGACGACCGCGTTTCCCACTACCACGCCCAACAGCGAATGGCTTAAGCTTTTTAGTGGTCGGCGCAGAAGTCCTCACCCTATCATCAGACTCAGGAGAGGATTGGACATCTCTCGTACGCTTTTTTGCCTTAGACTTTTTACCAACTCCCATGGCGGCAAGGCAAGACTGACTACTCGCTGCTGAAGGGCTAGCTGACGCTGAAGGGTCAGCTAACGCTGAAACGCCAGCCGTCGCTGAAGGGCCAGCCGACGCTGCGACAAGATTGGGCAAACTGCCTGCTACTGAAGAGCCAGCTGCAGCTGGCGCTAAACTGGACTGACTGCCCACAACTGAACCTTTCGAAGACGCCCCGTTTGTTTCGGACGCCGAAAACATTTCGTGCTCACTTATCTCGCCTGAGCTAAGCTTCACCCGCTCTCTTCCGCCCGAGCTAGGCCCACCGCCGAACTTTAAAATTAATTTTTGAGTTTTGGATTCCATTTTGATTCCCACGATTATGGTAGCAAATAATCGGTCCACCCGGGCAGAGGCTCCATGCCCGGGTAAGCGTATGGTTCACGAAGCAGGGGGTCCGCCAGTCCCCTGCTCCGTTGGCCACGTTGGGACTGGTCTCCCACCAGCCATCCATCCCCTAGCCCGTGGCAGGCGTAGGATTAGGGTTTTTTAGTGAGGTTGTCTCCTCGCGGGGACACCCAACTAAGGGCAGCCCCACCGTCCCCCAAAACGTGACTGAAAGGGACGGCTTCGCCGACGGTTGGCCATGAAGACCCGTCCGCCGATTGCGACAACCGTAATCGGACGGACCCGCCGCCTACGCTCGCACCACCGCTACTGGACTGTCCAGGACGCCGGCCGAGCCCGAACCGCGCTACCGCTGCCCAGAATATGTCTGGGACGCCAGCGCGGAGCCACCAAAACCGCAAATGCGGATAGAACCGCGAGGCTCCCCTCCCGTCAGACTATTAGCCGTCGCCGCGGGAAATGCGACGACGTTGCCCAGGGTGCACGACGGGGACGTTGTCTGACTTCGCACCCCAACCTAACCTAACCTAACCTAACCTAACCTAACCTAACCTAACCTAACCTAACCTAACCTAACCTAACCTAACCTAACCTAACCTAACCTTTTTTTTTTTTTTTTTTTTCGAGGGGAAAATGTACTTTTACGCACCGCCCGCCACCAGATAACTGGGGCAGGGGAAGTGGGACTCTCCCGCTGGTGAACAGCGGGCATACCTTACACTAAAAACCCCCCGTTGTGACGTCTCTGCCGGTTGTCGGTGGCATGGGTTCCAATCGGGAATCGACCACACCGCCCCGGCCGGCCATGGCTTATCCTGGCCTCGATCTTGTGTTTAGGAGACGCGCGTCACGAGTGGCGTCTCCGTCCTTCATCATGGGGGGAAAAGATGCGCGGCGTAGCGCCTTCTACGTCCCCCAGTTCGTCGGCGTCTGAGCGGGTGCGCCTGGGCATCACCCTCGCGAAGCCGCTCAGTGGCCTCCTTCTGCGTTATAACCTCCTCGCAGAAGGTGGCCATGGCGTCCCAGGCCCTGCTGTCTTCCAGCATGGCCCTAACTACACTGGGTAGGGAGAGATCAGTCCCCACCACCGCCGTGAGTGTGCGGCGCTGTCGGCCCCAAGTTGCACACACCTCCAGGGTGTGCTGCGCCGAGTCACGAGCAGCACCGCATTCGTGGCACATAGGGCTCACCTCGCGCCGAATCATATGCAGGTAATCCCCGAAACAACCGTGTCCGGAGAGTACCTGCACAAGGCGGTAAGTCAAAGACCCGTGCTTCCGCGCCACCCACTGTCTCAGCACCGGCTGGATTGCTTCAACTGTGCGCCGACCAAACTCCGCGGACTCGAGTTCCTCCTCCCATCGCTGCATAACTGCGTCGTGCGCGTCGCGTCTTATCACTTGGACCTCCTCATGGGTCAGACGATCTCCCCGTGCCCTACACTCAATTTTGTGCCGGTATACTTCGTCAAGCACCTCCGCTTCCATCTCCCATGGCGGAGTGCCTGCCAGCGCTAGGGCCGCCGACGCAGAAACTGTACGGTAAGCTCTTATAGCCCGTGTAGCCATCGCGCGTTGTGGGGAACGCAGGAGCGCACAGATATGCCTATTCATGGCATCTGCCCAGACCGGCGCACCGTATAAGGCCATACTTTTAACCACGGTCGCATAGAGGCGACGGCAGCTAATGCTTGGCCCACCAACATTTGGGAGTAGCCGACCGAGAGCTAGCGCCGTCTTAACAAGTCGCGGGGCCAGCTTCTTAAAGTGCGGTATGAAGCCCCACCGGCTGTCTAGGGTCAAGCCCAGGTACCGCATAGTATTGCCTACAGGGACATTTACACCATCCACTGACACAAAAGCATCGGCTGGTGGGCCATCGCGGGGCCCATGAAAGCAAATAACCTCCGTTTTATTCAGAGCTACCTCCAAACCCAACATTCTTATCCTTTGGACAACCAGGGTCGCGCCAACGGTAGCCAGACGCGCCGCTTCTGAGTAGCTGTTGCCCCGGGCGGTGATTAGGGTGTCATCCGCATAACTGATGATGTTCATGCGGGGCAACAGAAGACCTCGCAGGACCCAATTGAAACCAATGTTCCACAGGAGCGGCCCGAGGACTGACCCCTGTGGAACGCCACAACTTACTTCACGACTGTACATGGCTCCTCCTGGCCCAATGTACTTGACCTTACGTCCTGACAAATAACTTGCAACTACTTTTCGGAGATAGTATGGAACCTCGTGAAACCGTAGGCCCTCCAAGATGGTTTCGAAGGGGATGGTGTTAAACGCGTTGGCGATGTCAAGAGACACCGCCAGCACCTGTTCCCCTCTCGAAGTTGCCCTGTTACAAATACGCCTCAATTCCAGCAGGGCGTCAACAGTGGACTTTCCAGCACGGAAGCCATATTGCCGCTCGGACAAGTTAGGTCCCGCAGTTGAGAGGTGCTGCTCAATACGCGCGGCGAGTAGGCGCTCGAAAAGCTTACCCGCCTCGTCTAGGAGAACGATGGGCCTGAACGATGAGGGCGACCCAGGAGCACGTCCTTCCTTTTTTAAAAGACAGAGTCTGCCGTTCCTCCACGTGTAAGGGAACTCTCCCGACTCCAGGCACAGGGAAAACAGGTCCCTGAGCTGTTGTCCTAGGTGTTTTGAGGCCGCCACCAACACAAAACCAGGTACTCCATCTGGGCCCGGAGCCTTTCTCCCCTTCGCTCGGAGTCTGTCTAGCGCGGCATCAAGCTCCTCTTCGGTGACTGGAGCAGCCCTGACCGTCATCTCGTCTTCCCTTGTCGGAGAGGTCATTACCGGCGGGACGAACGCAGCCCTTCTCGGGAAGAGGCCAGACACAGCGTCACTCAACTGTCGTGGCTCAAAGTCCTCTAGCGAAGGCGCACCACCGCGCATTTTACTGCGTACCACGACAAAAGGCCTTCCCCAGGGGTCGCGGTCTAAGTCCTGGAGCCATTCCTCTCGCGCTCTGGACTTTGCCTGTGAAATGGCCTTCTGAAAGTCCAGTTTCGCTTGTTTGTAGGCCTCGTAGAGAAATTGTTCCTCAATCTCGGTATGCCTTCTTCGGCGACAACGTTTGTGGTCTCGACGCTTTCTATTGCAAGTTTCCCGGAGAGACGCCAGCTCAGCGGACCACCAGTAGACTGCCTTCTTGCCTGGAGGCGGGCCCAGGGAGCGGGGCATTGCTGTATCGCATATGTAAGTGAGGTCCTCTCGAAGTCTAAGAGCCCGCTGATTAGCGCTATCTTGGCGGCTATCGCGGGCGTCATGGTTCCAACCTACAACTATTGCGGCTTCTTCAGCTAAATTTGGGTCGAAACGTGTGTGAGCCCACTTTGGAAACCGAGCACCACTACCTACACTTCTCCGGGGCAGTCTGTTAGTTGATGCCACGTTGGTGGCGACCTCAAACGTTATGTATTTATGGTCAGAAAGGGACTCCACCTCTCCATGCACACGCTGAAGTATGATTGCAACATATTACACAAACAAGATGTTTGCATTATCGCGCATTTACAGAAAATTGGAACACACGCGTAGCATTCTCAGCAATCTAGAATAAGATCGCTTACTAAGATAATGTATCTTTAATTGTACTCAATATTATTATCTCAATATACATCTTGACACCGAACAAGTCACATCTCTTTTATTACCTTAGCCTCGGTAAAGCGTCATACCTCTTCATGGCGACCCTTTGCCAACCGAACTTATAAATTTTTGCGGGAAAATCATTACTACATGGAGCAGCAAAGCAAAATTTTCAACACCATACTAGCAGCAGTCTTCGTTGCGGTGCTATTTGGCTCTACACTTCTGTTCATCGCATTACTTGGGAAGACAAAACAATAATATGGGAGCACCACAAAGTAAAGAAGAAGTTATCATCGCACAAACCGCCAGCGGCGACGCCCAAGCAACGCAGAAAACTTCAAGCCAGCTCACTACAACAGAAATTTTACTATCCGTCATACTGCTTCTCATCGTTATACTCATCATTTACGCCTGCATCCGGAAAATTTGGGACCGAATTGTCAACCGACTCCGTAGAGAATTCAACAGCGCAGTTCTAAGAAACACAATATCTTCCGTGGAACTGGCAACGACGTCGACTCAACCATCAACGTAGACCAGGAGGTGTCCAGGGTAGAAACCCGGCCCATTGTACGAGGGGCAAGGGAAATCCCAGCCCGATCTTCAGTTAGCTGTTTCAAGCGGTCCAGGAACCCATCTTAGAAGTCTGAAGATCCTACACACTCAAGGAGCATGAGAAAACCCCCAGCCCGCAGCCCCAGCCCCCACACGCCACGCCGGTCACCACATACCTACTCATCGTGCAGAGACGTAATTATTTTATTCGCGCGCTATAATGCCACCGTAAGTCGTAAGTTATTTTATACCTAAACGTTTTAAATAATATGTAGGATTACATTTTTTTCTTATTAGATAATGTCATTTATTATTTCCGATTTAAATGAATTGCATAAGAAACTATTGTATATTAAAGATAATTTAGTAAAACTAGGACCAGATAGACGTCAAAAAGAGTTAGGTTTTACGAAATTTAATGAAGCGAAACTTGAATACGCGAAATTAGAGTATATTTTAGCTCAAGTACATAATTTAGTTGAAAAATCGGAGGTATCAACTAAAGATATAACTTTAATTAATAAAATAGCAAATGACATTCAGATCATTTATGACAAAATTATTTCTTTAGAGACTTTAAGTGTTAGTAGTATTTCAAAAATGGCAGAAAAAGATAAATTTGACTTGAAGACAGCCATTGCACTTTTACCAACGATGACAGGTCAAGAACACGTCACTAAATCTCTAATTGATGGTATACAATTATATAGTTCAATGATCAGCGATGCTACTCATGGGTTACTTATTGATTTTGTGATTAAAACTAGGCTCTCTCCTAGCGCAAAATTACGTTTAAAAAGTAGTTATCCAACTATTAAAGATTTAATTAGAGATATGAATACGCATTTGATTCAGAAAAAATCTGCTGTTGCTATCCAACACAAATTACAAAACTGTCGTCAAGGTCATAGGTCGATCGAGTCATTCGGCTCGGAACTAGAACAACTTTTTGTGAATTTAACCATAGCACAAGCGGATGACGACGCTACTAAGTTTGAAGTATTGCGTCCATTAATGAAAAGGTTGCAATCAAGCGCTTTTCAGATGGATTAGTGAATCAAAAGCTTAGTACTATCATAGCATCACGTCACTTTGATTCTTTACCAGAGGCTATAAGAACTGCCCTAGACGAGCAGTCAATGTCTACCAGACACGAGGAAGTTATGAACATTAAAAAGTTTCATACTCGTAATTTCTCACGCACACCTACTAATTATCCGCGTCAGCCAAGTAATTATTCTAATAAATATAGTTACTATAATAGATTTAGCGCAAACAATAGGTACGCTGCCGGAAACACGAGACCACAACAAGGTAAGTACATGTCGCGAGACTCCCGCGCCGCGCAAGGAACACAATCACGTTCACGTGACCGCGGTCGGCCGAGCCCGCGCCCGCCGCGCTCAGCTGTGCCTTTTCAACGTGTGCAGTACGCTAGCCACGAGCAATCGACCAATAGTGAGTCACAAGCGCGTTCTGAGCCCCAGAACGATAATAATTTAGATTTTTTTCGTTCCTACTGAAAATTATGTTTTAAACTACAATAATAGTAGTACCGTAACTTTTAACGTAAGTAATAGCAATATCGATCTTTTAGTCGATAGCGGAGCAAGCCTTTGTGTTTTAAAATACGAATGGTTATGCGATTATCCGAAGTTATTGAATTTAATTACATTTGAGAAGTTAGTTATAAAAGGTGTTAGCGGTAAACTAGTATCTGAAGGATATATTTACTTAGATTTGTCTTATAATGGGTTAGTTTTTAGAGGAAAAATGTATGTGTTTAAAAATATGTCTTGTTCTGCAAATTGGTATTTTAGGTGATAATTTTTTGAAACGCTATCAAGCTATAATTAACTATAAAGAAAATACTTTGCTTTTAACTAAAGATAGTAATTATGTGTCTATACCTATATTGAGTCACTATAGACATTTGATACCGCCACGATGTGAGGTAATAAAATATATACCTACATCGTTAGGCGACGATTGTGTTTGTTTATCTAAAGAGATACAGAAAGGAGTTTTTATAGGAAGTATAATAGCGAAACCTTGTAATGGTCGCATGCCAGTAAGGATATTAAACACCACTGAGAAAGAAGTTGATCTAGATCTTACCGATTTAGAGACTTTTTCATTGAATGATTTTGAAGTCTGTAATTTTGAAAAAGAGGAGGTTTCTGTCGATCGTGTAAAAACATTATTAGGATTATTAAATTTACCTGAACTGAATTTAGAAGAAAAACGAAGTATTGAGAGTATTTGCGCTAAGTACGCAGATGTTTTTCATCTGCCAGGCGACAAACTCTCTTGTACAAACCTAATGACCCATAATATAACTTTAAAACCTAATGTCTCGCCAGTTTATGTCAAGCCACATAGATTACCGTTCGCACTAAGGAAGGAAGTTCAGAAACAGATAGATATTATGCTCGAAAATGATATTATAGAAGAGGCTACGTCAGAGTGGTCTAGTCCCGTCTTGCTTGTACCAAAAAAAACAGATAGGTCAAACGAGAAACAATGGCGATTAGTTATAGATTACAGGCAGTTAAATAATCGTATTGAGGACGACAAATTCCCTTTGCCTAATATAACTGATATCTTAGATTCGCTTGCAAATAACATTTATTTTTCAAAATTAGACCTTTCGCAAAGCTATTATCAGTTATCTTTAAGCGAAGATTCACGAAAGTACACAGCCTTCACTGCTGGTGATAAAATTTTTCAGATGAAACGCTGTCCCATGGGTCTCCGGACATCTGCGAGTGTATTTTCACGTCTTATGACTATTGCAATGTCAGGCTTAAATTATAAAAAGGCTTTTATTTATTTAGATGATTGCGTAATTTTCGGGAAATCTATAGAAAACCACAATAAAAACTTAATTAGTATACTAGAGAGATTTAGAAAAGTTAACTTAAAATTAAATCCTATGAAGTGTGAATTTTTGCGAAACGAAATAATATATCTAGGACACAAAATAACTTCTGATGGAATTTTACCAGATGAAAGTAAAATTGCAACCATGCAAAACTATCCAGTGCCGATGAACTGCGACGATGTCAATCGTTTTGTCGCGTTTGCAAATTACTACAGACGATTCATACCGAACTTTGCAAACATTGTTTATCCTTTAAATCAATTAAGAAAAAAGAATGTACAGTTTCTATGGTCATCAGAGTGTCAAACGGCATTTGAAAAATTAAAATCAGCATTAATTCAACCCCCTATTTTATCTTATCCAGATTTTTCAGAAAGTAACATTTTTCGGCTACAAACAGATGCTTGTAAGACAGGTTTAGGATCTGTTTTATCTAACATGAACGGTCAAGTAGTCGCGTATGCGAGTAGAAACCTGAAACCCGCCGAGACGAGATATCCCATCATAGAATTAGAACTTTTAGCAATTGTTTGGTCTGTGAGACATTTTCGCCCTTATTTATATGGACGTAAATTTAAAATTATAACAGACCACAAACCGTTAATTTATTTATTTAACTTGAAAGACCCAACAAGCAGACTTACTAAATTCCGATTATTCCTAGAGGAGTATGATTTTGAAATAGAGTATGTTCCAGGACGAAACAATGCAGCTGCAGACGCATTGAGTCGCATACCTATTACATCTTCTACTTTAAAATCATTACATCAAAACACAGTATCAGTTTTAACTAGAGCACAAAGTAAAAAATTAAAAACCCCCACTGATTCTTCTTCAGAGAGCTCCACCAGCACTAGGCCTGATCAACCTATTGCGGTAGAACTTCTCAAGAAACCCGATGACGTAACTGAATTAAGTTTTAATCAATTAAAGTTTGACAATTATTCAAAGTCTAAAGATAGCATTATTTCTAATGCAAGTTGTTACGTTTACGTACCTTCGCAATCAGCGATATATCTGAGTACCCGATCGTCATCTACCCCAGAGGTGTTAGCGAGGGACTTAGAGTCATTATGTCAAAAAATAGGCATACATGAGGTACTTATTATTAAAGAAAAATGTAACGAGAGTAAAATCAAAAGTCTTGTACAAGCAACAAAAAGAATTAACTCTGTTACCCCGCGCTTTCTCATAACAAAAAATATATTAAGAATATATGATAGTGAACAAAAAAGAGTAATACTAAATGATTTCCATCTATTACCTACCAGCGGACACGCAGGAGTTAATAGAATGATGAACAACATTAAGCAATATTATTTTTGGCCAGGTTTGAGTAATGATGTAAAACTTTTTGTTAAAAATTGCCATCAATGTCAATATCATAAGCATAGTAATAAACATATTAAGCAGCCCTTAACCATAACATCAACAGCCCACTCATCATTCGAAAGAATTAGTTTGGATATAATGGGTCCACTCGATGTTGATGACTATAATAATAAATATGTATTGACATTACAATGCGATTTAACCAAATTCGTTGAAGCGTATCCATTACCTAGTAAAGACTCGGTCACAGTTGCTCAATCTTTTACCAATAATTTCATTTTACGTTATGGTATTCCTAGAGAAATATTGACTGACCAGGGAACCGAATTCATGTCATCAGTGATGTCCGAAACATGTTCTCTACTACATATTAAAAAATTAAATTCTACGGCGTACCATCACGAAACTGTAGGCGCTTTAGAAAATACTCATAAAACCCTAGGAGCTTTTCTGAGAATCCAGTGTAATAATTATAAACATAACTGGAGCACCTGGATTCCATATTGGTGTTTTTCTTTTAATACCACAGTGCATAGTGAAACTAAATATACGCCTTTCGAATTAGTTTTTGGAAAAATTTGTAACCTTCCAAATAATTTACAATCAGAAATCGACCCCTTATATAACTATGACAGTTATCCCCGAGAACTTAAGTATCGTTTACAACAAGCGCAATCCGACGCACGACGTAACTTGATACAATCTAAAGAGAAAAGAAAATTATTGTATGATAAAACTAGCAATAATGTTACCTATCAGTTAGGCGATTTGTTATTATTAAAGAACCAAGTAGGAAATAAATTAGATAGTATTTACAATGGCCCTTATAAAGTTTTAAGAGATATGACGTCTAATGTAGAAATTTTAAAAGAAAATAAAGCTATAATTGTGCATAAGAATAATACCAAACCATTCAATAAATAACTATTTTATTTGATACGTAATTATAAGTATAGGTACTTAATTACATACCATGTTACTTAACACTTTGTTATTGTTATGATTAAGTGTAAAATGTGAAGCTTCCGTTTTAATTCAATACCATTTCAATTCGATACCATTTTAATTAGATACAATTTTAATTAGGTATATTGTTTATATTGTAAAACGTTTTTGTATTAGTACGATTTAATAAATGAAATAGTTTTAACTTTGCTATGTTGATAATGTTTAAATTTTGTTTACTTATTTTACTTAAGTAATTAAATTTTGGTTAAGTTCGTTAAAGTCAATGTTACGAGTCTGTTCCTTTTTGCAGGGAGGGGATGATCCTTCCACTTTTTCAGGGGAGATGAAGTATGATTGCAACATATTACACAAACAAGATGTTTGCATTATCGCGCATTTACAGAAAATTGGAACACACGCGTAGCATTCTCAGCAATCTAGAATAAGATCGCTTACTAAGATAATGTATCTTTAATTGTACTCAATATTATTATCTCAATATACATCTTGACACCGAACAAGTCACATCTCTTTTATTACCTTAGCCTCGGTAAAGCGTCATACCTCTTCATGGCGACCCTTTGCCAACCGAACTTATAAATTTTTGCGGGAAAATCATTACTACATGGAGCAGCAAAGCAAAATTTTCAACACCATACTAGCAGCAGTCTTCGTTGCGGTGCTATTTGGCTCTACACTTCTGTTCATCGCATTACTTGGGAAGACAAAACAATAATATGGGAGCACCACAAAGTAAAGAAGAAGTTATCATCGCACAAACCGCCAGCGGCGACGCCCAAGCAACGCAGAAAACTTCAAGCCAGCTCACTACAACAGAAATTTTACTATCCGTCATACTGCTTCTCATCGTTATACTCATCATTTACGCCTGCATCCGGAAAATTTGGGACCGAATTGTCAACCGACTCCGTAGAGAATTCAACAGCGCAGTTCTAAGAAACACAATATCTTCCGTGGAACTGGCAACGACGTCGACTCAACCATCAACGTAGACCAGGAGGTGTCCAGGGTAGAAACCCGGCCCATTGTACGAGGGGCAAGGGAAATCCCAGCCCGATCTTCAGTTAGCTGTTTCAAGCGGTCCAGGAACCCATCTTAGAAGTCTGAAGATCCTACACACTCAAGGAGCATGAGAAAACCCCCAGCCCGCAGCCCCAGCCCCCACACGCCACGCCGGTCACCACATACCTACTCATCGTGCAGAGACGTAATTATTTTATTCGCGCGCTATAATGCCACCGTAAGTCGTAAGTTATTTTATACCTAAACGTTTTAAATAATATGTAGGATTACATTTTTTTTCTTATTAGATAATGTCATTTATTATTTCCGATTTAAATGAATTGCATAAGAAACTATTGTATATTAAAGATAATTTAGTAAAACTAGGACCAGATAGACGTCAAAAAGAGTTAGGTTTTACGAAATTTAATGAAGCGAAACTTGAATACGCGAAATTAGAGTATATTTTAGCTCAAGTACATAATTTAGTTGAAAAATCGGAGGTATCAACTAAAGATATAACTTTAATTAATAAAATAGCAAATGACATTCAGATCATTTATGACAAAATTATTTCTTTAGAGACTTTAAGTGTTAGTAGTATTTCAAAAATGGCAGAAAAAGATAAATTTGACTTGAAGACAGCCATTGCACTTTTACCAACGATGACAGGTCAAGAACACGTCACTAAATCTCTAATTGATGGTATACAATTATATAGTTCAATGATCAGCGATGCTACTCATGGGTTACTTATTGATTTTGTGATTAAAACTAGGCTCTCTCCTAGCGCAAAATTACGTTTAAAAAGTAGTTATCCAACTATTAAAGATTTAATTAGAGATATGAATACGCATTTGATTCAGAAAAAATCTGCTGTTGCTATCCAACACAAATTACAAAACTGTCGTCAAGGTCATAGGTCGATCGAGTCATTCGGCTCGGAACTAGAACAACTTTTTGTGAATTTAACCATAGCACAAGCGGATGACGACGCTACTAAGTTTGAAGTATTGCGTCCCATTAATGAAAAGGTTGCAATCAAGCGCTTTTCAGATGGATTAGTGAATCAAAAGCTTAGTACTATCATAGCATCACGTCACTTTGATTCTTTACCAGAGGCTATAAGAACTGCCCTAGACGAGCAGTCAATGTCTACCAGACACGAGGAAGTTATGAACATTAAAAAGTTTCATACTCGTAATTTCTCACGCACACCTACTAATTATCCGCGTCAGCCAAGTAATTATTCTAATAAATATAGTTACTATAATAGATTTAGCGCAAACAATAGGTACGCTGCCGGAAACACGAGACCACAACAAGGTAAGTACATGTCGCGAGACTCCCGCGCCGCGCAAGGAACACAATCACGTTCACGTGACCGCGGTCGGCCGAGCCCGCGCCCGCCGCGCTCAGCTGTGCCTTTTCAACGTGTGCAGTACGCTAGCCACGAGCAATCGACCAATAGTGAGTCACAAGCGCGTTCTGAGCCCCAGAACGATAATAATTTAGATTTTTTTCGTTCCTACTGAAAATTATGTTTTAAACTACAATAATAGTAGTACCGTAACTTTTAACGTAAGTAATAGCAATATCGATCTTTTAGTCGATAGCGGAGCAAGCCTTTGTGTTTTAAAATACGAATGGTTATGCGATTATCCGAAGTTATTGAATTTAATTACATTTGAGAAGTTAGTTATAAAAGGTGTTAGCGGTAAACTAGTATCTGAAGGATATATTTACTTAGATTTGTCTTATAATGGGTTAGTTTTTAGAGGAAAAATGTATGTGTTTAAAAATATGTCTTGTTCTGCAAATGGTATTTTAGGTGATAATTTTTTGAAACGCTATCAAGCTATAATTAACTATAAAGAAAATACTTTGCTTTTAACTAAAGATAGTAATTATGTGTCTATACCTATATTGAGTCACTATAGACATTTGATACCGCCACGATGTGAGGTAATAAAATATATACCTACATCGTTAGGCGACGATTGTGTTTGTTTATCTAAAGAGATACAGAAAGGAGTTTTTATAGGAAGTATAATAGCGAAACCTTGTAATGGTCGCATGCCAGTAAGGATATTAAACACCACTGAGAAAGAAGTTGATCTAGATCTTACCGATTTAGAGACTTTTTCATTGAATGATTTTGAAGTCTGTAATTTTGAAAAAGAGGAGGTTTCTGTCGATCGTGTAAAAACATTATTAGGATTATTAAATTTACCTGAACTGAATTTAGAAGAAAAACGAAGTATTGAAAGTATTTGCGCTAAGTACGCAGATGTTTTTCATCTGCCAGGCGACAAACTCTCTTGTACAAACCTAATGACCCATAATATAACTTTAAAACCTAATGTCTCGCCAGTTTATGTCAAGCCACATAGATTACCGTTCACACTAAGGAAGGAAGTTCAGAAACAGATAGATATTATGCTCGAAAATGATATTATAGAAGAGGCTACGTCAGAGTGGTCTAGTCCCGTCTTGCTTGTACCGAAAAAAACAGATAGGTCAAACGAGAAACAATGGCGATTAGTTATAGATTACAGGCAGTTAAATAACCGTATTGAGGACGACAAATTCCCTTTGCCTAATATAACTGATATCTTAGATTCGCTTGCAAATAACATTTATTTTTCAAAATTAGACCTTTCGCAAAGCTATTATCAGTTATCTTTAAGCGAAGATTCACGAAAGTACACAGCTTTCACTGCTGGTGATAAAATTTTTCAGATGAAACGCTGTCCCATGGGTCTCCGGACATCTGCGAGTGTATTTTCACGTCTTATGACTATTGCAATGTCAGGCTTAAATTATAAAAAGGCTTTTATTTATTTAGATGATTGCGTAATTTTCGGGAAATCTATAGAAAACCACAATAAAAACTTAATTAGTATACTAGAGAGATTTAGAAAAGTTAACTTAAAATTAAATCCTATGAAGTGTGAATTTTTGCGAAACGAAATAATATATCTAGGACACAAAATAACTTCTGATGGAATTTTACCAGATGAAAGTAAAATTGCAACCATGCAAAACTATCCAGTGCCGATGAACTGCGACGATGTCAATCGTTTTGTCGCGTTTGCAAATTACTACAGACGATTCATACCGAACTTTGCAAACATTGTTTATCCTTTAAATCAATTAAGAAAAAAGAATGTACAGTTTCTATGGTCATCAGAGTGTCAAACGGCATTTGAAAAATTAAAATCAGCATTAATTCAACCCCCTATTTTATCTTATCCAGATTTTTCAGAAAGTAACATCTTTCGGCTACAAACAGATGCTTGTAAGACAGGTTTAGGATCTGTTTTATCTAACATGAACGGTCAAGTAGTCGCGTATGCGAGTAGAAACCTGAAACCCGCCGAGACGAGATATCCCATCATAGAATTAGAACTTTTAGCAATTGTTTGGTCTGTGAGACATTTTCGCCCTTATTTATATGGACGTAAATTTAAAATTATAACAGACCACAAACCGTTAATTTATTTATTTAACTTGAAAGACCCAACAAGCAGACTTACTAAATTCCGATTATTCCTAGAGGAGTATGATTTTGAAATAGAGTATGTTCCAGGACGAAACAATGCAGCTGCAGACGCATTGAGTCGCATACCTATTACATCTTCTACTTTAAAATCATTACATCAAAACACAGTATCAGTTTTAACTAGAGCACAAAGTAAAAAATTAAAAACCCCCACTGATTCTTCTTCAGAGAGCTCCACCAGCACTAGGCCTGATCAACCTATTGCGGTAGAACTTCTCAAGAAACCCGATGACGTAACTGAATTAAGTTTTAATCAATTAAAGTTTGACAATTATTCAAAGTCTAAAGATAGCATTATTTCTAATGCAAGTTGTTACGTTTACGTACCTTCGCAATCAGCGATATATCTGAGTACCCGATCGTCATCTACCCCAGAGGTGTTAGCGAGGGACTTAGAGTCATTATGTCAAAAAATAGGCATACATGAGGTACTTATTATTAAAGAAAAATGTAACGAGAGTAAAATCAAAAGTCTTGTACAAGCAACAAAAAGAATTAACTCTGTTACCCCGCGCTTTCTCATAACAAAAAATATATTAAGAATATATGATAGTGAACAAAAAAGAGTAATACTAAATGATTTCCATCTATTACCTACCAGCGGACACGCAGGAGTTAATAGAATGATGAACAACATTAAGCAATATTATTTTTGGCCAGGTTTGAGTAATGATGTAAAACTTTTTGTTAAAAATTGCCATCAATGTCAATATCATAAGCATAGTAATAAACATATTAAGCAGCCCTTAACCATAACATCAACAGCCCACTCATCATTCGAAAGAATTAGTTTGGATATAATGGGTCCACTCGATGTTGATGACTATAATAATAAATATGTATTGACATTACAATGCGATTTAACCAAATTCGTTGAAGCGTATCCATTACCTAGTAAAGACTCGGTCACAGTTGCTCAATCTCTTACCAATAATTTCATTTTACGTTATGGTATTCCTAGAGAAATATTGACTGACCAGGGAACCGAATTCATGTCATCAGTGATGTCCGAAACATGTTCTCTATTACATATTAAAAAAT
Source organism: Crambus lathoniellus (assembly GCA_949710035.1). Classification (NCBI taxonomy): domain Eukaryota; kingdom Metazoa; phylum Arthropoda; class Insecta; order Lepidoptera; family Crambidae; genus Crambus; species Crambus lathoniellus. The sequence goes on from OX453304.1 coordinate 32,838, forward strand.
TAAATTCTACGGCGTACCATCACGAAACTGTAGGCGCTTTAGAAAATACTCATAAAACCCTAGGAGCTTTTCTGAGAATCCAGTGTAATAATTATAAACATAACTGGAGCACCTGGATTCCATATTGGTGTTTTTCTTTTAATACCACAGTGCATAGTGAAACTAAATATACGCCTTTCGAATTAGTTTTTGGAAAAATTTGTAACCTTCCAAATAATTTACAATCAGAAATCGACCCCTTATATAACTATGACAGTTATCCCCGAGAACTTAAGTATCGTTTACAACAAGCGCAATCCGACGCACGACGTAACTTGATACAATCTAAAGAGAAAAGAAAATTATTGTATGATAAAACTAGCAATAATGTTACCTATCAGTTAGGCGATTTGTTATTATTAAAGAACCAAGTAGGAAATAAATTAGATAGTATTTACAATGGCCCTTATAAAGTTTTAAGAGATATGACGTCTAATGTAGAAATTTTAAAAGAAAATAAAGCTATAATTGTGCATAAGAATAATACCAAACCATTCAATAAATAACTATTTTATTTGATACGTAATTATAAGTATAGGTACTTAATTACATACCATGTTACTTAACACTTTGTTATTGTTATGATTAAGTGTAAAATGTGAAGCTTCCGTTTTAATTCAATACCATTTCAATTCGATACCATTTTAATTAGATACAATTTTAATTAGGTATATTGTTTATATTGTAAAACGTTTTGTATTAGTACGATTTAATAAATGAAATAGTTTTAACTTTGCTATGTTGATAATGTTTAAATTTTGTTTACTTATTTTACTTAAGTAATTAAATTTTGGTTAAGTTCGTTAAATATACATTCATTTAAATCCTGGCAGGGTCGCCATGAAGAGGTATGACGCTTTACCGAGGCTAAGGTAATAAAAGAGATGTGACTTGTTCGGTGTCAAGATGTATATTGAGATAATAATATTGAGTACAATTAAAGATACATTATCTTAGTAAGCGATCTTATTCTAGATTGCTGAGAATGCTACGCGTGTGTTCCAATTTTCTGTAAATGCGCGATAATGCAAACATCTTGTTTGTGTAATATGTTGCCACCCTGAGATCCGAGCGGCTAGAACAGGGGTTGCAAACGTCACGTCAACTATTGAGCCACCATTCCGCCTCACGCACGTGAATTCGTGGCCCCTATTGCAAACTGCGAGTCCAGACGACGCTGCAAAGTCTGCGACTATGTCACCTTTGTCGTCCGTGACATGGGAGCCCCAAACGGCCGACTTAGCGTTGAGATCCCCCATGACCAAAACATGTTGTCGCTGACCAACCAACCGACCCACAACAAGACCTAGGAGATCAATGTAGACTTCTAGTTCGGCTACACTTTTGTTCGGAGAGAAATAGACCCCCACTATAGTGACATCCCCGAATTCAGCCACCACGTATCCCCGTCCCCTCTCCTTAGCCACTAACGGAGTGCGAGAATCGGGATCAACTAGAATTGCGACCGAGCCGCTTAAATCGCCTACCCAATGAGACAAGGTTGGAACGAAATACGGCTCCGAGATCACAGTTATATCAACCTTCCACTCCACCATAGTCTGCGAAAGCAGATCTTGAGACCGGGTGGAGTGATTGACATTAGCCTGAAGAAAGCTGAGATGCGGTGCACTAGTCATCGCTTTGTTCTGACATTATCTCAGCTTCCTCCGGCAGAAGCGGGTCGGCTACGGTGGGAGGGGCACGAGTACCTGGGCCCTCCTTTGGTTTGATGTGAGGAGGATCACACTTCTTGCCCCCCATTCGGTGACCAGAGGGTCGCCCAGCATCTTCACAGACGGCACATCTATAAGCTGGTTGACTGCAGCTAGCAGCGATGTGTCCGTCTCTCCCACAGCGGTAGCACAGCCCACTACGGTCAACCTGACTCGGACACCGCTGGCTCGTATGCCCAAGGCTCAGGCATCTGAAACAGCGCATAGGCAGCGGTTCTAAAACACGCACCATGGCCGAGCTCCAGCCCACCAAAAGTCTCCCCGTTTCTACAATCTTTTTGGCAATAGGCACTGGGCATTTTGCCAAAGCCGAGCCTGATCCCCCCGGACCAAATCGGACTTCTCCTACCTTAATCTGGTCGGAGGAATAAGCTTCTCCGCCCTTCTCCAAAATAGCAGCCATAATGTCCTCTTTCCCGATCGAGTCATCGAGCCCTGAGATACGGAGGTCAACACACTTTGTGGGTCTCGTGACTTTAGCCACTCCCGACAGCACCTCGCGCAGCTTAGAAGCCAACTGATCCGCCTTCTGTTCATTTCCAGGGCCTGGGATGGAGATAATCCTGGCCCCCGTTGCCGCCTGCTTACAGCGGATGCCCTCGAGTCCGAAGTCCTTAAGCTGCATTTGTGCCCTAGCCTTGCACAGGATGGTGGCATATGTAGCACCCTGCGCGATAGCATCTGGATGCAGTGTCAAGACGACTGCTGCCGATCGCGGTGCTGAAAGACCAGCTTTCTTTTTGTTTCGCCTCTTGCGTTTCTTGTTTTGAGCGGCTGCATCGGCCGTATCAGCTGGTGAGTTGGATGCCCCCTGCGACGCAGATTGAGCCGCCTTCAACCTCTTGTTTCTGGCTTTTCGGCTTTCAGCCGTCTCCCACTCCCCTTGTGCTGGGGTTGGCGCTGACGGCGTCGCCGGGCTATCTGGCTGACTACGAGAAGAAGAAGGGCCTGCTGTTGGTGCCTGCCGACGAGAAGGCGCTGGCGCTGGAGGTGGAGCAGCTGGTGCTGGTGAAGGAGGCTCTCTCCTTTTATCGCCCGCCAGCTGCGGTCTGATGATGGGCGCTGGGGGAAGTCTCGACTCAAAGCTGCTGAGTTGGGTTTTCACCATTTCCCCAATAGAAACAAACAAGTCTCGTTTAAAATGCTCCATCATTTCCGCCTGTAGCGCAAACGAATCTTTGGCAGGCCTGGGCACAGAAGACTGTGCTTGACATTCGGATAATGTTTTGCGCATGGCCTTCATTTCCGTCTGTACTTTCTCCAGCGTAGATGAGAGGCGAATATTTTCAGCGTGAAGCCTACGAACTTCTACATCATCCGACCGTACAGTTAAAGCGTTGAAGATTTTAGAGATACCTCGTATCGCGTCTTTTAGAACCTTCTGACAGGAGCCCTTGAGTTTCCCTGATCTCTCGGCCACACCCTTTATAGCTTCCAATTTTTGCGCCATTATAGCCCTGAGACGCTCAGCACTCTCGTCATCCTGACCAGGTTGTACTGATAAGTTCGAACCTGAATCGCTGCTTGGATCCATCATCGACCAGCTGTCATACTGTCCGCCAGCGAACTCTCCACCAGTGAACTCAAACGCATCATCCGCGTCCCTTTCATAGTCGTCCAATGGGCGGAGTTTTAACGACTTGACAAACTCAGTCCTTGCCATATTCCGCAGCATATCCTTCGCACGACCTATACCAGTACCAATGCTCTTGGTTGGAGGACGACCGCGTTTCCCACTACCACGCCCAACAGCGAATGGCTTAAGCTTTTTAGTGGTCGGCGCAGAAGTCCTCACCCTACCATCAGACTCAGGAGAGGATTGGACATCTCTCGTACGCTTTTTTGCCTTAGACTTTTTACCAACTCCCCTGGCGGCAAGGCAAGACTGACTACTCGCTGCTGAAGGGCTAGCTGACGCTGAAGGGTCAGCTAACGCTGAAACGCCAGCCGTCACTGAAGGGCCAGCCGACGCTGCGACAAGATTAGGCAAACTGCCTGCTACTGAAGAGCCAGCTGCAGCTGGCGCTAAACTGGACTGACTGCCCACAACTGAACCTTTCGAAGACGCCCCGTTTGTTTCGGACGCCGAAAACATTTCGTGCTCACTTATCTCGCCTGAGCTAAGCTTCACCCGCTCTCTTCCGCCCGAGCTAGGCCCACCGCCGAACTTTAAAATTAATTTTTGAGTTTTGGATTCCATTTTGATTCCCACGATTATGGTAGCAAATAATCGGTCCACCCGGGCAGAGGCTCCATGCCCGGGTAAGCGTATGGTTCACGAAGCAGGGGGTCCGCCAGTCCCCTGCTCCGTTGGCCACGTTGGGACTGGTCTCCCACCAGCCATCCATCCCCTAGCCCGTGGCAGGCGTAGGATTAGGGTTTTTTAGTGAGGTTGTCTCCTCGCAGGGACACCCAACTAAGGGCAGCCCCACCGTCCCCCAAAACGTGACTGAAAGGGACGGCTTCGCCGACGGTTGGCCATGAAGACCCGTCCGCCGATTGCGACAACCGTAATCGGACGGACCCGCCGCCTACGCTCGCACCACCGCTACTGGACTGTCCAGGACGCCGGCCGAGCCCGAACCGCGCTACCGCTGCCCAGAATATGTCTGGGACGCCAGCGCGGAGCCACCAAAACCGCAAATGCGGATAGAACCGCGAGGCTCCCCTCCCGTCAGACTATTAGCCGTCGCCGCGGGAAATGCGACGACGTTGCCCAGGGTGCACGACGGGGACGTTGTCTGACTTCGCACCCCAACCTAACCTAACCTAACCTAACCTAACCTAACCTAACCTAACCTAACCTAACCTAACCTAACCTAACCTAACCTAACCTAACCTAACCTAACCTTTTTTTTTTTTTTTTTTTGGCAAGTCAGAAATGCTTTACGCATACCCCCACGCTCGGACACGCGGCGGGGGTTATGTGGGGCTCTCCCAATGACCTCCCCCGGTCCCACACCCAACCTATTCCAACCTAAGCTACAATAGACCCGATGAGGGGCCGGAGGGGGGGCATACCCACTAAAACTGACTTGGTGTGCCCTCTCCTGCTGGTTACCGACGACGAGGGCTCCTGGTGGTATTCGACCACGTCGTCCCAGCCAGCCCGGTTTTCCAGGCCCCTTCCTAGCAAAAGAGGAAATGCCCGAGCACACTTGGGCACCTCCTCTGACACGCAGACAGAACTGCACGTAGCGGGCGGAGGCTGCCCGGCCTCAACCCGCTAGCCCTGTTATGGGGGTAAAAGATCGGCGAAACGCCTACGCCGTCCCCCGGGCCGCCTGCGCCTGAGCGGGTCCGCCTGGGCATCACCCTCGCGGAATCGCTCGGCGGTCTCCTTCTGCGTCATCACCTCCTCGCAGAACGAAACCATAGCTTCCCATGACCTGTCACTGTCCAGCATAGATTTGACTACGCTGGGCAGAGAGAGGTCATTTCCCACCACTGCTGTGAGTGTCTGGCGCTGTCTGCTCCAGGCGTCACACACCTCCAGCGTGTGCTGCGCCGAGTCCCGACTAGCACCACACTCATGGCACCTAGGGCTCCCTTCCCTGCGAATTCGATGCAGGTAATTACCAAAGCACCCCTGGCCGGTCAAAATTTGTACCAGCCGGTAAGTAAGAGTACCGTGGCGACGTTCCAACCATTGGCGTAAAACAGGCTGTATCGCCTCAATGGTGCGTCGTCCATACACCTCGTCGACTAGATCGTCCGTCCAGCGCTCAATCACGGCGTCATGTGCGTCTCGCCGTATTGCTTCACAATCCTCAATAGTTGGGCGCTCGCGTCGCGCTCTTCGTTCAGCCCTGTGCGCATAGACCTCGCTAAGCACCTGCGCCTCTAACTCCCAGGGCGGAGTGCCAGCCAAAACCAGCGCGGCTGCCCCTGCAACAGTGCGGTAGCCTCTTATGGCCCTTAGCGCCATCGCACACTGCGGTTTCCTCAAGAGTGAGCGGATTTTGTTGTTTAGGGCCTCGGCCCAGACTGGCGCCCCATACAAAGCCATACTCCTAACCACTGTAGCATACAGACGACGACATGTCGCGCTTGGACCCCCAACATTTGGGAGCAGTCGCCCCAACGACAGCGCGGTACCAACAAGCCGCGGAGCCAGCTTCTTAAAATGCTGTACGAAACTCCAGCAGCTATCGAGAGTCAGCCCAAGATATTTTATTGTTCTCTCCACCGGGATCCTGGACCCAACGACAGTAATTTGAGCTCCCTGTGGTGGTCCCTTCCGTGGCTCGTGGAAGTAAATTGCCTCGGTCTTACTGAGGTTCACTTGTAGCCCTAGCATACGGATCCTTTCAATGACTAGTGTTGTCCCCACCTCCGCCAACCGTGCAGCTTCTGCGTAAGTGTTACCCCGGGCTGTAACAAGCGTGTCGTCCGCATAACATATGACACGAATTTTGGATGGCAGAGTTTCACGAAGCACCCAATTGTAGCCTATATTCCACAGGAGTGGGCCTAGAACCGACCCCTGCGGAACGCCACAGCTAACATTACGGCTATGCATTACACCTCCAGGCCCTATGAACTTAACTTGCCGATCATTCAAATAACTCGCCACTAGCTCTAGCAGATACCGCGGCACCTGATGGAACCTCAAACCCTCAAGGATGGTTTCAAAAGGGATGGTGTTAAACGCGTTGGCGATGTCTAGTGACACCGCCAAAACACCTTCGCCGCTTGACTTCGCCTCATCGCACATACCTCTAACGTCTTTGACGGCATCCACGGTGGACCTACCAACGCGAAAACCATATTGTTGATCTGACAAGTCAGGCCCCGTTGTCGCCAGATGTTGGGCGATACGTGCCGCGACAATTCGCTCAAAGAGCTTTCCCTCTTCGTCAAGCAGTACAATAGGCCTGAATGATGACGGGGAGTCCGGTGAACGGCCCTCCTTTTTGATCAGACACAAACGACCCGTCTTCCATGCGGAAGGAAATTCTCCCGACTCTAGGCAGGATGTGAAAAGCTCCCGAATCTGGTCCGCAAGATGTTTTGACGCCGCCACCAAAACAGGTCCCGGAACGCCGTTGGGACCGGGGGCTTTCTTTTTAGCCCGTAGTTTATCGAGTGCTATATCCAATTCAGCGTCAGTAACAGGAGGTGCTCTGGCCGCTGGTTCCTCATTTATTGCCGGAGTTGACATTACGGGTGGAACGAATGTGTCTCTACGCGGAAAAAGTGCGTTTACGGCATCTTGCAGCAGTTGCGGCTCAAATTCCTCCGTTCGTGGTGCCCCGTGTCGCATTTTACTGCGCACTACAAGATAGGGCCTCCCCCAGGGGTCACGATCCAGGTCCTGCAGCCACTCTTCCCTGGCTCTAGATTTTGCAGCTGATATGGCGTTTTGGAGAGCTTTCTTCGTTTCTCTGTAGGCGTCATAAAGGAGCTGCTCTTGTGCTTCCGAGTGCCTACGCCGTCGACACCTTTTGTGGGCCCTTCGAGCGCTATTACAGGCTTCCCGGAGAGATGCCAGTTCAGCAGACCACCAATAGACAGCCTCTTTTCCTGGAGGCAGGCCTTTAGAACGTGGCATAGCCGCATCACAGATCGTAGTAAGGTCTTCTTTAAACCTAATCGCCCGTTCGTTGACACTTTGTCTGCGGTTGTTTCGAGCTTCGTGATTCCAGGCCGCAATCATCGCTGCCTCTTCCGCGAGATTAGGATCATAACGAGTAAAAGCCCACCTTGGGAACCGCGTTCTGTTTCTCGTTTCCACCCTGGGCGGAGCGGGTGCTATTTGAGTAGCTACCTCAAAGGTGATATAGAGGTGGTCGGAGAGCGATTCGACCTCTTTTTGAACGACCCAGCCAGAGATGCGTAAAGCCAGAGCAGGCGACGCGAAAGTGACGTCTACGATAGATCTTCCGTTTCTCCTGACGCAGGTAAATTCATTGCCTCGATTAACCACGCAGAGATTCATTGAAGCTATAAAATCCGCGACTAGATCTCCCTTATCATCGGTGACGGGTGACCCCCACAACGCCGACTTCGAATTTAGATCCCCCATTACAAGCACCTGCATTCGACTGAGCCTACCGACCACTAAACTCAGTTGAGCAAGGTACACCTCAAGTTGGGAGACGCTTGCATTGGGAGAGAAGTATACCCCGACGATGACGATATTTCCCCATTTAACCACCACATAGCCTGCCCCCCTTTCTCTAACAACCAGCGGAAAACGAGAAGTGGGATCAGTAACGACCGCTACGGAATCGTTAAGATCCCCAGCCCAATGGGGCAGGACTGGCACGTAATACGGCTCCGTAATAACCGTGACATCAGCTTTCCACTCCACCATAGACTGCGATAAAAGGTCCTGTGACCTGGTGGAGTGGTTGATATTCGCCTGGAGAAATTTGAAATGGCGTGTACTATCCATTGATGACAATTTCAGGTAGCTCCACTGTCTCCATAGGTTGAGTCCTTTGCACTGTGGGGGGCACCCGCGTACCAGGACCCTCCTTTGGCTTAACCTGCGGTGGGTTGCACTTTCTTCCCCCCATTCTGTGACATGCGGGTCGATCGGCATCCGCACAAACGTCACAGCGATATTCAGTTGCTTGACAATCAGCAGCAATATGGCCCGCCCTACCGCATCGATAGCAGAGATTACTGCGATTAGTCTGGCTTGGACACCGCTGACTTGTGTGCCCGAGGCTCAGACATCTGTAGCAGCGCATCGGTACAGGATCCAACGCCCGAACTTGAGCAGAACTCCAGCCTACTAGGAGCCTGCCAGCCTCCACAATTTTCTTGGCAACGGCCACGGGACATTTCGCTAGAGCTGTCCCCAAACTGTTAGCACCGAATCGGACTTCTCCGACCTTCACCTGGTCAGAATGACATCCGCCTTTTTCTGCAATTGCAGCGATGACATCCTCCTTCACGACCGAATCGTCAAGGCCCGAAATGCGTAAGTCGACACACTTCATGGGTCTCGTGACCTTAGCGACGCCGGACAAAACCTCACGGAGCTTAGTGGCAAGCTCATCCGCCTTTTTCCCATTCTCAGGCCCTGGGATCGAGAGGATCCTGGCGCCAGTAGCTGCCGTCTTGCAGCGTACCCCTTCCAAGCCGAAATCTTTCAGTTGCAGTTCCGCCCTTGCCTTCCCGATGATTTGAGCGTAAGTGACACCGTGTTCTATTGCTTCCGCGTCCAAGGTAAGTACGACCGCCGCCGTTTTCGGAGGTGTAAGGCTAGTCTTCTTCTTGGTCTTCTTTTTCTTTTGTGCAGAAGCTTCTGCTGGTGTAGGCCCTGCCTGATTGGCCGCGGCAAGGGCTGCTTTACGCTCTTTATTGGCCTTCTTTCTGCCTATTACCTCGCTCCAGGTTCCTTCTGTGGATGTGGAAGCTGTTGGCGCTTGAGAGCGTTCTGGTTGAGACTGCGCAGAAGAAGGGTCTGTTGTTAAAGCCTGAGGGCGCGGAGGCGCCGGCTGTCGAGCTGGGGGCACCGGTTTTCGAGCTGGGGGCGCTGACTGTCGAGCTGGGGGTGCTGATGCAGGCGGAGGCACCTCGCGTCTTCTGTCGGCCGCTAGCGGCGGTCTAAGTATAGGCGCTGGAGGTAGCCTTTCCTCGATGCTGCTGAGCCTGGTGTTGACCATTTCACCTATGGATATCGTCAAGGAGCGCGCAAACTCCTGGAGAGCCTCCATATTTGCCAAAGGTGGCAACGCAGATGGTAGTGGCGTCGGAGGCTGAGGCGTCGGTGGCAGTGGCGCCGGCCGTATCGACACCGGTGGCAAAGGCGAGCGCGAGCGCGAGCGCGAGCGCGATCTCGCACGCACGGCAACAGTCGTTCCACCCGGCCCGACGGAGTCCGGGGTTAAAAATTCCTCAAGAGGGCGTTTTCTTCTAGCACCTGCATTAAGGCTGGTTGCGCTTCCTGTGTTAGAAGGAGCACACTCCTCATCCGCTGAATAAACGTCCGAAACGGAGTTTTTAGACGACGCCGAAAACATTTCTGACGCAGAATGCGCCCGCTCGTTTAAAGCCCCTGAGCTAGGCTTCTCCCGCTCTCTTTCGCCCGAGCTAGGCCCACCGCCAAATTTTAAAATTAGTTTTGTTTTGTTTGAAGATTCCATTTTAGTCCCACGATTATGGTAGCAAATAATCAGTCCACCCGGGCAGAGGCTCCATACCCGGGTAAGCGTATGGTTCACGAAACAGGGGGTCCGCCAGTCCCCTGCTCCGTTGGCCACGTTGGGACTGGTCTCCCACCAGCCATCCATCCCCTAGCCCATGGCAGGCGTAGGATTAGGGTTTTTTATTGAGGTTTTCTCCTCGCGGGGACACCCAACTAAGGGCAGCCCCACCGTCCCCCAAAACATGACTGAAGGGACGGCTTCGCCGACGGTTGGCCATGAAGACCCATCCGCCGATTGCGACAACCGCAATCGGACGGACCCGCCGCCTACGCTCGCACCGCCGCTACTGGACTGTCCAGGACGCCGGCCGAGCCCGAACCGCGCTACCGCTGCCCAGAATATGTCTGGGACGCCAGCGCGGAGCCACCGAAACCGCAAATGCGGATAGAACCGCGAGGCTCCCCTCCCGTCAAACTATTAGCCGCCGCCGCGGGAAATGCGACGACGTTGCCCAGGGTGCACGACGGGGACGTTGTCTGACTTCGCACCCCAACCTAACCTAACCTAACCTAACCTAACCTAACCTAACCTAACCTAACCTAACCTAACCTAACCTAACCTAACCTAACCTAACCTAACCTAACCTAACCTAACCTAACCTAACCTAACCTAACCTAACCTAACCTAACCTAACCTAACCTAACCTAACCTAACCCCAGTTCCCCCGCACCTCTAGACCCGAGCGCCACGTTTTTATGACGCTCCGTGCCTTTAAAATCGCAAAAATAGTGAAAGTTTCCCCGATTTCAACGAAAATTACACCAAAAGAAGCGGCTCGTCGAGCCCGTCATTTTGGTGTACCACACTTGGTACCCAAAGTGAAACTGACGGAAGAAAAGTGAAGAAAAGTGAAAAATTGAGGTTAAGAGGAGCTTTGGAGGAAGAAAACTCGCGAATTTCATCGACGACCCCTGGTTTTTGGACTGTGGGAAGTTGTTTTTTGTCGAGGAGCAGCTACCACCCCAATTCCAGATTTTTAACACCAGGATCCAGGAAGTTTTCTAACAAAGTCCAAAAACCACGTGGACACGAGGTCCTGGATCCGCTGGAGCAAATCCAAAAAACACACTACAGCCACCAAGAGGACGTCGCGGCGGACTTTTCAGCACAAACTGGTGCTGAAAATATTGAAAAACGAAGGAGACACAAGGTCCTGAAATAAAAACATTCTAGTCATTAGTGTAAGTGTTTGTGAAACAAAATCCCCCTGGTAAGTTAGAAATTAAAAATTGTCATTAAAATTGTTGGCCCTTCAGGCACATAATTGCAAAGTTTTAGAATTTTCATATTAGTAGTTTTGGATTTATTCGGTTTTCAGGACCGGTGAGGCTATTGCCCCGACATTAGAAAACCAAATAAATACCGGTTTTTTATAGGATAGAGGACTGGATTTTGAGTCACAGGAAGCGGCCGACTCGGGCTATCCTGTGCAAGTAGTTTTTAGTCTAAATTTTCAGTACTTGTCTAGATTTGCCTAGACAAAGTTAAATTTTCAATCGTAAAAATCACTAAAAAATTTTGTAACCTCTTAATTTATATGAAAATATAAATTAAAAATTCGGTTCTTAGTGTCACAAGAAAGCCCGGGAAGCCCTCTTCACAATAGGATAAGGACCCGCGGGGTAGCTACCCTCATTTCCGAGCGCCACCCCCGCGAAATTAGATAGTAAAGTGCAAAAACCGCAAACTTAAAATTGTAATAGATCGCGAGCTTGAAATTGACTTTTTTATTATAGACAATATCAAAATTCCGTTTGGGACGAAAATTAGTTTTAAATTGACAGTGGATTTGACTGAACGAATTTTGAAAATCGTCCCAGCCAATTTTTAGATATAGCCTTTTAAACTTTTTTAAATTTTATTCCTAAATTTCATTGTTTTTTTCACAAATTTCGAGTGGTTCCCGAAAAGCGGGGCCAACCAAATTTTAAATAGTGGTAGGGACGGGTGAAACCCACCCCTCACCAAAAATTTAAGGATAAGGGTTCATACCCTTAGCCGCAAAACCATTTAATCACCCTTAAATTCGACAAAAATTTGACAAAAAATTTTTTTAATAACTTATTTGACATATTATTATTAATTTTAAAATTATTATTTTCATATAGCGGGAAAGCCCAGTCTTTCCCCTTTTTAACAACACCCCTAACTCGCGTTACGGTCAAAACCCCTCCGAGCGCCGACCCCCCAAAGACACCCAGGTAAAAAGTTTCAGCAAAAAGCTGAACTTAAACAATAACGGTCAAGGGTGATCAGCGACGGTTATTAGGCGTTTTTTAAACGCCATAGTCATAAATTGGCGTTTAGTAGTTAGGTATATATTAGGGGTGTATCAATTAAGACAAATTCACTCCCAAGAAATTTTCATCCCCCTACCCCTATTTCCGGAAGTAGGCCATCCCTGGACTTTTCCGGAAAGTTAAAACGCCAAATATTTTTAAATTAACTAAAAAAAGCCTCCCCAAAGTTTCATCCAAATCGTCCTGGTACTTCCCGAGTTACGTTTTTTCACCCCCGGTCAGTCGGAACTTTTCAAAATTTCTCTTAATATAGATTTTTATTGATATTTGTGCAATAAAAAATTCTATTTTTGGTCGTAGCTTCACGAGTGGGCCCGGGGCTATAGTACCTTGAAACTGGTTTTCGGGAATTACTTATAGTTTCCGAGCGCCACCCCCCGGGATTTTCCCGATTAAAACATCCGACTGACCAAAACAAAAATTTTTTTCGAAAACGCCTAGGCCAACATCAAAATTCAAAATTCCAAAAACCACTCCTATCGATTTGGTATCCCTTCTTTCCCCTATCCCACATCCTAAAATCCCAATCCCGCTTTTCTCCATTTTGTGTCTGGGTGTTGAGGCCGAAATCCCGATAACTCCGAAAGTATCTTAGCTAGACGAATTTCGACCTCAATTCTGACCCTTAGACTCCTTTGGAGTCTGGGCAAAACCCACACTCAATTATCCTATCCCGCACCCTTTCAACCCCCTACCCCCAACCCCTTAATTAAATTTTCGACTCTAAATTCAAAATATCTCTGGAACTACCACTTTGGCAAAGGTAGTTCCATAACGAAATTTTGTCCTTGTAACCTACCCTATCCATTTCCATCAAAAACCCACCCTCCAATTTCACCCCGAACCCGATCCCTCCTAGGCACTTAACCACTGAGTTGTTTTGGTGCCTCTCTTTAATCAATTCTGATTAAAGAGTAATCAAACCGAACCCTACAGCCCGAGGTCAATTCTGACCCCGGATTCGGTGAGGGTATCCATAGCCCTTCCTTTCCCACCCCCTACCCTCCACCCTCCACCCCTAAAACCCACCCCCAAATCGAAAAAATTCGATAACTCGGGAACTACTGGCCCGATTTCGACGGGAGTGGGCTTTTCTGGTCGGGGATAAAAAGCCGGATTTGACCTACCCCTCTGCGACTCTACGTAGAGCGTGTAGAGTCCAATTAAATTAAAAATCAGTTGTAAATATTAAAATTAAATACTCCCAACTGACCAGTTTTTGTAGTTTTAGGACACCCTGCTTCTCTTTTGAGAGCGGGCATAGGCTTAGAATTATTATTGACATTTTATTTAATTATTAATTATTATTTTAACTTTTATTTAATTTAATTGACTTTTACAACTTTTACAAGTTTATTTTAATTAGTATAGGGACCCTTGACCTCTTTTGAGGCTAGGTATTAGTATAGGACATTTCCAAAAATATTTTTGGAAATTTTGAAAAAAAAAAATTGTGTTAAGTTTTTATTTATATTATTTTAATTAACGTAGTTTTAAGACACCTGGACCTATTTTGAGGCCCAGGGAAATTTAATCTTAATTATCTTTAACCTTCCCTATAGGAAATAAAAACTTAACTTTAATTTTAACTCAATAACCAAAGATATTTTATTAGAATTTTATTTTAGTATAGGACTTCTGGATCTCTATTGAGGCCAGAACAATTTAGTTTAGGACAAAATTTTGAAAAAATTTTCAAGTTTTCTTAATTTTTACAACTTAATTTTAATTGTTTCTTGAAAACTATCAATATTTTATTGCTTTTTTATTTTAGTATAGGACTCCTGGACCTCTACTGAGGCCAGGTCAATTTAGTTTTTGGGACTTTTTTGAAGTTTTTTGGATACCCCAAAAACTTAAATGTAATTTTTTCAAGAAAACAATTGACTTTTTATTATAATTTTATTTTTGTTTAGGACTCCTGGACCTTTATTGAGGCCAGGACAATTTAGTTTTAAGACATTTTTTGAAGTTTTTGGATTAACCAAAAAACTTAAATTTTATTATTTTGTCAAAATTATAAACTTTTTATCACAATTTTATTTAGTTTAGGACTCCTGGTACTCTATTAAGGCCAGAAAATTTCAATTTTAATTGAAGATTTACATTTTAACCGACTTTTTAGTCACGACTATACACTTTGAAAATCAATTACTGCATGTTTTGAATCAAAACCCGAAATTAAAAATTAGGTTGAATCATACATTTTTACTAAGTGCTCCCCGGGGTCTTTGTACACAGACAACACTTATACACACAACACTACATCCACAGTACAACACCACAAAAAACACAAACACTAAACAACACAAAACACAGCACATCTAAACTACTCCTGGTTAGGGCGCACAATCATATATCTAGTCATTTCATTTTAATTTTAAATATTTAATTTTACAAATTTTGTTTATATTCTAATATAATTTAAATTTTAACTTCAATTAAGTACTTATCTAATTTTATTTTAATTCTAGTCAATCCTAATTTAATTTTATTTAATTTTATTTCAATTTTATCAATATTATTTTCTTTATTTTAGTGACTTTATTTGATCGTTAATTTATTTCGTCCGTCCCTTTACAACTAGGTGTTAACTTATTTCGTGCTGTCCCCCTTTACAATTAGGTGTTAACTTATTAGTGTCGTCCCATTTTTTACAACTTTTACAATCATATATCTAGTCATTTCATTTTAATTTTAAATATTTAATTTTGCAAATTTTGTTTATATTCTAATATAATTTAAATTTTAACTTCAATTAAGTACTTATCTAATTTTATTTTAATTCTAGTCAATCCTAATTTAATTTTATTTCAATTTTATCAATATTATTTTTATCTTTATTTTAGTGACTTTATTTGATCGTTAATTTATTTCGTCCGTCCCTTTACAACTAGGTGTTAACTTATTTCGTGCTGTCCCCCTTTACAATTAGGTGTTAACTTATTAGTGTCGTCCCATTTTTTTACAACTTTTACAACCTTACTTTTAATTTGTTAAATTATTTTATGCTGTCATTGTAGAATTTAAACTTATTTTATAATTAGGTGTTAATTTATTCGTACTGTCCCGTAGTGTAGTGTGCTGTAGCGTCCTTTTTCGCCTTAGTTCAGAACAAATTAGGAAAATGAGTTCGAAACTGAAAAAGCCAGTGAGCCCTAAAACAAAACCCTCCGTCACCACTACAAGAAAAAACGTAAGAGAGGAATCAGTAATGTATATTTCACCGCCGAAACCGAAAGAAAAGCCACCCACAACAGCACCCATAGAGGCTCCTATGACGGCACCTACACCGGCACTTACACCGGCACCCATGCTGGCACCCACGCCGGCACCCCCGCCGGCACCCAAGCCGGCACCTACGCCGGCACCCACGCCGGCACCCCCACCGGCACCCACGCCGGCACCCACGCCGGCACCCACGCCGGCACCTACGCCGGCACCCACACCGGAACTCAAGATGCACTCCCTCTTCCCAGCAATGCAAGGAAACGATCTCAGAGAAGCAGCAAGAAAAACCAAACGTAGGATTTATAAGGTACTGGAGGGGGGCCCGGGACACAAATCGGTAACAAAGGAAGATAAAGCTAACATCAAAAGTGAAACTGCGGACTTGTTAGCGATAGTAGAAATATTGTCGGATAGATTAGAACAATTTGAGAAAGGAGAAAGAAATAGTGAAGTGGTACAAAAAGTGCACAAAAACCTTACAGATGGAGAAACAGTAAAGAGATTAGGTAAAATAGAAGAAGCACTAAAAGAACTGACAAAGTGCTCACAGGAGAACTTAACCAACCAAAAAGAGACGGAAAAAACTATAAAAGAGAACCATAAGATAACAATCGAGAAATTAGACAGGATAGATAGAGTAGAAGGAAAACCGACATATTCAGAACAATTGAGGAAAAATATACCACAACCACCCAGAACACTCCACTCCCTTCTAGTCGCCTCGACGGACGAAAATCTCACGAGCGAGGACGTCTTCGAGAGAGTAAAGGAGACGGTTGAAGCAGACGGGGAGTGGACACACGTCCAGAAGGTAAGAAAGGTGAGGGGCCAGAAAATCCTTATTGGCTGCAACAGCGAGAAAGAAATAGAAGAAATAAGGCACAAAATAGAAAAAGGAAAGAATCTGAAGACCGAGAAAACGGAAAATAAAAATCCCCTGGTGATTGTCAAGCACGTAAGGGGTGCTGACAAAAAAGTAGAAGTTACGGAGGCAATAAGGAGGAAAGCGGAAAGACATATAGATAAAAAGAAGGACATAAAAGAGCAGATTGAGCCGGTGTATGAGAGGAGGACGCGGAATCCGCACGTGGCGCACGTGGTGGTGAGAGTGACCCCTGCTATTTGGCAGCAGCTGACAGAGGCGGGGACTATTCAACTTCGCTGGGGTATCTCCAGCGTGGAGGATCAGTCCCCGCTTATCCAGTGCTCCCGCTGCTTGGGCTACGGCCACATCAAGCGGGTCTGTCAGGAGCAACTGGACAACTGCAGTCACTGTGGGGGAAACCACCTCTATGCCGCGTGTGACAAAAAAGCCAGCCCCCCTAGCTGCATAAATTGCAAGCGTGCGAACCAGCCTCACCCTGAGCACAATGCTTTTAGCAGCTCGTGCTCCCTAAGGGTGAAATGGGACAGACTGGCCCGCTCGAGAGTAGCATACTGCTAAGGGCATGGCACGGGCAAATAACGTAGATACAAACATTAGGTATATCGCACTCCAAGCCAACGTACAGAGAAAGAAAAACGCCACATCAGAGCTTTTCATTGAGGCAGCGAAAAAGAAGGCCTTGTTCGCTCTCATACAGGAGCCATACGTAGGGAACCAGGGAATACTGAGCGGCCCTGTAGGCACAAGAATCATCCAGGCTGCTCGAGAGGTTGGGAAAACAAACAAGGCGGCCATCGCCGTCTTTGATAACAATATTAAAATACGCCAACTCCCCAACCTCACAAACACCAACATCGTGGCAGCAATACTAGAAACTCAAACTTGGACGATCGGGCTTATTTCAGTCTATTTTGAACCCGACCAAGACCTGGATCCCTACGTAAGGCAGCTGAGAAATCTGTACGAGGGAATGGAGTGCGATAAAACAATTGTAGGTGGCGATGTAAACGCCTGGAGCGAGTGGTGGGGGAGCGCGAAGAACAATCCTAGAGGCAATGAAGTAATAGGATTAATTCACGAAATGGGGTTATGTGTGGTCAACCAAGGAACAGTTCCGACTTTTGAAACGTGGAGAGGTGGAAAAAAATATGAAAGCATAGTCGACATCACGTGTTGCTCGGTCGACATTCTTGGCGAGATCACCAACTGGAGAGTCGACAGAAACCTAACAACGTCGGACCACAACGGAATCATTTTCGAAATAAACTTAGACAAAATTAATGAAATTGAAAATAAGAAGACCACGCGAAAATACAACACCAAAAATGCCAATTGGCTGAAATTTAAAAAAGATCTCAATGAGAGACTAGATAACAATGGAATCAAGATTAGTGTTGTAGAGTCTATACATGGTGTAGACAAACTAGAAAACACGATAAATAAATATGTAGAAGTGTTAACCGAAACCTGCAACAAGACCTTAAAATTAAAGAAATCTGATAATAAAATAAAGATTCCGTGGTGGTCCGATGAGTTAGAAGCAAAGAAGAAAGAGAAGAATAGAAGGAAGGCCAGAATTAAATGGGCAGCGCCACACCGCCAAAAATGGGTGACCGAGCAATATCTTATAGCCAAAAAGGACTACGAGGAAGCGATGGACGAGGCCCGTATCAAAAGTTGGAAGGAGTTCTGCGGCAAACAAGATAGGGAAAGCATGTGGGATGGGATATATAGGGTCATTGGAAGAACGAAAACAAACCACGAAGATCTTCCAATCGCCAAAGACGGCAATACCACCAGCCCAACAGAATCAGTCCGCATTATGGCCGAGACATTCTACCCGGAGGATACAAGTCAGGGGGAAAACGAGCAACATAAAGAGGTTAGAAGAAGCGCGGCTGAAGCAAACGATGATCGTGAAAATGAAATTCGCGACCCTCCTTTTGTGGAAGCTGAGCTTCTCTACGCAGCGGGCTCGTTTAACCCCAAGAAGGCTCCGGGTAGAGATGGCTTTACTGCCGACATATGTCAAGCGGCGATAAGTGCGGACTTACAACTGTCTTTGGCGATCTATAACAAATGCCTAGAACTCTCCCATTTCCCTACACAGTGGAAACAAGCCACAGTGATAATGTTGCGGAAGCCAAACAAGACCGACTACACGCACCCCAAATCTTATAGACCAATAGGGCTCCTGGCAATTTTAGGGAAAATTCTCGAAAAAATGTTAGTTCGCCGGATTAGGTGGTTTGTGTTGCCCAAATTAAATCCCAGGCAGTACGGTTTTGTGCCGCAAAGGAGTACTGAAGACTCCCTCTATGATATGTTCCAGTGTATCAGGCATAATCTCGCTGAGAAACGGATCATGGCACTGATTTCACTGGACATAGAGGGGGCCTTCGATAACGCCTGGTGGCCCAAAATCGTCTGCCAACTAAAAGAGAAGGGATGCCCGATCAATCTGCGAAGGCTGGTAGATAGTTACCTAAGTAACAGGACCGTGGCGGTGAGGTATGCGGGAGAAGAGTATTGTAAGGGCACGAACAAGGGTTGCGTCCAAGGTTCAATTGGCGGGCCCTTGTTCTGGAACCTTCTACTCGACCCCCTGCTTGATGAGCTCACCGACTGCGGTATTTACTGCCAAGCCTTCGCAGACGACATCGTGCTAGTTGTGGAGGGCAGCACAACCAACGAGATAGAGCGTAGGGCCAATGTCGCGCTCTCCCGTGTTCGGGACTGGGGTGTGTCAAATAAACTAAACTTTGCGCCACAAAAAACCAAGGCGATGGTATTAACCAAGAAACTAAAATTTGACACCCCTAGGCTGACCATGGGGGGGACCGACATTGAGATGGTGAGAGATATTAAAATTCTAGGTGTCACCTTCGACGATCGCCTAACCTTCAACACGCACATCGCGAACCAAGCAAGAAAGGCGATCGACATATACAAAGGAGTAAGTAGAGGAGCTCGAGCCACCTGGGGGTTAAAATCAGAAATTATTAAAACGATTTACGTCGCGGTTATTGAACCGATAATTTTATATGCGGCCAGTGTCTGGGCCCATCAAGCAACTAAAATAACCTCCAGAAAGGCTCTCGACGCAGTGCAACGTGGGTTCGCGCAAAAAATCGTGAAATCAAACAGAACGGTATCCCTTAATGCCGCCTTGGTATTGTCGGGGCTGCTTCCGCTGGACCTTCGGGCCCAAGAAGCATCCCAGCTTTATGAGGCGAAGCGAGGGAAACCCCAGGCAATACTAAGCGGCAGAAATGTAGAGGCGCGCGTACCCACGATTGAGGACAGCCACCCCAGCAAAATGTTAGACACAAAATTTACTTGTTTGGACAACGCAGAGGAGGAGGGCAAACTGGCAGAAGGCTTGGTAAGGATATACACGGACGGCAGCAAACTGGAGGGGAAAGTTGGGGCTGCCCTGACTTGTTGGGAAGGGCGGACCGAAACCAGTACCCGAAAGTTTAAGCTGGAGCCGTTCTGTACAGTCTTCCAAGCCGAGCTGTATGCCATCCTCCAAGCGACCGAAATTCTCATTGGCAAAAAATATAGGGAAGCCGCCGTGCTCAGTGACTCGAGATCCGCACTCCAGACGCTTCTTGATCCGGACTCTTCGCACCCCATCACAAAGGCAATCCAGGGCAACCTACAGTTTCTTAGAGACAACCACCAACTCGTCTCATTGTACTGGATTAGGGCCCATGTCGGAGTGGAGGGGAACGAGAGGGCGGATCAACTGGCGAAGGATGCGGCTCTCAAGTTAAAAACTGGCTCGGACTATAGCTGCTGTCCTGTCTCCTTCGTTAAAAGGCACTTACGCACTTTAACGATCGAGATGTGGGACAGCAGATATAGAACCGAAAGCACGGCGGGAACCACAAAGGTATTCTTCCCTAGCGGGGTGGCAGCATACGGCACGGTGAGGAAGATGGAGATCGACCGGGTGACCTCGCAGATCCTGACCGGACATGGTGGGTTCTCTGCATACCTGCATAGGTTCAAATGCAAGGACAGCCCATCATGCATTTGCGACCCGGCAGAGGGCGAGGACATCTTCCACATCGTGCTGGACTGTCCTCAACACAGCGTCGATAGGTACACTCTACAGCAGACACTAAACACAAAATTAAGCAAAGACACCCTAGGCACCATTATGAAAAATAAAGAAGAAAGAGATAAGTTTATGGAATTCGCCACAAAAGTGGCAAATATAGTAATACAAAGGAACAAAAACTAGGGCAAAGACCGAAAGCAGGCAAACAGCTAGATTACGTTTGAACAACATTTTGTATATGGACTTATATAATTTATTAGCTATTTTATAAAAACAAGAAGCAACTCAAAGACGAAAGAAATAAGTATGAAATTGTACTAGAGATAAGAACTAGAGTTAAGAATAATGTAAAACGACAAACAACAGAAGACAACATTATAACATGTATTAGAATCTAAGAAAATTGTAACCAAAAATTTTAAAAAGAGAAAGAATGAGAAAAGAAACACTCATTTAAATATATATAAAATAGCAAAAAAATATACACATGTAAAAGAAAATAAATTAAGAAAACAGACAAACAAAGACCTGCAACAAAGCGGGGAGTACAGAAAAAAAAAAAAAAAAAAAAAAAAAAAAAAAAAAAAACCTAACCTAACCTAACCTAACCTAACCTAACCTAACCTAACCTAACCCTAACGCATCCCTACTTGTCAATGGTATTCATGAAGGTGAATCGTGTACACGCCTTATGGTGGACGAAGCCTTAATGAACCATTTCGGATCCATAGTGCTGGCAATTCAAGTAGCCCAAGCCAGTGAAGCTCTTCTCATAGGGGACAACAACCAACTCCCCTACATTGACCGGAATAACCTCTTCCCGCTGAAATACAACAGACCAAATCCTGTCCTAAACATCACCAAAGAACTCCTGTGTACGTACAGGAACCCAATGGATGTAGCATATGCCCTCAATGAGATCTACAGTGGCATATACTCGTCCAAGACTCTCATCAAATCCCTAGCGCTGAAAAGGTACACCGGCTCGATGATTCCGAAGTCAAACGGCACCCTCTATCTCGTTCACACCCAAGCTGAGAAAGCAGAGCTTATCAGCCAAGGCTATGGAACCGAACCGGAATCTCGAACTCTAACCATCCACGAAGCGCAGGGATTAACTTATGAGACAGTGGTTGTTGTGCGTACAACATCCAAGTCATCCAACCTTCTTCAAAGCGTCCCTCATGCCGTCGTCGCACTCTCCAGGCACACGAAAAGCTGCAGCTACTACACCGACAGCACTACAGATGATGCAACCGCTCGTCTGGTACTGCGTGCGGAGAATGCGACGACGTCAAGAATAGTGGACTACAACCTCAAAATGGCAATAAGGCGCGGCGACATTCCCATCCGGGAACAACTTCTCCAGGTCTCGCGGGAATTACGGACAGCCCCGACGCGCTTGCCGAAGTAAGTTATAAAAAGAAAAAAACATCACTGGTTTTTCGTCTTGGTGGCATAGCAAATTGTTAATAGCATAATAAAATAGTACAAAAAATTAGAACCTGTTCTTTCACTCACTACAGACTCGCCATGGGTAACGAGGCATCTCACCAAGCTTCCCGCAATCGGCAGCAGCGAGAAAAACATCACCGCGAAAATGGCTATCGCAGCGCACTTCAGGAAGCGGCGCGTAAGAAGGAAATGGAGGAACGCGAACTTCGCGAACGCGCTGAACGCTTAGAACGCGATAAGCTTCGTCGAGAGCAGAAGCTAGAAGACGAGCGCTTAAGACGAGCTGAACGTGAGCTCGATAGAAATTTTCGACGTGAAATGTTCGAGAAACAACAACTCGCTGTTGCCGAGCAGCAGGAAAGGCGACGAAGGGAGATGAGGGAGGCCGAGGAAAGACGCGAGCAGAGAGAGCGTGAGCGAGATACACGCTTAGCCGAAGATCGGGCTCGAAGAGACGCAATCAAATATGAACGCGATCTCGCTCGCGAGGAAAGATCAAGAAAGGAGCGCAGTGATCGTGAAGCATCCGCTCGTGCTTCTAGAGAAAGTCGCTCCTAGCTATTATAATTATAATAATAATACTTATAAGATACTTAGATATAGCTATGTCTAAGTGTCTTATAGGTACATAGAAATAAGACTCATAAGAGAATATAATATAATAATACCTAAAATAAGAATCTGTTTTTAGTTCTACGCTACACCTACCACCTACCATAATAAAAAAAAATGTAATAGTTAGTAAGTAACATTAAAATAAAAAAAATAATAATAATAAAAAAAAAAAACAGTTTTACATAATATTAACATATATAAAAAAATATATATATAAAAATAATAATAAAAAAAAAAAAAAAAAATATAACAAAATTAAAAAAAAAAATAATAAAAAAAAAAAAAATATAAAAAAAAAAAAAAACATAATTGAATAAAAATAAAAATAAAAAAACTGACGATGTGAAAGTATACTTACATATATAAATATTTTACTATACTAAGACACAAATGTATTGTTATTTGTATTTATTTTATCATAAAAACTAACACTAGAATAAGGAAACTACCCTACAGCTGTGAAATGACTTATTTATATTTTTCACATATCTTCTAAATTATTTTGTTACTTTTAGTAGTTTTTAAAACGCGGAGCTCACTGATTTCAGTGTATATTTATAAGCTTTTAACATACAAAATAATAAAATAAAAACAAACTCAAAAAAGTGCGGACCAAGTGTCTGCAGGCTGACGTTTCATTTAATAAAAAAAAAAAAAAACCTAACCTAACCTAACCTAACCTAACCTAACCTAACCTAACCTAACCTAACCTAACCTAACCTAACCCACACCGGAACTCAAGATGCACTCCCTCTTCCCAGCAATGCAAGGAAACGATCTCAGAGAAGCAGCAAGAAAAACCAAACGTAGGATTTATAAGGTACTGGAGGGGGGCCCGGGACACAAATCGGTAACAAAGGAAGATAAAGCTAACATCAAAAGTGAAACTGCGGACTTGTTAGCGATAGTAGAAATATTGTCGGATAGATTAGAACAATTTGAGAAAGGAGAAGGAAATAGTGAAGTGGTACAAAAAGTGCACAAAAACCTTACAGATGGAGAAACAGTAAAGAGATTAGGTAAAATAGAAGAAGCACTAAAAGAACTGACAAAGTGCTCACAGGAGAACTTAACCAACCAAAAAGAGACGGAAAAAACTATAAAAGAGAACCATAAGATAACAATCGAGAAATTAGACAGGATAGATAGAGTAGAAGGAAAACCGACATATTCAGAACAATTGAGGAAAAATATACCACAACCACCCAGAACACTCCACTCCCTTCTAGTCGCCTCGACGGACGAAAATCTCACGAGCGAGGACGTCTTCGAGAGAGTAAAGGAGACGGTTGAAGCAGACGGGGAGTGGACACACGTCCAGAAGGTAAGAAAGGTGAGGGGCCAGAAAATCCTTATTGGCTGCAACAGCGAGAAAGAAATAGAAGAAATAAGGCACAAAACAGAAAAAGGAAAGAATCTGAAGACCGAGAAAACGGAAAATAAAAATCCCCTGGTGATTGTCAAGCACGTAAGGGGTGCTGACAAAAAAGTAGAAGTTACGGAGGCAATAAGGAGGAAAGCGGAAAGACATATAGATAAAAAGAAGGACATAAAAGAGCAGATTGAGCCGGTGTATGAGAGGAGGACGCGGAATCCGCACGTGGCGCACGTGGTGGTGAGAGTGACCCCTGCTATTTGGCAGCAGCTGACAGAGGCGGGGACTATTCAACTTCGCTGGGGTATCTCCAGCGTGGAGGATCAGTCCCCGCTTATCCAGTGCTCCCGCTGCTTGGGCTACGGCCACATCAAGCGGGTCTGTCAGGAGCAACTGGACAACTGCAGTCACTGTGGGGGAAACCACCTCTATGCCGCGTGTGACAAAAAAGCCAGCCCCCCTAGCTGCATAAATTGCAAGCGTGCGAACCAGCCTCACCCTGAGCACAATGCTTTTAGCAGCTCGTGCTCCCTAAGGGTGAAATGGGACAGACTGGCCCGCTCGAGAGTAGCATACTGCTAAGGGCATGGCACGGGCAAATAACGTAGATACAAACATTAGGTATATCGCACTCCAAGCCAACGTACAGAGAAAGAAAAACGCCACATCAGAGCTTTTCATTGAGGCAGCGAAAAAGAAGGCCTTGTTCGCTCTCATACAGGAGCCATACGTAGGGAACCAGGGAATACTGAGCGGCCCTGTAGGCACAAGAATCATCCAGGCTGCCCGAGAGGTTGGGAAAACAAACAAGGCGGCCATCGCCGTCTTTGATAACAATATTAAAATACGCCAACTCCCCAACCTCACAAACACCAACATCGTGGCAGCAATACTAGAAACTCAAACTTGGACGATCGGGCTTATTTCAGTCTATTTTGAACCCGACCAAGACCTGGATCCCTACGTAAGGCAGCTGAGAAATCTGTACGAGGGAATGGAGTGCGATAAAACAATTGTAGGTGGCGATGTAAACGCCTGGAGCGAGTGGTGGGGGAGCGCGAAGAACAATCCTAGAGGCAATGAAGTAATAGGATTAATTCACGAAATGGGGTTATGTGTGGTCAACCAAGGAACAGTTCCGACTTTTGAAACGTGGAGAGGTGGAAAAAAATATGAAAGCATAGTCGACATCACGTGTTGCTCGGTCGACATTCTTGGCGAGATCACCAACTGGAGAGTCGACAGAAACCTAACAACGTCGGACCACAACGGAATCATTTTCGAAATAAACTTAGACAAAATTAATGAAATTGAAAATAAGAAGACCACGCGAAAATACAACACCAAAAATGCCAATTGGCTGAAATTTAAAAAAGATCTCAATGAGAGACTAGATAACAATAATAATAATAATAATAATAAAATAATAAAAAGTTTATTTCCACCAAAAGTTTTACATAAAATCTTACAAGTTATAATTCATTTAAATGGTTAGATATACTTATGTATAGGTATGTTTGTGTACTGTTGTCCTTACTGGGTCACAAAATGACCCGTATGAAGGACAGCCAGTCCCAATCATTAACAATACTATGATGATAGGAGAGAGACATTAGCAAGATTTTAAAGTGGTAAAAATTTACGTTACAATATATAATTTACAGTTACCAATAACATTTGCTTCGATTTTATACTAAATATTTCAAATCAGAATTTTTTTATCATGTAGAAACTAAATTTATTTCTTACAATTAACGACTTATACACTTTTAAATTGACTTTTATACATAATTAACTTATTACAATTTAACTAAATAATACAAATAAGTATACCAAGTTTTTTATGTTTGCATTTGCAGTTTTTATAATAAAATTATGATGTGATGAGTGAGTATAAATGAAATATTATGTTTGTGGTGTAGGCATAACAAGCTGTTCAGTTTCTGTGTACGTCTTTTTTAGTAAATAGTTCAATACAGAACTCTTACACTCAAAATGTGATAAACCAGTGAAATGTAATTCAGCATTAATTCTATTATAAAGTGAAGGTGCCAAATAGTAGGAAAATCTCTTCGTGAATGTAAATTTTGGATGTGGTATTGGATAGATTTTGTCTTTACGACGGCGACGCTTACCCATATTGACAGGGGGTGTATTACGATGTTGTTTAAGAATGGCATTTACAATAAAAAGTTGTCTCACTGTAAGGACTTTGCAGGCAGCATACAATTCAGATGTTGGAGACAGTATGGGTCTGAATGTAGCTACTTTTAAAACTGCACGTTGGGCGATTTCAAGAGGCTTAAGAATGGTTTTAGCTGCTCCTCCCCAACATGTAATACCATATGAAATAATAGACTGAGCCAATGCGTAGTAAACTGTTCGCAGAATGTGGTGATTAACAACGTGACGTAATATTTTAAATATATAGATTAGTTTCCTGGTTCGAGCTGACAGTTGTTCTATGTGCGCTTTAAAGTTTAGGTTACAATCCAGCATTATTCCCAAGTATTTGGTTTTGTCAGTGGCTTGCAGCACGGGACAGTTACAGGAATAGCCTGGTTGTTTACGACACATATGGGCCTGGAGAGTAAGTGGAATCTTCGGCTGTGAGACACTACTAGTGGTGAACGTAACAAAATGAGTTTTAGCAGCATTAAGGGTCAAAAAGTGTGTGAAAAACCTGTCAAATGCAATATTAAATCCGTTTTGCGCCTTGTTCTCAAGATCAATCCACGACTTTCCGTAAAATGTGATTGCAGTATCGTCCGCAAAAGAAACGATTTTGCCATTTGGTATGCTGAGGTTACACAGGCCGTTAATGAAAACGAGAAACAAGGTTGGGCCGAGAATACTCCCCTGAGGTATACCATAAGCTATAGGAAGTTCGTCACTATAATAGTCGGCAATTTTTACTACCTGAGAGCGATTGTTAAGATAGCTCTCAAATAAACGTAATTGGTTTCCTCTAACACCGACTCCTTCAAGTTTATTTAAAAGAATTTGAGTGGGAACGGTGTCGAACGCCTTGGCAAGATCGACAAAGATTGTTAGCACCTTATCCTTTTTGTTAAGATGGTCAACAATAAAGTCCATAAGTTCATCAATCGCATCCGATGTTGACTTGTTTTTCCTAAATCCAAATTGATTGTCAGAGATTAGTTTATAGTGTTCAAGGTAATGGACAAGCCTCTTATTTATCAAGCGCTCGAGCACCTTAGAAAGTGAACTAAGTACAGCAATCGGCCGGTAGTTGCTAACAAGGTTTTTGTCACCACCCTTGTAAACAGGGTGAATAATGGCCTTTTCAAACGGAGTTGGAAAGACACCGTGTTCAAAACATTGGTTGAAAATATGACACAGCACAGGGGCCAGAATATTGGAGTATCTCTTAAGAATTGTGGTTGATATCCCATCCCAACCCGTGGCTACACCATCCTTCAAACACTGGATAGTAGAACGAATTTCATCACAATCGGTTGGTTCAAGTACGAAAGACGATGAATTGCCAGAGGAAGTATGGTACTGACTATTTGTAACTGGTGCAGTGCCCAACTGAGAACTAATTTTAGTTGCTAGATCCTTTCCGATATTCACAAAATAAGTGTTAACTGCGTCACATGACTCATTAGGAGTTTGTTTTAGCTGTAACAGTTGATTTGAAGATTGTTTAGGCTTTGAAGAATTTGTTATTTTCTTGATTGAATTCCAAAGACGTTTAGGTTCTTTGGATACTTTGTTGATTTCCTGTCTGTCATAGTCTCGTTTGACTTTCCTTAAAATTTTAGTGCAGAAATTGCGATATCGTGTATAGGTAAGCTTAAGAATCAGGTTATCTGGCGACTTTCTTAATTTATTGTGCATTGAGTCCCTGTTCTTAATGCACCTTAGTAAGCCTGGTGAAATCCAGGGCTTAAGTATTTTTTGTCTATTGGGAACTTTTTTTGTTTTTGAATTAGCAATTATAGCCTTTGAAATTACTTGTATTAGTTCTAATGTTGCGAAATTGGGATCATTTAAATTAAAAAAACGATTTAAATCTAAATTTTGAAATGTGATGTCTAAAGAATTATAATCAATAATATTCGTAGTGGTTGTTGGTTGGTTTATTTTGTGTTTATGGTTGTCTATGCAAAACAAAGTGGAGTCGTGGTCAGTTACCGTTGATTGAAAAACTAACGTAGAAGAAGAACGATTAGTACGTAATAAAATATGGTCCAAGCAATTATTGTCTCTCGTTGGCAAAGTGTGGGCGGGTAGATAACCTTGGAATGCAAGAATATTAAGATATTCGTGATAATGTGGGTGAATAGATGACGGTTTGATGTCTATGTTGATGTCTCCTGTAATAATTACTGTAGTGAATTGTGAGAGTGAAGACAAAGTGTTATTGAGACTAAGAAAAAAATCATGAATATTCTCACATGAGGGTGAACGATATATACATAAGACAACAGTGCTATTATTTATTATAATGCTTAAACAAGATGCTGAGTTTTGAAAGTTTGGTTCTTCTGAAGTGAATGCAATATTTGATTTTAGATATACAACAACGCCATCATTTTGATTGCGATGTTCAGTTGTGTGCAATATCGAATAACCAGGTAGCGATGGGAGGTTATGATTGCTGAGACACGGCAACCAACACTCAGTCAAAACTAATATATCACATTCAAAGGGAATGCGATGGATTAAAGTTTGGAAATCAATAAAGTTACAGTTAATTGAACGTATGTTTTGCGTGAGAATTTTCAATGATTTATCCGGATGTGTTATATATGTCTTTGACTGTTCAGGAATACAGGAATAAGATTCTGAGACCGAGAGTTGGTCAAGATTGTCACAAATATTTGCTATATCATGATTAGCCATTTATATAATAATAATTGTAAAAAGAAGGGTAGAATGGATTATTAGTGTCAAGGTGCAAACCACTTGTTGATTCATGAAAACTTTTAAAAACATATAGGAAAATGTTTTGTTATAAAAAACTTCGAGTCGTATGTGCAGTATGTTTTAGTCCTAAGTAAATGCATAAGTATAACAACTGTCGGCATAGTTAAGTATGATATGAACTTAAAAACAGAATAGAAGTGTGTTCTATATATTTTGTAACGATAAGAAATACTGTACCTAAATAACAAAATAAAGTTTATATAAAAAGAAAAAACATGCTGAATATAAAAATGTAGTCATGCATTACCACTACCCTCCAATCCCTTAAGCTGGGTTTCGCTACGAACCAAAATATAGGCGCTTTTTTCATTTTGCCTTAGAAATATCTTTCCGTTCGCAGTCCAACAGTAGGCATAGTTATGCGCCTTCGCGAATGTGCGAGCAGCATAAAACAATTTTCTAGACAGTGAACTTAACTTTTCGCCAACATAGATGTTAGTTAAAGGACAATCCATACCAAGGTGTGCTGAGTTGAGTTTCGCACTTGAGTTTAATTTATTATACTCTTTTACTTTATTCAAAAAAATACTTTTTTTCAGTGTATTTATGAACTCGATATTAATGGTAGAAGTTTTGTCTTCTTTTCGTGAGGCCTGGCGGGATACGTCTCTGATTTCGAAAGTACGGATATCTAATTTCATAAGATCAACCAGTTTATGAACCAGCATAAACAGGTCATCTTTAGTTTCTCGATCTTTCTTGGGTACGTTGCGAATTTCTACACAAGTCTTCACAAGGTTACGATCAAAGATTTCCATCTTTTCTTCAATCGAATTAAATTGAAGGGCTATTGAGTGACGTTCTTTCTCTAATCCAGTTATTTTTGTTTCTAAAGAATCCAAATGCTCAGACATCGACAATAAAACCTTCTCCATATCTTTGTTAGTGTCCTTGATTGTATTATATTGTGTTTTGATTTCAATTATGTGGTCCTCTAATTTATCCAAACGCGAGTTCTGTGCAGTTACTAAGTCCTTTATCATGTCCCGCATTTCGTTTTTAAATGAGGAAAATTCTTCAACAATCTTGTATTCGCTGTCTGACCGCCGTCTTTTATTACGCTGAGTGATATTTAGTTGCTGTGATTCTGGTGATAATAAGTCAGAATCACCTTGTGAGTGGATGTCAGGCTCTGATCTCGCCGGCGTTATATCAGAGGATTTTTTTGGAGATGACTTCAACATATTGCGGCTTCGAAATGTTTGGTTATAATCTTATAATCAATGTAAGTCAATCGAGATTTGTTATTATTTACAAGTAACCGGTTAGGTCCGTAGCATCGGGTCCTCTTCGTAGAAGTAGATGACGTAGTTTCCGTAGCAATATCGTAGCAAACTGTCGTAGCACTGGTCAGGGGCGTACGCAACAGGGACAGGTGATCACCGTATTCTTCACACACTGGTTTGTTTATGTACGACTGGTTCGCTGCGGCGATCGCAACACTTCTTTTGCACTAATAACTTTAACGACTAGAACTGCGTGATAATAAATTTGTTTTATCGTAATAAAAGTGACACACGTCTACTCTCCGTAAGGTCTCGGACGGAAGGGGGATCAATGGAATCAAGATTAGTGTTGTAGAGTCTATACATGGTGTAGACAAACTAGAAAACACGATAAATAAATATGTAGAAGTGTTAACCGAAACCTGCAACAAGACCTTAAAATTAAAGAAATCTGATAATAAAATAAAGATTCCGTGGTGGTCCGATGAGTTAGAAGCAAAGAAGAAAGAGAAGAATAGAAGGAAGGCCAGAATTAAATGGGCAGCGCCACACCGCCAAAAATGGGTGACCGAGCAATATCTTATAGCCAAAAAGGACTACGAGGAAGCGATGGACGAGGCCCGTATCAAAAGTTGGAAGGAGTTCTGCGGCAAACAAGATAGGGAAAGCATGTGGGATGGGATATATAGGGTCATTGGAAGAACGAAAACAAACCACGAAGATCTTCCAATCGCCAAAGACGGCAATACCACCAGCCCAACAGAATCAGTCCGCATTATGGCCGAGACATTCTACCCGGAGGATACAAGTCAGGGGGAAAACGAGCAACATAAAGAGGTTAGAAGAAGCGCGGCTGAAGCAAACGATGATCGTGAAAATGAAATTCGCGACCCTCCTTTTGTGGAAGCTGAGCTTCTCTACGCAGCGGGCTCGTTTAACCCCAAGAAGGCTCCGGGTAGAGATGGCTTTACTGCCGACATATGTCAAGCGGCGATAAGTGCGGACTTACAACTGTCTTTGGCGATCTATAACAAATGCCTAGAACTCTCCCATTTCCCTACACAGTGGAAACAAGCCACAGTGATAATGTTGCGGAAGCCAAACAAGACCGACTACACGCACCCCAAATCTTATAGACCAATAGGGCTCCTGGCAATTTTAGGGAAAATTCTCGAAAAAATGTTAGTTCGCCGGATTAGGTGGTTTGTGTTGCCCAAATTAAATCCCAGGCAGTACGGTTTTGTGCCGCAAAGGAGTACTGAAGACTCCCTCTATGATATGTTCCAGTGTATCAGGCATAATCTCGCTGAGAAACGGATCATGGCACTGATTTCACTGGACATAGAGGGGGCCTTCGATAACGCCTGGTGGCCCAAAATCGTCTGCCAACTAAAAGAGAAGGGATGCCCGATCAATCTGCGAAGGCTGGTAGATAGTTACCTAAGTAACAGGACCGTGGCGGTGAGGTATGCGGGAGAAGAGTATTGTAAGGGCACGAACAAGGGTTGCGTCCAAGGTTCAATTGGCGGGCCCTTGTTCTGGAACCTTCTACTCGACCCCCTGCTTGATGAGCTCACCGACTGCGGTATTTACTGCCAAGCCTTCGCAGACGACATCGTGCTAGTTGTGGAGGGCAACACAACCAACGAGATAGAGCGTAGGGCCAATGTCGCGCTCTCCCGTGTTCGGGACTGGGGTGTGTCAAATAAACTAAACTTTGCGCCACAAAAAACCAAGGCGATGGTATTAACCAAGAAACTAAAATTTGACACCCCTAGGCTGACCATGGGGGGGACCGACATTGAGATGGTGAGAGATATTAAAATTCTAGGTGTCACCTTCGACGATCGCCTAACCTTCAACACGCACATCGCGAACCAAGCAAGAAAGGCGATCGACATATACAAAGGAGTAAGTAGAGGAGCTCGAGCCACCTGGGGGTTAAAATCAGAAATTATTAAAACGATTTACGTCGCGGTTATTGAACCGATAATTTTATATGCGGCCAGTGTCTGGGCCCATCAAGCAACTAAAATAACCTCCAGAAAGGCTCTCGACGCAGTGCAACGTGGGTTCGCGCAAAAAATCGTGAAATCAAACAGAACGGTATCCCTTAATGCCGCCTTAGTATTGTCGGGGCTGCTTCCGCTGGACCTTCGGGCCCAAGAAGCATCCCAGCTTTATGAGGCGAAGCGAGGGAAACCCCAGGCAATACTAAGCGGCAGAAATGTAGAGGCGCGCGTACCCACGATTGAGGACAGCCACCCCAGCAAAATGTTAGACACAAAATTTACTTGTTTGGACAACGCAGAGGAGGAGGGCAAACTGGCAGAAGGCTTGGTAAGGATATACACGGACGGCAGCAAACTGGAGGGGAAAGTTGGGGCTGCCCTGACTTGTTGGGAAGGGCGGACCGAAACCAGTACCCGAAAGTTTAAGCTGGAGCCGTTCTGTACAGTCTTCCAAGCCGAGCTGTATGCCATCCTCCAAGCGACCGAAATTCTCATTGGCAAAAAATATAGGGAAGCCGCCGTGCTCAGTGACTCGAGATCCGCACTCCAGACGCTTCTTGATCCGGACTCTTCGCACCCCATCACAAAGGCAATCCAGGGCAACCTACAGTTTCTTAGAGACAACCACCAACTCGTCTCATTGTACTGGATTAGGGCCCATGTCGGAGTGGAGGGGAACGAGAGGGCGGATCAACTGGCGAAGGATGCGGCTCTCAAGTTAAAAACTGGCTCGGACTATAGCTGCTGTCCTGTCTCCTTCGTTAAAAGGCACTTACGCACTTTAACGATCGAGATGTGGGACAGCAGATATAGAACCGAAAGCACGGCGGGAACCACAAAGGTATTCTTCCCTAGCGGGGTGGCAGCATACGGCACGGTGAGGAAGATGGAGATCGACCGGGTGACCTCGCAGATCCTGACCGGACATGGTGGGTTCTCTGCATACCTGCATAGGTTCAAATGCAAGGACAGCCCATCATGCATTTGCGACCCGGCAGAGGGCGAGGACATCTTCCACATCGTGCTGGACTGTCCTCAACACAGCGTCGATAGGTACACTCTACAGCAGACACTAAACACAAAATTAAGCAAAGACACCCTAGGCACCATTATGAAAAATAAAGAAGAAAGAGATAAGTTTATGGAATTCGCCACAAAAGTGGCAAATATAGTAATACAAAGGAACAAAAACTAGGGCAAAGACCGAAAGTAGGCAAACAGCTAGATTACGTTTGAACAACATTTTGTATATGGACTTATATAATTTATTAGCTATTTTATAAAAACAAGAAGCAACTCAAAGACGAAAGAAATAAGTATGAAATTGTACTAGAGATAAGAACTAGAGTTAAGAATAATGTAAAACGACAAACAACAGAAGACAACATTATAACATGTATTAGAATCTAAGAAAATTGTAACCTAAAATTTTAAAAAGAGAAAGAATGAGAAAAGAAACACTCATTTAAATATATATAAAATAGCAAAAAAATATACACATGTAAAAGAAAATAAATTAAGAAAACAGACAAACAAAGACCTGCAACAAAGCGGGGAGTACAGTAAAAGAAAAAAAAAAAAAAAAAAAAAAAAACCTAACCTAACCTAACCTAACCCAGTACTTCACTCTAAGCGACACTGTCACCACGCAGCTCCGCGTAAAAAATCGCTAAAAAATAGTAAAAGTGCTCATAAATTAATTCCGGCAATATTCAGTGTCAGTTCAGTGTCCGACTCACCAGGATTATCGTTTGTGGCGATTTATCCTGCAGGACTCCAGTGATACAGGACACCGAACTCCAAGCTGAGTAACACCGGAATTAACAGGTACCCCTACATTTAATATATACCATCGTGTGGAGAATACAACGCCGGCTTTGCCGGCGTTTCAATCTTCAAAATCGGACCATCCCCAAAGGAGTTACAGCCGTCGAAAGGTACCAAATTTCCCATACAAGATCTGTGGAAAATCACAAAACCTCCACGTGCCCGACAGTCTGGCGCCGTTTTCGCACGTCATTCGCGTCATTACCGCATAACAACTAGCGGCGGCCGTGGCTGAAGACACTTTCGGCGGCTTGAGGAATCTGGAGGACCAGCGCTGAAGACAACCACGAGGCGCTCACCTGGTCATCATCAGGCTCGAAGGATCTCCTCATCTGAATGCAGCAGTGAGTTGCACTTTTCACCATCGGAGATACATACCCTGGACCTTGCCGCTGCAATTAGGTAACCCCTCCAACCCCCCAAAATCCTCATATTCCACGTACCCCCCAAGGGTCAAAGGATCTCCTCAACGTGGGACGGCAGAGCAAACTAACTTTCACCAAAGGAACCAGAACATCAGGATCCTCTCTCCGCCCCAAGGAACAAGACCAAAGCTACAAAACCGGTCTACTACACCTTCGGCACCAGCTCCGGACCAGGATCGAGGGAACTCCTGAACCAGGAACGGCAGAGAGCTACGCCTTTCACAAAAGGTATTAGGAGATCAGGCACACACCGCAGACTTTAAGGAGAATTTCAACCACCCCTTTGACCTTACTTCCACCCCCACCCCCCCCAGGGTCTATATAACTCCTCAGCCAGGAACAGCTGAAAGGTACGAATTCCACTCAAAGAGGATACACACCAGGACCTTCCCACCACTCCAAGGAACCAGGCCAAATAGAACCATCACAGTCTACCTCACCTTCGGAACCAGCTCCGGACCAGGATCTAGAGAACTCCTGAACCAGGAACGGCCGAGAGTTGGTCCTTTCACCAAAGGTAGTAGGAGACTAGGCCCCCCCTAGAGACCCTGAGGAAGCCCCTAAACCCCCAACCCAACCCCCCCAACCCCCCTCTCTCTCCAATCCCCTCCCCAAACGTTTTCCCACGAAACCCCCCCAACCCCCCCTCGAACCCCCCTCCCAAACGCCGCCCCACGAAACCCCCTAAACCCCCCCTCCAGCCCCCCCCTCTCAAACGCCGCCCCACGAAACCTTCTCCCCCCCCCGATTTTGGACCTCACCCCCCCGGAGCCTAACTCAGCCAATATTGGCCGTAGAAACCCGAGATTGGGCTCAAACGAATCGGCATCAAAAACCCCGTCGATTGGCTCCGAGGGAATCTAGGAATTCAATCCGCGAAGGGAGATTTTAACATCAATCCATATTATTTTTAAAAAAAAATTTAAATTCACACTCAACATCACAGTTGTAGAGGTAAGTTTGATACAACTAACATAAATTAGAATGATCACGCACAATTGTGATGACCACATCTACTGTGTTCCACAGTTTATTGAAACGAAGGTCTCTCATGCAAAATTAAGTAAATTAAAACTAGTCCTACCTTATGGTAAGGGATACTGTCCGTAATCCAGGGGGCTGGTCGCTGTCTTGCCGGCGCGCGCGCGCCTGGCCAAGTAGGTCTTCACCCAACCCCGAGGGGAAACTCTTATAGCTAACACTCTTAAAACTACACAGTGCCCTAATAGACAGCTTAAACTTTCCCGGCGCTTTTCAAAGCGAACACACACGGGTCTCAAGTTCGTACCCCGACCGGAGCCCTAATAGGTGCAACGAAATCTCGGTCCCAATATGGGTAGGTAACTAGCGCGGCACGTCGCTACAGAAACACACGAACTTGTCTCACGGTTGCTTACGGCCAACTGCCTGCACGCGGCCCGAGCGCATTGCGTGTCGCCCGTGACCTTGACAATGACAACGCACCGCTCGCAGCGCGGCGCGAACATCCCCCCGTCCCGGACAGTAGCAAACTGTCCGCCAACTCAATCTAAGGGCAGGCGAGAGAGGGTAGCGATCGCTCGCTTCAAAACAGAGTCCCCCACCAGGACCTCGGCAAACCTGGGCACACCATCCGACCCCGGATGAAGCTGAACAATGCGTCCTAAACGCCAGCGGAGGGGCGGCAGGTTTGGATCCTTTACCAACACGAGGTCCCCGGTCTTGGGTGGGGTCGTCCTATCCGACCACTTAACGCGTTGCTGCAAAATGTGCAAATACTCCAGATGCCAACGGCGCCAAAAACTCTGTGTAAGCTGCTGGAGCAATTCAAATCGCGAGAGCCGTCCGGAGGGCACTTCGGAATAAGGATATTCCGGCAAGGCGTTAAGCGGTCTGCCAATCAAAAAATGGCCCGGCGTAAGGGCCTCTAAATCATTCGCGTCCGAAGACAACGGACACAACGGACGCGAGTTGAGGACCGCCTCAACCTTACAAAATACGGTCGCGAGTTCCTCAAACGTGAGGACCGTCTCCCCAATAACGCGACGAAGGTGAGTTTTAGCGGCCTTTACAGTTGCTTCAAAAATCCCTCCCCAGTGGGGGCAGGATGGCGGGGAGTACTGCCATCGTACCCCTCTGCGAGAGAGTGTGGATCCGATCTCAAAATTATTCCTATCCAAAAATTCACAAACTTCCTTTAAATACCTATCGGTGCCCTTGAAATTGGTTCCACAATCGGACCTGATTAACGACGGCATTCCGCGGCGAGACACAAAACGATTCAACGTGGCTACAAAGGCTTC
Source organism: Crambus lathoniellus (assembly GCA_949710035.1). Classification (NCBI taxonomy): domain Eukaryota; kingdom Metazoa; phylum Arthropoda; class Insecta; order Lepidoptera; family Crambidae; genus Crambus; species Crambus lathoniellus. The sequence goes on from OX453304.1 coordinate 69,434, forward strand.
TGTGGTGAGGGCACTAACCACCTCCAGGTGGACCGCTTTAGTGGCCAAACAAACAAATACACACAAGTAAGCCTTTTCCGTTCTAGCATTACGAAGCCGCGATGTCTTAACGGTAAATGGCCCCGCAAAATCCGTTCCAACTCCTGAGAAGGGCATCGATTCGTTCACTCGATCGGCAGGCAAATCACCCATCTGGGGCTGCATCGTATCGGCGCGCAAACGATAACACGGGAGACAACGAAAAATAACGGATCGGATTATTCTCCGCGCTGACAAAATCCAGAACTCTCGTTGGAGGAACGCGGTCAAAGCATTACAACCGGCATGAGCATTCTTTACATGGCGGTCTGTAATCAACAGTCTAACTAACGGTCCATCCTTGGGGAGCAACAAAGGGTGGCGTGATCCGTACGGCAGGTTGGCATGTCTGAGCCTACCTCCGACACGCAGCAATCCGGTACTGTCCAAGAAGGGATTCAACCGCACCAAGGGTCCCTTCAACTTGGGCTTACTTGAGCGCAGGGCTTTCAGCTCCGGTTCAAACTCTCGCTGTTGCGTCACTCGCAACCAATGCAACAGAGCGTCTTGCCGCTCTTGTGGGGCGAGGACCGGAGACAACGATTTCTCCTGAGGCTGGCGACAATTTCGCACAAAGCGCCTCATCCAAGCAGTCACGCCGAGCAACTTATCAAGAGAACTGTAGCGGTCTAACAAAAACTCCATCTGCGGAGCCGCCACCGTCTCCACGGCGTGAACACGCATGCCTAGGTCTGGGACTCTGGCCACAGCCGAGGTGGCAGGCCATGAGCGCTCAGGCCGTAACAACCATGATGGACTCCACCATAGGTGGTGGTCCACTAACTCAGGCGCCTCGCAGCCGCGGGAGGCACAATCTGCGGGGTTCAATTCGCCCGGTACGTGGCGCCAAATCAACGGGGCCTTTGAAGTCTGAATTTGTGAGACCCGGTTGGCCACAAAAACCTCAAGGGTGTGGACTGAACTCTTCAGCCAACAAAGGACGACCTGGCTGTCAGACCACGCAAATATCGACCCCAAGTCGACACCGTTTCCCAAGGTGTCGGCAACATGATTGAGTAGCCGTACTAAGAGAGTGGCGCCGGACAACTCCAACTTCGGAATGGTTAGCCTAGTCCGAAGGGGGGCGACCTTACTCTTGGCCGTAACTAAGTGTACGGCGACAACGCCTGCTGCATCCACCGTTCGGATGTAAACGGCTGCCGCGTATCCGCTTTCGGACGCGTCACAAAAGCCGTGCAGGGAGGCTTTAAACTTTCCCGAAGGCAGCATTTGCCTCGGTATACAAACCCGATTGACGTCGGGTAGGGATGACACGAACCTCACCCACTCTCGTAGGAGGCTACCAGAGAGGGGCTCATCCCATGACAATTCCGCAGCCCAGAGCTCCTGTAGGAAGCACTTCATCGAAAACACTACAGGGCTGAGCCAACCGTTCGGATCAAAGGTACGGGCTACAGTAGACAGCACCGTGCGTTTAGTCCAGACCTTTGGGTCTGGCAGTTCCAGTCTATATGTGAACAAATCCGGGACTGGTCGATACTGGACTCCCAAAACAGACAGCATGTCTGGAGTCTCCGGATTTTCAAAGAGGAGCGGCTCTTGCTGGTGGTCCTTAGGCAAATCTGCCAATAGGTCCGGTGAGTTAGACAGCCACTTCCGCAACTCATAGCCACCAGCCCTCAAGAGCGCAATCAGCTCATCACGTAAGACGAGAGCCTCATCTAAGCTCGAGGCCCCCGTGCAGATATCGTCGACAAATAAGGCCCCCCCCTCAATAAGAGCAGATGCCCGGGGATAGCGAAGCCGTTCGCGCTCTGCGAGCTCCAAAAGCGAACGGATCGCCACAAAGGGGCTCGACCGCAAACCATAAGTGTTGGTGTTCAGCTCGTAAGCCAACATCGGATCCTGGGGATCCTCACGCCAAAGGATGAGCTGGTATCGTCTATCCTCCGGGTGAATCACGGTCTGTCTGAACATCATGCGGATATCGGCCACAAAGACGACAGCGTGCCGGCGGAAGTTGGTCAAAACATCACAGACGTCGTGATGCAACTTCGGCCCGGCATGCAGACACTGATTCAACGACACTCCGGTTGACGTGGGCGCTGAACCATCAAAGACCACGCGGATCTTCCCATTGGAAGTCTTCAAAACAGCGTGGTGTGGCAGGAAGTAATGTTCCACATTACGCCAGTCCAACTGCGAGATGGACATGTGCCCAAGGTCCAAATACTCCCGCATGAAGTCTATATACTTCTCCTTGAATGCGGGATCCCTGGCCATTCTACGCTCCATGGACAACAATCTCTTCTCGGCCATCGGTCGGGAGCTCCCTAAAGGAGGGCGAACCGCCAAAAAGGGCAAGCGGGTAATCAAGCGACCCGAGAGGAGGCGCCCAGTGTTGTTCTGGTAGAACAATTCGCACTCCTCGGCTAACGGATCCAACCGCTTGGCAGTGGGAGGTTCCTCCACCTCCCAAAACTTTTGGAGAACGTCGGACAAAGTAGAACCGACAATGGTCTGGCGGTCTACCGACGGGGTCTCTGGTGTCTGTGGTACCTTTCCCATCACCACATGACCCAGCGACGAGGACAAGGCGACAAGACCGGCTGTCTGCAAAACTCGCTTGCTTCCATACAATACACGACCGAGGACATCCGCACCAATCAACAAGTGTATTGGGCCCGGTCGGTGGAAGGAAGGATCAGCCAAAGCCAGTCCAGACGTCAGCTCAATCGTGGATGGCGGCACTCGCACTTGCGGGAGTGGTCCAACCACCTTATCAAAAACTATCGCCGAAGCACCGATCTTCGGCCTTGGCGTGAAGTGGGGGGAGAAGGAGAACTCAACTCGACCAATCGGATCAGGGATCCGCGAGTCTCCCACCCCCCGTACCGCTTCGTGATGCGGCACAAGCAAAAGACCCAGCTGTCGGACAAGCCACCTGGACATTATGCACCCCTGGGCACCTGAGTCCAAAAGGGCACGCACCGTTACAACATTGCCCTTAGGTCCCCAAACATTCACGGAGGCTGTTGGCAACAGCACAAGCTCCGGAGGGGTGGTTGGGTCCGACAGGGGCGCCATTAAAAATTTTGGGGGGGTACTTGTCCCCCTCGCGCCTGAGTCGGCGCGCCAAATGTGGGACGCTCGTACCGGGCGAGCGGGTCCCAATCGGGTACATACTGGCCCCGACCAACAGCACTCCTAGGTGCAGGGTAATACCCGTGTGGGGCGTGCCTCGGTACATAGTACCCCAATCGAGGCCTCTCCATTAGGGGGGGGGAGTAGCAAACAGGGCCCGTGCCCATCGCCACCGTGGCGTACTCCTGTGGCACCCCCCTACCCCCGCCCGTGGCGGGGGCGTCTCTCCTATAGTTCCCCCTCTCCGGGGGGGACTGAACGGGGGGGCTAAGCCCCGCCGAATCTCTAGGGGACCGGTTCCGGGCTGCCGGGCCCCCGCCCGTGCGCGAGGAATTCGAACCCCGGTCGCTCCCGGCGTCCTTGCGGTCCAAACAAAGGAGGGGGTGATGCCTCCCTCCGCAAAGACGACAATCCTCGGTCTGGGGACACGCCGACTGCATGTGTCCCCCCAAACACCTATAGCACCATTGGCGCTGTTTCGCAACGGCCCTCCGTCCCTCTGGGCGGAGGCCTCTAAATTTGGCACATTCGTGCACCACATGCCTATCTCCCCTGCAATACCTGCACCGCTCACTCGGTGCGGGGGGAGGGGACTGCTGGAAGGCAGCATATCGATTGGTCGGGCGACGGGGCTGTTCCCTCGCCGCCACCATACGACCAACACCTGGAACCGGGGCGGGCTCCAGGTGGTCCGTCACCCTACATTCGTCCTCCAAAAAACGAAGGAGGTCCGCGAAGGGCGGGAGATACGAGGCGCTGTCGCCTCCGTACCTCTGCTCGAAACGCCCCTTCATTTCAGCGGGCAATTTGGCGAGGACTATGTGCAGCAGTACAAAGGACCACTGATCCACCGGCAGGTCCAATCGCCTTAGGGAGTTGACCGCTGACAGTAGCGGGTTCAGCAACTCCCTCCGTAACAGGTGTACCCGCGTGATTCGCGGGAGGGCCAAAATCGTGGCCACGTGGGTGTCCGCCAGTAACCGGACATTCTGGTACCTGCTAACCAGAAGCTGGCGAGCCACCTGGTAGTTGTCGTCGCTGATGAGCAGGTGCTGGATTACCGCGCTGGCCTCTCCTCGCAGGGAGGAGCGCAAATAGGCCAACTTCTCGCTAGGGGATAAGTCCCGTCGTGAATCCACCAAACTGTCAAACAAATTAATGTAGCCCATCCAGGCTGACAGATCCCCATTAAAAGTGGGAATCTCCAATGTAGGCAATCGGCCTAGCAACGCCGTCGGGGTAGGTTTGACCTCCCCGCTCAAAACCGGCTCCCCCTTCCGAACAGCCAGGGCCCTCTCAGCCGCCTCCGTGAACTGGTCAGCCAGCTCATAGGCCTGGGCTACATCCTGCTCCAGCTGTTCCGACACGGCATCATCAGCTGGGGGGTTCTCCAAATAATGCGCGCGACACTCCATGGCGTGGCGCTCCAGGTCTTGCAGCCGAGCTGCCAGCCCGCCATACCGAGCTAGCAACGCGCCTACCCGGTCGGCTCGGTCTATTAATGTGACCGCACAAGCAAGCCAACGCAAAACTCCTTGGATGCCGGCCCTGGATACGGCGAGCGGATTCGTAGGAGCCATTTATAATCCGTTTTATAAACAAAGCAAACAAAGAAATATAAAAGTGGTAAACATCAACAAAAAAACAATAGAAATAGGTCGCGTCACGATAATATAAAACACAAGTAATCTGTGCCGGCCGGCGCCTGGTCAATATTGGCCGCCCCGGGTTTGAGTGAACGTTGACAGCTATATGCGTGGTCAGAATTGGCCCCAACGGGGTTCAAGGGTTAAAATTCGGACGACATACACGGACCCTACTAGTTTCATAAATTATTAGCAACTTACCAATTTCAAGGGCTAACAATATAACGGTATAAACAAAACGTATAGGATTAACGGTATGGCATACCTCGCAAATCAACTACTAAACCGTTATCAACAAACGAAAACAAAACTATTTTTAATAATAATACTCGTAATTTAATACTACTAATAATTAAAACTAGTTCCACTTTTTTAACTAGGCAAGCGGACTCGGAACAAACACTAGTATGTGGTACTAATAAACAACACTTTCGAACGAAACTATTCGTCAAATAAATCCCGACAAACAAAAAAAAATATACACATCTAGGCGAGTAAACTCGTATCAAATCACTAGTATGTGATACTAATAAACACACTTTCGAACGAACTATTCGTCAAATAAATCCGGACACACAAAAAAAAATATACACATCTAGGCGAGTAAACTCGTATCAAAACACTAGTATGTGACAACAATTATATAAGTGTCTATCTATTATCGGATCCACCAAGTGAGAAACATTCGCTTCGAGAATTTACTAGAACAATTTCTTAGTACTTCAATCGTCTCGGGATCTTCAAATACCCTCGAGATTTCAACAAAAAAAAATAATTTTTAGGTACTCTTTTTAGGTACGCTTTTTATTTTTACTATGAAATTTTATGTAGTTAATTTTAATATGAAAATTAATTATATCAACTAAGCTCTGCTACCAAAAATATGATCACGCACAATTGTGATGACCACATCTACTGTGTTCCACAGTTTATTGAAACGAAGGTCTCTCATGCAAAATTAAGTAAATTAAAACTAGTCCTACCTTATGGTAAGGGATACTGTCCGTAATCCAGGGGGCTGGTCGCTGTCTTGCCGGCGCGCGCGCGCCTGGCCAAGTAGGTCTTCACCCAACCCCGAGGGGAAACTCTTATAGCTAACACTCTTAAAACTACACAGTGCCCTAATAGACAGCTAAAACTTTCCCGGCGCTTTTCAAAGCGAACACACACGGGTCTCAAGTTCGTACCCCGACCGGAGCCCTAATAGGTGCAACGAAATCTCGGTCCCAATATGGGTAGGTAACTAGCGCGGCACGTCGCTACAGAAACACACGAACTTGTCTCACGGTTGCTTACGGCCAACTGCCTGCACGCGGCCCGAGCGCATTGCGTGTCGCCCGTGACCTTGACAATGACAACGCACCGCTCGCAGCGCGGCGCGAACATAGAATAATTATAATAAGTACTTATCACTTAAATTTAACTGCTATACATAACCGGGAATTAAAGTCAGTGATGTCGTCAAACACCCCCACCAAACAGTCACCGAACTTCGAAGAAGGGCAAACGGAGTCTAGTGAGACAGGGAGAACCACGGTCCCCCTCCCATCCACTTCTAAAAAGGAATTCTCACCACCTGTCACACAAAAAAGAGCAGGGCCTACAAAAAAAATATCCTACACTCCATCAGCCACCAAACATCGGGCGACTTCGTCACGTCCAAAACGGAATAGTGGGCAACCAAAAGGTCCAAGCGACCTATGCAAGAATATTGCCCACAGTAAAGGCATAATTAAACGACTAAACACAGGAGGTCTCAGAAGGGCAGTGTCCATCAAGAACGCACAAGCCATCAGCCGGAAGATCACGGCTGATCAGATGCGCGACTTGACTGCGGATGCGTCCATCTGCGACTTCACCACTCCAGTAAAACACAAACACACCAACACTGGCACCGACAAAAATACACAACCTGAACCACACTACCACAACCGAAGCTGCCCACTAACGTCCCCAAGCGTCAACCACGAACCACACACCAGTGCCCCCTTAACAGCCCGCAAGGACCATTACAGTATAGTCCTCTCAAACACGCCAGAACATCAGGCGTCAGAAGAGGGCCCCAAACTCACTGAGTCCGCATCACAAAATACATCTCCATACAATAGTGATCAGGAGGCACTAACCGACGATGAGTGGACGGACATCGAGAGCGTGGCAAGCGGCAGGAAAAGTTTTCTTCCGCCGATAGGCTTGCGAACTGGTGTCTGTAAGGACCTTGCAACCGAGAGTGCGCGAGAGTTCCTCATGACCGGAAAGGGCGCAATAGAATCCGCAAAAAATCTAAAGCGGGAGCTACGGGAGACAGCGGTGGAGCAGCTAGCAAACCTTTACGTTACGTTACGTTACGTTCCCTAAAATATGGTTGAGCGAAGCGATGGCTGGCTCATGCGTCATGCTCGTGAACGGGTGCTGCCAGTGGGGTGGGTCTGCTCATGTCTACTTGTGTTAAAGGTGTTCGGGATATGGTTAATAATAGTATTATATTGATTTATGAGCGAGCTGGTGTGTCTCATAGTAATTTTGGTATCCGTGTCTTACAGTAACAGCAATTTTTCTAATAATTGTTTTATTTATTCAAAAATTCCTTTTATTTGTTAATACTTATAAATTTGAATATACAGCGCAGCTTGCAGTTTCCTTTTCATTAATCCTATCGTATAATACAATGTGAATAAGATTAAGATTAGTGTGTCCATTAAACTATTTGATTCCTTCTTTAGTTGAAAATTGTTTACTGTTTTAGGTAATAAGCAAAATTGTACTTAATTTAAGCGGCATTCTGTATTGTGATGGAAAGTAACCTTACTATTATGTGAAGGTCACTTTTCAAATTTGACGACTCTGTATAAGTTAAAACAGGGAGAAAAAAATAGCCCTTGGCGAGTTTCTTGCCGGTTCTTCTCGCTACAAGGTCTCCTGCCGTAGGATTTGCGAACCGATGGCGTAGCTTCATTGACGTTCATAAGTGTTGTTAAACAAACCTAAATTGAATAAACGATATTGAATTTTGAATTTTGAATTTTGAATTTTACGAGCTGGTTTTATCTCTCGCCGATTCAAGGAATAGGCACCGCCTAAACCTTGAAGTTGAAAGGACAAGAGCGGCGAGAGAAATGGTCAAGGTGGAAAGAGCCCACATTAGGAAGCTCGAAGAAGAACGAAACAACTTTGAGCTGAGGCTACAGGAGTCAAGGGAGGCGTGGACCGGCACACATAAGGCAGTCACAGGGGTACAAAGCTGGCTGAACTTTGAAATGGATGGCCTCATAAAGACAGTGAAGGCCATCCAGTTTGAAGTAAAGGAGGCAACACCATCGACCCCCCCAGTAACCCAACGTAACACCGACCAAGCCTTCCACGCGCACCCCCCTCAACTTCCTTCACGAGAACACCCCCATCAAGACCTTCAACCGGCTCTGGAGGAAATAAAGTGGGCGACCTCGCTAATGAGATCCACTATTTAAAAATGGATGCTCAGGTAACACCACGTAAAGGGCATCCATCGCCAAAATCTTCTACATCACAAACCTCCGAGACCGATACCGGACTGGCTGCATCTCTGCAAACTATCAACGCAGAGATAAGCGCGCTGCGAGATGAGCTACGAGAAGTCTCTGGATGCCTCCGCAGCGTTAAGGCGGCCACTAAGGAGGAAGTCCAGGAGGTAATAAGGGAAGAGACCTCGGCGATCAGAGCGAGGACGAGAGACATCCTTAAGGAATTGGAGGAAGTTAAGGATGTTGCCTACACGAGTGGCCCAGTTCCATCTGGACCAATGGGCATTGGATCAGAGCTGGCCATCTCTGAAACGGCGACACATCTGGAGGAGATGATGAATCCTTTGAGGGCAGATGTGGCAGAGGTGGCCAGCCAATCCAAAGCTTTGAACAACACACTCGTGTGGATCAACTCCGCCCTAAAGAAAAATACACAGGCACTCGCGCCCACAACCACCAAACCAACTGACACCACTTACGCAACCGTAGCGGCTCGTCCAAAACCCCCTGCAAAGCCGAACCACACGATCATCGTGACGTCGACCGACCCCACCAACACCGGGGAAAAGGTAATTGAAACGATCAGATCGGTGCTCGACTTTAACGGGGCGGGTATACAGGTGGACAGAGTCCGTAAAGCGAAAAACCGGAAAGTGGTGTTAAGCTTCGGTAATGAGGAGAGTGCCAAAACAGTAAGGGACCAACTTACAAAAACAGAAACTCTCACAGTAGAGACTGGCAAAAACAACAACCCCTTGATAAGACTCAACAACGTAATGGCCTATCATAGCGACAAAGAGCTCCTGGAGCACCTGCAGGCCCAAAACAAGAAATTGTTTGAAGACCTGGCAGAGGACCAAAGAAAAATGTCAGTGCGCTACCGCAAAAGGGCACGAAATAACCTTCAGTGCCACCCAGTGCTTGAGGTGTCTCCCTCACTTTATAAGCGCGTCATGGAGGCAGGGGCGGTCCACATTGGTCTAGGGAAATCGACCGTAGAGGACCAATCGCCTCTTGTTCAATGTGCCAAATGTCTGGGCTTTGGACACACTAAGGCTCTCTGCAAGGAAAAGGACGAAAGCTGCAATTATTGCGCTGAATCCCACTCCTGGCAGGACTGTCCAGCCAGAAAAGACAACCGACCACCAAACTGCAAAAACTGCAGTAAAAGTAAAGGAGACACCTCAAACGTTATGCCCCACATAGCCTTCAGCGACATATGTCCTGAACGGCGAGTCTGGGACAACATAGCGCGGTCCAGGATCGCGTACTGTTAACGCCACTGTTCTGACTGGGAACGCCCTCTACAGTAACCACGGACACACCAGCCTACATTTCATCCAGGCCAACCTACAAAGATCAAAGCAAGCGACGGCCGAGTTGTTAAAGGCGGCTGCGGACCTCGGGACAGCGGTGGCTATTATCCAGGAACCCTACGTGGGAGCCTCAGGCATAGTTAAGCAAGTCCCAGGCACCAGAGTCATCCAGTGCACCCTCAACCGCCAGAAACCTGTAAAGGCTGCTGTAATCGTCTTCAGTGACAAGCTGAAGGTTACGCATGACCCACAGCTTGTCACAGAAACGGAGGCAGCGGTATTAGTGGAAGCCGGCCGGCTTAAACTTGGAGTTGTGTCCGTATAGTACGAGGGAGACGAAAACGTAAACCCGTATATAGACAGAACAAAAACAGTATGCGATAAGCTCTCCGTCCACACGGCCAACATTCTTATTGGGGGAGACGTAAACGCATGGAGCCACTGGTGGGGCAGCCCGTCCGAAAACCAGAGAGGCCGAGAGTACTCATCCTTCCTGTCCGAAATGGATTACCACATCCTCAACACCGGCAACACACCGACCTTCGAGGTATATCGAGGAGGCAAGCTTCACAGCAGCTTCGTCGACGTCACGGCTTGTTCGGCACCTTTGCTAGGGAAAGTTAACAACTGGTATGTAGACAGAAATCTCACCACAGCAGACCACAACGCCATCTCTTTCACCCTGGTGGTAGGAGGAACATTACAACCAATTCCTCGTACTTCCACCAAAAGGTACAACTGTAAAAAGGCAAAGTGGTGCGATTTCGATACGACACTACACGAAGCCCTAGCAAGGAGGGACTTAAACGCCGAGACGATAAGGTCGGCAAAGAGCCACCAGGATCTGGAATCCAACATACAAGACTATATAGACTCCATCGAGGAAGCATGCGCGCATGCGATCCCAAGAATAGGCAACAGGAAGACAAACTCGACCCCTCCGTGGTGGACACAGGAGATAAACAGCCTCCATAAAGAAGTGCTTCGTAAGAAGCGCAGGATCAGGAATGCTGCCCCAATCCGGAAAGAAGCCGTACTACGGGATTACTTAGAGGCCAAAGAGGAATACCTAAGGAAAGCCTCGGAGGCCCAAACTGAGAGTTGGAAAAACTTCTGCACCACACAAGAAGGAGAGAGTATGTGGGACGGAATTTACAGAGTCATCAGGAACACAGGTGGGAGGCAAGAGGACATGCTCCTGCGTAGCTCAGATGGCAGAACACTCAGCCAGGGAGAATCGGCAGACCTACTAGCCGACACTTTTTACCCTGAGGACTCTGTAACGACAGATAACCCGTATCACACCCAACTCAGACAACTTGTGGAGAGCAGAACAGAAGACCAAGTGAGGGAAACATCGGCGGATGACCCACCTTTCACTGAGGCTGAAGTCGAGGCTGTGCTAAAAGCACAAAACCCGAAGAAAGCCCCAGGGTCAGATGGGTTTACCGCCGACATCTGCGCCAGAGCTGTTCGAAGCGAAAGAGAAATATTCATGGCAATTGCAAACCAATGTCTAGCCATGTCTTATTTCCCGTCACAGTGGAAAACAGCTCATGTAGTCATAATCCGGAAACTAGGAAAAGATGACTACACCCACCCGAAATCTTACAGACCGATAGGCCTTCTATCGATCCTGGGTAAGATTCTCGAAAAACTCCTGGTGGGCAGGCTGCAGTGGCACCTTCTACCAACTCTCGACCCCAAACAGTACGGTTTTATGCCACAACGCGGGACAGAGGACGCTCTCTATGACCTGACGAGACATATCCGAACCGAGCTCGAAGCTAGAAAATCGGTCATAATTATCTCACTGGACATAGAGGGCGCTTTCGACAACGCCTGGTGGCCGGCTCTAAAGCGTCAACTTCTGACCAGGAAGTGCCCACAAAACCTATACAAGTTAGTAGACTCATACCTCATGGGAAGGAAAATAACGGTAAACTACGCAGGGGCTAAAAGCGAGAGGGCCACTACTAAAGGATGTGTCCAAGGCTCAATCGGTGGACCAACCTTCTGGAACCTCATTCTGGATCCCCTGCTACACATACTGTCGAGTGAGGACGTCTACTACCAGGCTTTTGCCGACGACGGTGTCCTAGTCTTCTCCGGGAAGTCCATAGTCCAAATGGAAGAAAACGCCAACAATGTGCTAGGTAAAGTTACAGAATGGGGGGAACAAAACAAGTTGAATTTCGCAGCACACAAGACCAACGTTATGCTGCTAACGAAAAAACTTAAATTCGACCCCCCCACCATACAAATGTCTGGAACAACACTAGCTATTGTTGACGAAATTAAACTCCTAGGACTCGTAATAGACAAGAACCTTAACTTCAACTCACACGTGAAGGCAGTATCGAAAAAAGCCTCCAATATATACAAACAGCTAGCGTGTGCAGCTAAGGTTACTTGGGGACTCAACAGGGAAATCGTAAGGACCATCTACGTCGCGGTGATTGAACCCATCATCACCTATGGGTCGTGCGCCTGGTCAGAAGCTTCGAAACTTCAAACTAACAAAAAACAATTGGAAGCAATCCAAAGAAGCTTTGCCCAAAAAATCTGCAAAGCATACAGGACAGCATCACTCACTTCAGTGCTGGCTTTGTCAGGGACACTTCCACTGGACCTACGCATACAAGAAAATGCCGCAATGTACGAGGCGAAAAAAGGTATCTCTACCACCTTCCTACCACCAGGAAGACAGCTCGAGAAAAAGGTGAAGTTCCTAGACTTCCCTCACCCAGCTACTCAAATAACAACCGAGTACGAGCTCCTGGAGAACATGGACAGCGACACCGAAGCAACCCTCCAAATTACAGGACCACAAGTCTATACAGATGGCAGTAAAATGGAGGGTAAGGTTGGAGCTGCCCTAACATGGTGGGAGGACGGAAGAGAAACCTCGAACGATCTTTTTAGCCTCGACCAAACTTGTACGGTCTTCCAATCCGAGCTATATGCACTTCACAGAGCGGTCAAGAAGGCAAGGGCGAGCGGTAAAATTATGGTTAACATCTTGAGCGACTCGAGATCCTCGCTCGAATTACTTAACAACCCCAAAGTGCTGCACCCCTTGGCCAAAACCATTAAGGAAGATATAGCTCAGATAAGAGAAGAGGGAAGGCAGGTGAGGCTTTTCTGGTTAAGAGCTCACGTAGGGACTCCAGGGAACGAAAGAGCAGATGAGTTGGCAAAAACAGCAGCCTCAACACCAACGCCACACCCCGACTACGCGGAGGTACCACTCTCCTACGTCAGGAAAACAATCCGTAGAGAAACTGTCCAGAAATGGCAGGATCGCTACGATAGCTCCGAAACTGGCTCGGTCACAAAAGTGTTTCTCCCGGATGTGGATAAGGCATATCGGATAGTGCGAGAAGCAAAACCGAACCATTTTCAGACTCAAATCCTGACAGGCCACGGTGGCTTTGGAGAGTACCTTCACCGGTTTAACCTCAGGTACAGCCCGGGCTGCGAGTGCGACACCACCGTAAACGAGTCGGTATGGCATCTACTGCTCGAATGTCCCCGCTTCCAAATAAAACGCCATAACTTAACCCAATCTCTTGACACGACACTTACACAAGCCACACTACACTCACTGTTGGAATGTAAAAAATCCAGATACCAACTGCTGGATTTTATGGGATATATTGCCGAAGCAGCTTCACGCCGCAACAGCACCCTAAACGTTCCAACTCCAACATCACCACTACCACAAACCAACACACAACAACAAACTAACATGCCTTTACTGACGCAAAAAGACGAGAAAACCCTAGATATATTAAGCTTGGCTCACCCGGGTCGACCTGGAATAAGGCTTAGAGGAGTAGCGCTGTTCATGGACAACAACACAGAGTGTCTTGGAATAGCCTACTGCAGTGCCTTAGCAAAAAACAGGGTAACCATCTCTCCAGGTCTCGGAGCTCTTATAAACGGTAGCACGCGCAAGATCACCATGCGGCGCAAAGTGTTCGACCAACTTCCCACGGTGAAAGTCGAAAACAACACGTGCAGACTAGTGCGGAAAGACAACAAAGTCATCGCACTGTTCTGCGCTGGTTATGACATCACCGAGTTCGAGCAAATGTGTGCAGTACTGACGTGTATAGGGAACCGAGCATCACCTGAGACCTCTCCTCGAAAGATCAGCGTGGACGCCATGACCGTAGAGTACATCTCAGGGGAAACAAAGGACTACGAAGGAGTTCTCCTGGCCTCAAAATACCACGAACTTGTGGTGTACGAGGACAGGGGCCAGAGCCTGAGTTACCTTCTGACCAAACCCCCCGACCATGACGTATCACGTGTCCCCACAGACCACTGGGACCACCCCGTCCTAAACCCGAATGCAAGTGGGTCAGAACGTCTCCAGCAAAGGGTACAAGCGGCGAGAGTAGAGGCTCAGAGTTCTAAAAACATTGGCAACAGAACCAACTTCTCGTCGATGTTATCCACCCTAGGCAAAGCCTTCCAGGCGATACCGAACAAAATTTCCAAAAAGCTCCAAAACCTTAAAAGAACTAAGTCAGCGGAGAAGGCGGTGGAAGACTTCTTAAAACCAGCCCCGCGTCAAAAGTCGGAACCCCCCCTTCTGCCCCGTACACGTGCAGACAAGGGACAGGTAGAGACTCCGAAGTTCATAGCGGCCAACGAACCACAGGATCACATGATAAACGCATTCATGGAATTTGTAGCAATAACCAAGGCAACCCTCAAAGTAAACACGGACGCTTGTGAAAAAATCATCCAGGCGTACCGCCGGGACACAATTGGCCTGCTACAAGTTCTGTTAAGCGAAGCTGGGGCGGCGATCTACGACAACGACAACGCAAAAGTCCTAGCGGGCAGCATGTCGGGGTCGTACATGACAGCTTACAGCAACACGTGCGGTTTTGTGGTAGCTGATGAGGACAGAGCCAGAAGTGAAGGAGTTTCTATCTTCAGAACACCACCCGGAGACCCAATTGTGGTGGTCGCCAAGTGCACCAGGGTGATGCTGGACGACAGGATACTCAAAATGGCGCAAACCATAGCGGGTAACCTGTTCGAAGGAGGACGCCCGGATCACTGGACGAAACCCACAATTGCCTGGATCAACGGAGTCCCTGGATGCGGCAAAACAACCTGGGTGGTTTCCGAATTTGACGCGGAAAAGGATATAGTAGTCACCACCACCACAGGGGCAGCAAAAGACCTGAGGGATAAACTGGAGCCTAAAATTGGCGAAAGAGTCAAATCACGAGTGCGCACTATGGCATCCCTACTTGTCAATGGTATTCATGAAGGTGAATCGTGTACACGCCTTATGGTGGACGAAGCCTTAATGAACCATTTCGGATCCATAGTGCTGGCAATTCAAGTAGCCCAAGCCAGTGAAGCTCTTCTCATAGGGGACAACAACCAACTCCCCTACATTGACCGGAATAACCTCTTCCCGCTGAAATACAACAGACCAAATCCTGTCCTAAACATCACCAAAGAACTCCTGTGTACGTACAGGAACCCAATGGATGTAGCATATGCCCTCAATGAGATCTACAGTGGCATATACTCGTCCAAGACTCTCATCAAATCCCTAGCGCTGAAAAGGTACACCGGCTCGATGATTCCGAAGTCAAACGGCACCCTCTATCTCGTTCACACCCAAGCTGAGAAAGCAGAGCTTATCAGCCAAGGCTATGGAACCGAACCGGAATCTCGAACTCTAACCATCCACGAAGCGCAGGGATTAACTTATGAGACAGTGGTTGTTGTGCGTACAACATCCAAGTCATCCAACCTTCTTCAAAGCGTCCCTCATGCCGTCGTCGCTCTCTCCAGGCACACGAAAAGCTGCACCTACTACACCGACAGCACTACAGATGATGCAACCGCTCGTCTGGTACTGCGTGCGGAGAATGCGACGACGTCAAGAATAGTGGACTACAACCTCAAAATGGCAATAAGGCGCGGCGACATTCCCATCCGGGAACAACTTCTCCAGGTCTCGCGGGAATTACGGACAGCCCCGACGCGCTTGCCGAAGTAAGTTATAAAAAGAAAAAAACATCACTGGTTTTTCGTCTTGGTGGCATAGCAAATTGTTAATAGAAAATAAGAATCTGTTTTTAGTTCTACGCTACACCTACCACCTACCATAATAAAAAAAAAATGTAATAGTTAGTAAGTAACATTAAAATAAAAAAAATAATAATAAAAAAAAAAAAACAGTTTTACATAATATTAACATATATAAAAAAATATATATATAAATGTCATGATTTTAGAAGGTTTTTCATATTTTTTAATAGCAACACTGGTAATGCCGTCTCTTGCCGCCATTTTGTTAAATTTAATAGGCTAATCTGTGGTAAAATTGGTGGGGGGTAGCTAGACTTGAGCCCGATTAACGAGCAAAGAGAGGTCATTCTTCAAACTAGCCTCGAGGGGATAAGTTCACTAAGACGTCGACTGTATCTATATTGTTATACCTGTACTATGCCTGTACCTGTAAGTTGGATCAATAATTATATGAGTGTTATCTGGAGTCTGCGTTTTCTTCATATTTCAGAAGCGGTAAAGTACCCACGTAAGTTTATTTCTAAACCTGATAATAAGAATAATTTGCTTATTCTGTGCTATAGTAATGCCAAACGAGTTATTTTATTCTCTTCACGCAGAGAAAGGATAAATATTCCAGATTCCATGTTAATGCGTATTTTTTTTTATCTAAATGACATTTTAAATACCTTTGCGGTGGATTGTGTTTTGTACATGGTCGGGGCTACTCTCCGACGGAACGGACATAAACTAAATTGCATTTGTGTTTTAATTGATTGTGTTCGTATACGGTCGGGGCTACCCTCCGACTATACTAACATAATTTAAAAAGTCTATATGCGTAGCTTAGTACTAAGATTTTACTAATTCGTGTTCGGGGCTACTCTCCGATCGTGTTAGTTAAATCTAAAGCGTTAAAATTGGAATATTTGTGTGGCGGATTGTGTTCCGTACATGGTCGGGGCTACTCTCCGACGGAACGGACATAAACTAGATCACACTTTTATTTGAATTGATTGATTGTGTTCGTGTACGGTCGGGGCTACCCTCCGATTATACTTACATAATTTTAAACGCGGGTATGTAGTAGATATTTTCGTATGGCACGATCATAGCGTACCATGAATCTGGCATAATATCTTGATTGTTGTTGTTTAATTTACATGATGTATTAAATGTGGATTGTACAGAATTAATGGAGATGATTGGCATTATTATATTATAAGAGTACTTGCTGTTTATGTTGTTTATAATCTTACACATGGAGCTAGGACTGGCAGTTTTGGCTGTGTACCTACATGTAATGTTTTAAGTAATTAGTGCTAGCACTAATTGGAGCTAGTTTTGATTGCCTTTACTGTTGCACAGAGTGAAATCACTTATGGCTACTAAATCTTGCATACAATCCATGTTTTAACGTGGTATCTAATACCAACAGTAAATAAAAGAAAACTATAAGTTATGAAGCTAGTAAGAAGTAGTAAAGAGTAAGAATAATTTATGATTGGTTGCTCACATTTCATTTATCTTAATATTATTGAAATTAATTATTACTAATTTTCCTTTGTTTTTAATGTATTGAGCGAACGTGTTGTTCTCTGGGTTGAGTGAGTCATGTATGCTTACTGGTTACCTACGTTACTGGTAAGATTGGTTTAATAGGTACGTATTACTTACTTACAATTGAATTCTGGCTTTCTATTTATTGATATATTAATTAATAGGTACACATTTTGTGGATTCAATTAATATGAACACCGTGAATAGCAATATAAATTGCTTGAACTATGAATATGAGTTTAAATACAAATATTTTAATATGGTATCTTTAAATATTTAAATATGAAAGTCTTTACGTGAACTTGGATATCTCTAATGTGAATATTTTTAATTTTTAATGATGAGCGAACAAATATAAGGTGTTCACTGGGTTGAGTGAGCAAGCTATGCATGCTCACTGGTTATAAGAGATACATTGAATTTGTTTGTTGAAATGCATTAAATTGAATTTGATATTAGGGGGCGATGTATGTATGTTGCATACACTCGTCGGATATTAGAGGGCGATGTATGTATGTTGCATACACTCGTCGGATATTAGGGGACGATGTATGTTTGTGGCATACACTCGTCGGAATTAAGGGGGCGGTATATGTTTGTGGCATACACTCGCCGGATTTAAGAGTACGAACGATGTATGTTGGTGGCATACATTCGTCTGAATATGTTTAAATGTTAAGTGAGTACGTTTCTCACAGGCTGGTTAAATGAGTACCTACTTATATTTCATACTGGTTTACTACCCGTATGGCCACTTTTAAGATTATTAGATTTAAATGAAACTACAACAGAACAAAGATAATTTCAAACGTTTTATTCTTGTTTTTACAATACTCATTTTACATTTTTGCACTAGATAAGTAGCTCTTAATAAAAGAAATGGTTTTTGTAAATAATAAAGGATGTAGGTAGCTACTGTAGCTAGTGAACAGTATAAATCATGAATTTTCCTGAAGGGCATATTGTGTTGATAACCTAATGATTTTATTATAGAATGACACGGAACGATCTTTTGCCGATGAATAATGTATACATTCCAAGGTAAATAGCATCTGAGGACGAATACGGCCCGCGCCACCTGGTGCGCCGCTTGGTAGGCCTCCAGGGTGACGTGGCCGACCCAGGGGAGTCTTGAGCGAAGGAGGAATACCCTTTCTTCGTAGCTGAATCTGGTCAAAGAGGATTTGAGATGATGCAGAGCATTTTGTTTATGGGCAAGTATTGAAGTTGTTTTGATTAAAATGTTTCATGTTTATTTATTTGCATATCGAATAAAACTATTTAAGATTTAATTTTCATCTCGCATAACCGACTAAATTGATTGTAACACCCCCTTAAATAAAGTTTGTAAAGGTCTACCTAAAACAAAACAAAACTATAAAAACTTATCTTTTCATAGAATCATTTAGATGTTATCAAAATACTTTTAGGGAAGAATGAAAAGCCTTTTAAATCTACAGTTGCCTACGTGCTTGACATTGAGTATCTAGTAGGTACCACAGCTGTAGCAGTAGATACCTTTAAAGTATTATTGTCAATATGTGCTCTAATTATCGCAACATAGTACCTACTTACTTATAAAGATATTTATATACTAAATTATGTTTGCATCATTTCTTTTTCCTTGCATAATAAGTATCCACATGCTCCATAATTTGAGTAGGGGTTATTGTCTTATCTATTTAAGATTTTTATAATTACCTTAGTTTCCATTTATACGAAATCCATACCATATCTTGATTCTCATGAGTGGTCAATATCCATGAGCTAGGTTTGTTTTTCTATGCCTAGGTCTATGCCCAGGTGACCTTTACGCAGAACTGGATGTATTTCTGATCTTGATAAGATTGGACATGATGACGATTCACTTTTGAATAAGAGCACACTATTAAAGTCGCGAATTTAGTATTCCAAGATTGCGATTGGGTAATACTTTTATAAACTGTGATCTGTGTCACTTAGATTGTTATAGACCTTTTAACTATGGAAACAATATTAATTTCTGGTATAAGCTTAACAATCTCCATAGCAGTGTTGTAGATACGGTGTACGTACGCATAGTTTTCGGGGTGCCGCTGTCTCTGAGGTACCTACCGGGTTCGATTCCCTGTCGGGTGAATGTTTAAAGCGGGCTTTTCAACATTCTGCCCGATTGTATGTGGTAATCCCCGTCGTTGTTCCCAAATGCCATAACACAAGTGCTTGAGTTACTTAGTTCGGGATGGAAGCAATGTAGGTATGCAAAGATATCCAAAATTTACTATTTCCTATTACTTATTTTATTTTTTGTAACTTTGTTCAAGTGGACATTTCGTCTATTATTTTTGTTATATGTAGCTTAATTTAAAAGAATTCACTATGCTTGACTTTTTAAATTTGAGTTTAGTGGCAAACTTAAATCTCAAATTTTATTTAAATTCAAACTAAATTGTGGATGAGTGCTAGAGAAAGTTTATCAGGAACATACTTTTCCGAGTCTTCTACATAATTAGACAATAAAGCCATAAGACTGATTAGAAATCATCATTCTTTACATTTTTCCGGGAACGTCGAAGATTCTTTATCTAAGTACCTAGTTTGATAGATACATAGATTAATTCTTTATTTGTACACAATATTACGAACGGAACAATCACACACGAAATAATAATAATAATACAAAGATAACAAACTGTTAACCAAATGGTGGCCTTATCGTCTTACTGCGGTTTCTTCCGGACAACTCAGTTTTGGTTTAGACGGATGGAAAATTTTACAGCCAAAATCACTAGAAGCTATTTTGCTATTTGTGCGTACTGCGTAGTGTTCTAGATCTCTCTTAATGATTTAGATGCAAATCAAAAGCAGAAATACTTAGTTGCTTAGACAGCACTGCAAGAAGCATTCACTGATATCTATTCTAGTTGTTTTCATTAACATAGTGATGAAATTATGTTTTTAATGCAAAAACATGTAAACAGTCCATAGTGCATTTAAGTAGATCGTGTTTATTACACTGTCAAGTTGTAACTGATGTTTTCCTAATTAAGCAAAATAAAGTAAAACGATTATTGCTCAATCACACCTCTCAATTTATTAAAATGTTCTATACAGCTTCATGCAAACATTTTAATTCATGTTTTAAACTTGTTCTAACAAATAAAGCCACAAGTAACCACTGCTGTAGCATACCAAGTTAGTTTTTCCGTGTTTTTATTGTTATTGGCGGTATGATTTATAATTAGTTTTTGAGGATTTTAATACTACCGTCCTAGTGTACGTATTGACAAAATATGATTTCAAATTATGTGAATCTAATTTATTGTTATTTTAATGAGAATTAATATCTTTATTAAACCAAAAATCAAGTAGATCTGTCAAATTTACCGTCCCATTTGGTAGGCTCGTGATACTAAAATTCTTAGCAGTTTACCATTCTCACGGACCTTTGAAGTCCCTTCACATATTGTGTAGTAATCATTTCCATATTTTTTTAGATCTGGTCAGTTGATCATTTGTTTCTACTATGGTTGAAGTTACTAAGTACCTTACATACTAATGTTTATAAAAGAATATGAGAATTCATATACTTACATTTATTTCTATTGATTCATTATCAGATACATCTATTTCTTTTGAATGATTAATAAAATTGATTTGGTTACTATGTGTGTTGTGAGTTTACTGCTTTCAGATGCCAATTGTAGCATCCAGTAGGTACTTATCATGAGCTAGCATCGAGTTAATATAATAATGAGGATCCCGCTACCCTTGAACGTACGAACCAACACAGCATACAAACTGGAGACAGCAGAGTGTACGTGCTGTGGTAATGAGAGGAGATAATATGATACTGAAGGTGCAGATCACAGAGTGATCGTTGTTGTGATGATGATCATCGTGGGCTGTGGTTGTAAGTCGGATATTGAGACGAGTGGATCGCTGATACTGAAATTGACTTATATTGAAGTATATATTATCATGTCATGTATCTTATCTCATTTTACTATTATGATTGCAAAAGCTTGTATGTTTGTTCCCCAATCACGGCTATCGGCTGGACGGATCTTTGAAATCTTTTGTCTGTGGAATAGCATATCGGCTTCTTTTGACCCCGGGAGGATATTTTATTCTCACGGGAAATCATCGTGTAGTTAATTCATTTGGGCGAAAAGCTGTTCATGATTTTACTTGTTCTATTTCTATCCATGAATATACTTCTTCATATCCCAATTATAATTATTAAATCTATTTACACTAATATTATTCATAGTAATATGAATATTTGTTGATAAGGATGCGGGTCATGCTCGTATGAGGATACCTTGTAGACATTTTTAAGTTTTGATATTAAATTGCGAACTTGTTTAAAATCATTAACTTATTCATTAGAAATGATAATAATATGATCTTTTGATTTTCATGTACGGAGTGGAACCATGTATTGTACTATTCTAACAGAGGCAGAGAATAGATGCATTTAAGATTTGGTGCTGGAAAATAATGCTCTGGAAACCTTGGACAACTGGTTGACAAGTTGAAAAAGCAAATTGTTGCTGTGACGGTTCAAATTATACCTGCGGCATCTTCATTATCAGTGTAACTTCCTTATAAGAATATTTAAATTAATCGGTAATAATGCCTATTACGAACATGCCTTTAAATAATTCCTTTAGTTGTCCTAACTCATATTTTGATTTATTACAAATTGTGCACTATGGTAAATACGTATCTATAACTTGGTTTGTTACTCATATCTGGGTAAAAATTGGTAACTGTGCAGAGGCCTACAGTTGTTTTTGTAAGGACTAAACTAGGTCAAACTTAGCGATAGTTAAATTCATCTAATATTAGGTCTTTAATCCTTTCATGACTCGTAGTTGCTTTTTCCACTATTTGAGTGAAGTGATAAGGGTGTCTAGTTATCAGGTTAAAGTTAAATTCTGTACCTACCTATTCCTAATGTAACATTCTTAGGGATTTTGCTTCTGACACCATCTAATATTCTTGAATGTAGCTCCTGACAATGCATTGATGTAAACTAGTACCAAGCTAATCCATTTTTCTTTTATGACCCATAACTAATGCTTATAGATTATAACCAGACTTTACTTTAATCATTCCATATACTTACTTACACAATACATGATTATATAACAAGTATAGTTTCAAAATAAGTTTTCTAAGTAATAATAGTCGATTGTTAACGAATGTCATGATTATGTTAATTTATACATTGATTCAAATAGTTTTAGATTAGTTTGTTATTGATAATTTATTTTATTTGATTATGTATTACTTAACGATTTACTAAAACAATATTTTCACGATAATATCTATATTCTAAACAAGTCATCGGCTTCCTTAAAAGATTATTGTTGAGCATTGTGTAATATAATGTATTTGTTTCAATTATGTTTTAACTTAAGGTTTTTATCACTATAAGATTAACCTAAATAGGTACATAGTTGTAAGACTTTACTATTGAGAATAATTGTGTATCAGTATATTAGCTGTATACTTACCTAATTAATTGATTCTAAATAATTTTTATATGTGCGTCGGGAGACAGCACGTTATCAGATGGCCGAATGTCATGATTTTAGAAGGTTTTTCATATTTTTTAATAGCAACACTGGTAATGCCGTCTCTTGCCGCCATTTTGTTAAATTTAATAGGCTAATCTGTGGTAAAATTGGTGGGGGGTAGCTAGACTTGAGCCCGATTAACGAGCAAAGAGAGGTCATTCTTCAAACTAGCCTCGAGGGGATAAGTTCACTAAGACGTCGACTGTATCTATATTGTTATACCTGTACTATGCCTGTACCTGTAAGTTGGATCAATAATTATATGAGTGTTATCTGGAGTCTGCGTTTTCTTCATATAAAAAGAATAATAAAAAAAAAAAAAAATATACCGTGACATTTTTTTATCAATCCAAACTTAAGGGATAGGTCATGTTATGTGTATAGAATAGATTTCCGAAAAAAAAAAAAAATTTTTTTTTTTTTTTTATTTTTTTTTTTTTTTTAACTCTATTTCCACCCTATTGTCGATGTTTCGGATGTTAGATTAAAACATAAAAAAATACATTAAAAACAAAATAAAATAAAATAAAAATAATTTATTATCAGATGATCGCTCCTCGGGGTCGATGGCCCCGTCCGATCCGTGCGCTGACCTTGTCTCTTACAACCACACGCGTAGCTGTACGTACGTAACGTAGGTACACTCGACAGCACATCAAGTTGAACAGTTAAACTATGATAGCTTTTATTACGTAGGGCATAAGGGCGGTCTCAAGGTCAACATGTACACCTAAGACGAGCACAGCAAATAAAGTGTTCTCGGTCGTAGGTCGACTGTTTATAAGATAAAGTTACGGTCATATAACAATCTACCTATTTTTCCTATCTTTATCCTAGGTAGGTACCTACTGTTATTTACGCTAGAAATTTTTGATTTATTTTGACTATTCGCAACAATTCGAGTATTACTTTCAATTTTCTATAAATAAATAATTTGTGTAGGTTAAATAGGTACTCACATAAGCGTAGCGCCGAAAGAATCTCCTTCACAATAACACAAGAAAGGTGATAACTTTCCATCACACTTGACAGGCTTTGGACTGACGAAAAAATGCAATAATAACTAAATCAAAATTATTTTCGGATTAACGAACGTGATGTAAATAATGATACAATTTATAAAAAATAACGAAATAATAATCTTTGTCAACATTTAGTTACTATTACACTTACTCGGCGTGTTTAAAAGTTCATCACCTATTTACAAAGTTTATTTACACAGATATTTACACAAAAAAACTATTTACAAAATTGTTGCACAAAGCCACCTCCACCCTCAATACAGAGATATGCACGTTTTCTTATGTGTCTTCTCACTTTAAGTAATACCTGTCTTTCACTTTTTACAACTTCAAAAGCAGTTTCGATCTTTCTTTTGAGTTCACCCAAGTCACTGATCATGTGTCCGGTCTCACCATAAACAAGTTCCTTCACTCGACCCCATAAGAAAAAATCCAATGGGGTTAAGTCCGGTGATCGTGCGGGCCACGGCACTGGCCCTCCACGACCGATCCACCTTTCACCATATGTCACATTTAGGTACTCGCGAACCCGCTGCGAATAATGGGCTGGAGCTCCATCGTGTTGGAAGAACATCCCCCTAAGCCGTGCCAAAGGAACGTCTTCCAGCAGAGATTCCAATTGGGTTTGGAGGAAATTCATGTAGGACTCTGTATTGAGCCGTTCCAGAAAAACTGGACCAAGAACTTGGTCCTCTAAAATCCCTGCCCAAACGTTCACGCTGAACCTCCGTTGGAAATGGTCCGGACGAACCACATGAGGATTTTCTGTGCTCCAGTAATGCGAGTTGTGCACATTAAACATGCCAACTCGCGTAAATGTAGACTCGTCTGTCCACAAAATTTGCCGATGCTCTTGGCGAAGCCATCGACAAAACTCTACCCGGGCCGGGTAATCAGTAGCGTTCAGCTCCTGTACCCGCGTGAAGTGATACGGGTGCTTCTTCTCCTCACGAAGAAGCCGCCACACCGTATTCTGGCTGACGCCAAAAACTGCAGCGCCATCCCTAGTGCTTGCCATGCGGTGAACTCGGAAGAATTCAAGAATCTCTTCTTCCAAATCCGCTCGGATTCGGGGTCTCCCTGCATCCACTGCAGGTGGGTCAAAACGGCCATGCTCCCGAAATCGGTACACTGCGTTTAAAATCGTTTGGTGCCCGACTCGTACCCCAGACCTTTCTTCGTAAAGGTTCACCGCAGCTCTTAGTACTTCGTTGCTTAGCCTATAGCATAGTACCATCTCCAGGTACTGCTGGTTGGTATACCGCCGAGGCATGTTTGCAAACGCGCGCGACACATGTGACATGCAAATGCAAACTAAAAAATTAAAACGCGATGCCAAATTCACGGGAAGCGCAGGGAACTACCTACCTACTTAGGCCTGGTTCACACAAATTCAATAGATTTTTCATTTCTATTATGTTATTTATGAATGTTACAATACGTATTGGATTTCTTCATAAGTTGTAGGTCACAAAAATAACTTGTATCGAATCAAACTATTCAATAATTTTTTTTTGTTGACTTCCAGATAACACTTATGAAATTTCTCCAAATGAACTTCAAGTTTTAGAGACTTTTAGTTCTTCTACTAATTGTTATGTTATCATAATTTAGTTCTTCTATAACTTTCCTTATTTTTTCAACCACCTCTGTGGTCTAGTGGGTCACACCACCGATTTCAGACCCAAAGTTCTCGGGTTTGATTCCCAGTTTCGGTTATTTTGTTTGGTTGGTGGTAGGACTTTTCTTAGTCAGCCTGGCTAGCTACCACCATCTTATCTAAGTCTAACGCCATAACAATGATGTTTTCAGCATTATTGTGTTCCGGCATTTAGAGATAAGATAGCCAGTTCCTCAGTGATTGAGGATTCCGGGAGTAGTGCGCTACCACCTTCAGCAAAGGTTAAGTGCTACCCCGTTGTGGATAAAAATAAATCAATAATTGCAAGTTTCAATAATAATTGATATCGAACGTTATACGTATTATCTAAAAGCATAATGGTATTTGGATGAAATGTTTTATGTAAACAATACAGTAGCCTGTGTATCCAATCCTCCAGCTCCCATTCTACCCCCGTACAAAAAATCACATTGATCCGTTGCTCCGTTTTGTCATGAAAGACGGACAAATAAATAATACTTACCTGTTGATTTTCCCATGGGAATATGATACATTCCTCTGGTAAAAAGTAAAAGTAGCCTATTATAATCCTTCCCCCGGGTCTCTAACAATTTACCTAAATACCAATTTCTGCCCGCAAATTTGCCACGCTAGTGATTTTCCCATGGAAATGAAATTTTTTCCTGCGGTTAATTCACGCGGTAAAAAGTAGCCTATGTCCTTCCTAGGGCCTTAAACTATCTCCATTCTGAGTTTCATCAGAATCGGTCTAGCCATTTTGACGTGAAAACGGAACAAACAAACATACACATTTTCACATTTATAATATTAGTAGGGATTTCATTAACTTCTAAGTTTGATTACATAAAATAAAATCCAGAGTTAATCGAAATGTATGCATGCTCCCTTATTAGGACGGTAATTATTGATCTTACTACAATCAAACCGCTAAACTGGAAGGTACTTTTTGATATTATGCCGACACAAAGTTGTGCCGCCGCTTCGCCTCATGCCGAAAGGCACCGCGGTGAAATCAAAGAGTCAGTACACCTGCTGGCTATTTTATTTCGTTACGATTTGTGAAAAATTCATAGTGAATAAATTTTTTATTGATAACTTTTATTCCACTCAAAAACAAACATCATTGTTCTAACCACTTACGTAGCTCAGTGGTTAGAGCATTCACCCGGACAGTGAAAGGTCGTGGGTTCGAGTCGTTTTTTCTAATACTTCATTTTCTCAAATGATTAGTTAGCAAATTGTATTGTCCTACTAATATTATAAAAGTGAAAGTTTATAATGTTTGAATGTTTGTATGTTTGTTGCTCAAACACGCCATAACGGCTAAATGGATTTGGCTGTAGGACACAGATACTTCGTTGCCTGGAGAGGATCATAGGCTACTTTTTATCCCGGAAAAATATCACATTCCCGCGGTATAACGTCGTGTAATACACGCGGGCGAAGCCGCGGGCGAAAAGCTAGTATCAATTATAACATTTGGTATCATTTGTTTATAAACATTTATCCAGGTGAGGCGACACAGTAGGGTATGCAGAGTGTGTAAAACATTTAAAAATTCCTAAAAAAAAAATAGAATTACGAACATTTTTGGGTAAAGGTATTATTGTTAGAAAATTTTTGTTTTCATTTTTAACAGCGATGTGGGAGTACCATAAAACACAAAATCAAAAAGTAATTTTATCTTTAACGATTATTTTATTTCTGGTAAAAAATAATGATTTAATTCAATAAATTTAAAAAGGTATTTATTATTTTTTACAATAGTTTGTGAGTGTACAGTTGAGCGGAAGATCTTTAAAGAAACGTCTGATTAACGGCCAGAATTAATAACCTATCCACAGATAGGGATAGGTGCGATCCAGATTAGTTGCTAGGCAACACCTACCAACACCCTGGCAATTTGTCGTTAATTCTATGTTAATATCAAGCGTTGCATAGCAACTAATCTGGATCGCACCCATCCCTATCTGTGGATAGATTGTTGTGGAGATCCTTGTGGGAGGCCTATGCCCAGCAGTGGGCGTCGTTCGGCTGACATGATGATGATGATGATAGTACACTCGACAGCACATCAAGTTAAACAACGGTAACAGCTTTTATTACAAAGGGCATAAAGGCGGTCTCAAAGTCTACATGTATAGTCTGATGTGCCGCCGTGTGTACATTCAACTAGGCACGGATCGTAAATAGGTAGCTAAAGTCCGTTCGATTAGATAGTGTCGGCAAGGCATTGTGGCTCTTGGTATAAAATGCAGATTTAAATAATACACACAAGTTGGGTAACAAAGTCAATTTTAATGAAAATTTGAATATTGTTATAAGTAAATAATATTTTTTTTTATATCATTATTATGATTACTCATTATCGCTCGAATTGTCACAAGTGACAACCGTCGTGACCACTTGTATTTATAATAAATAATAAATTATTAAAAAAAATATTATTTAATAAATGGCGAAATCACAAAATCCAATTTCTTTTGCGGGTGTACGCCGCACGCGGCTTCTTTTGTTTATGCGACGGCATCCTTTGACAAGAAGCGGCACGTGCCAAGGCGGCACGATAAAAGGCGAATGGACTTTAAACAATAAAATTATTGGTTCCAAAGTTTTGGCTGGCGTGGCTCACTCCGCCGCAATTCTTCACCTATCCGCGGCCACTTCAAAGTGATAGTATCAGGCGGGTAATACGCGCGGACGACGCGCGCTCAGTTGTGCACGTGAGTCGCGACGACGACGTAGTAAGCACAGGAAGAAATAAGTTTATTTTCGCGCCAAAACACACGTGTTTTATCCATTGGTGTTATTTTGTGATTTTGGCTAAGATTAGGGCGCGAGTGGATTATTGTCAAACTGATTATCATAACTTCGAAAGTGTGTGGTCATGGACATGTGGTGATGTGATGTTTTATCAGTAATTTCAATAAGTGTGCGTCTGTAAACGAAGACGCAACGTACCTAATGAAGTGAAAATTAGTTAAGCTGACTAAATGTCAAAAACTATGAAGAGTTTACATAAAATCTTTATTAGTTAGTTGGTGATAGATCGAAAACACCAAGATATCAGCTGATCAGCTCGTAAGTACTTATTTATTTAATCTGTTGATGATTATTTTTTTTCACACCTTTGCAACTATTCATCATGTCAGCCGAACGACGCCCAGTGCTGGGCATAGGCCTCCTCCAAGGATCTCCACAACGATCGGTCATGATGAATCGAATTAAATACTGCTATGGCGCCGCCTACGCCGCCCTTTGATTGCATGTAGGTAGTTACGTAGTTAGTAGGTACCTACGATGGGCAACAACGTCACTTCTAAGGTTAAAATGGCTTGCATGCCGCGCCGTCACAACATACGTTTAGTTCGTACAGGGGCGACACGTGCGCACACGAATTTTGTTGCTAACTGGTTAAGCGACGGACGCTGTTGCCCATAGTTAGTACTTACCTACTTACCCTAACTTGTGTTATTATTATGAAGGAGAATTGTATTGAATGAAACTCGTTTTGCGATCACCTACAAATCTAGCATCTTGTATTTCTTATTTAAGTAGAAAATTGGAAGAAGGTAATACCTACTCGAATTGTGGCGAATAGTCAAAATAAATCAAAAATTTCTAGCGTAAATATCAGTAGGTCACTAGGATAAAGATTTGAAAAATAGGTAGAAATTATCCGCGATATTAGAAATAGGTAGGTTAGGTAGGTACTGTTATTTGACCGTACCGTAACCGTAACTGTATTTTATAAACAGTACCTACGATCTAGGACACTTTTATTTGCTGTGCTCGTCTCATGCTGGGGCCACACTATGGGGATACCTATGCCGATGTCCAACTTCGCTTGAATTGTCGCGAGAATTATTGTGTAAAATTGATCGCCATAGTGTGGCCGCTCGATCGCAAAAATTCTCGCGATAATCGCCACTCGAGCTATCGGCATAAGGCATACGGTGTGTGTAGTGAAATGCCGTAGTAAAATTATCGTCGCGATAACGTGGCTAATCTGTGTTGGAATTTGGCATATCCCGATGTCTATTGGCGTATTCCCATAGTGTGGCCGCAGCATCAGGTGTAGAATCGAATGTGGTTGTGCGAGATGTACTTACCTACGTAGGTACGCACAACTATGCGTGTGATTGTAAAAGACAAGGTCAGCGCACGGATCGCACGGGGTCATCAACCGCGAGGAGCGATCAATCAATCAGGTGTACATGTTGACCTTGAGACCGCCCTTATGCTCTACGTAATAAAAGCTATCATAGTTTAACTGTTCAACTTGATGTGCTGTCGAGTGTACCTACGTTACGTACGTACAGCTACGCGTGTGGTTGTAAGAGACAAGGTCAGCGCACGGATCGGACGGGGCCATCGACCCCGAGGAGCGATCATCTGATAATAAATTATTTTTATTTTATTTTATTTTGTTTTTAATGTATTTTTTATGTTTTAATCTAACATCCGAAACATCGATAATAGGGTGGAAATAGAGTTAAAAAAAATAAAAAAAGTTTAAAAAAAAATTTTTTTTTTTTTTCGGAAATCTATTCTATACACATAACATGACCTATCCCTTAAGTTTGGATTGATAAAAAAATGTCACGGTATATAACAAAAAAAAAAAAAAAAAAAAAAAAATATATATATAAAAAAAAAAAAAACATAATTGAATAAAAATAAAAATAAAAAAACTGACGATGTGAAAGTATACTTACATATATAAATATTTTACTATACTAAGACACAAATGTATTGTTATTTGTATTTATTTTATCATAAAAACTAACACTAGAATAAGGAAACTACCCTACAGCTGTGAAATGACTTATTTATATTTTTCACATATCTTCTAAAT
Source organism: Crambus lathoniellus (assembly GCA_949710035.1). Classification (NCBI taxonomy): domain Eukaryota; kingdom Metazoa; phylum Arthropoda; class Insecta; order Lepidoptera; family Crambidae; genus Crambus; species Crambus lathoniellus. The sequence goes on from OX453304.1 coordinate 99,779, forward strand.
TATTTTGTTACTTTTAGTAGTTTTTAAAACGCGGAGCTCACTGATTTCAGTGTATATTTATAAGCTTTTAACATACAAAATAATAAAATAAAAACAAACTCAAAAAAGTGCGGACCAAGTGTCTGCAGGCTGACGTTTCATTTAATAAAAAAAAAAAAAAAAAAAACCTAACCTAACCTAACCTAACCTAACCTAACCTAACCTAACCTAACCTAACCTAACCTTTTTTTTTTTTTTTTTTTTTCTCGAGGGGAAAATGTACTTTTACGCACCGCCCGCCACCAGATAACTGGGGCAGGGGAAGTGGGACTCTCCCGCTGGTGAACAGCGGGCATACCTTACACTAAAAACCCCCCGTTGTGACGTCTCTGCCGGTTGTCGGTGGCATGGGTTCCAATCGGGAATCGACCACACCGCCCCGGCCGGCCATGGCTTATCCTGGCCTCGATCTTGTGTTTAGGAGACGCGCGTCACGAGTGGCGTCTCCGTCCTTCATCATGGGGGGAAAAGATGCGCGGCGTAGCGCCTTCTACGTCCCCCAGTTCGTCGGCGTCTGAGCGGGTGCGCCTGGGCATCACCCTCGCGAAGCCGCTCAGTGGCCTCCTTCTGCGTTATAACCTCCTCGCAGAAGGTGGCCATGGCGTCCCAGGCCCTGCTGTCTTCCAGCATGGCCCTAACTACACTGGGTAGGGAGAGATCAGTCCCCACCACCGCCGTGAGTGTGCGGCGCTGTCGGCCCCAAGTTGCACACACCTCCAGGGTGTGCTGCGCCGAGTCACGAGCAGCACCGCATTCGTGGCACATAGGGCTCACCTCGCGCCGAATCATGTGCAGGTAATCCCCGAAACAACCGTGTCCGGAGAGTACCTGCACAAGGCGGTAAGTCAAAGACCCGTGCTTCCGCGCCACCCACTGTCTCAGCACCGGCTGGATTGCTTCAACTGTGCGCCGACCAAACTCCGCGGACTCGAGTTCCTCCTCCCATCGCTGCATAACTGCGTCGTGCGCGTCGCGTCTTATCACTTGGACCTCCTCATGGGTCAGACGATCTCCCCGTGCCCTACACTCAATTTTGTGCCGGTATACTTCGTCAAGCACCTCCGCTTCCATCTCCCATGGCGGAGTGCCTGCCAGCGCTAGGGCCGCCGACGCAGAAACTGTACGGTAAGCTCTTATAGCCCGTGTAGCCATCGCGCGTTGTGGGGAACGCAGGAGCGCACAGATATGCCTATTCATGGCATCTGCCCAGACCGGCGCATCGTATAAGGCCATACTTTTAACCACGGTCGCATAGAGGCGACGGCAGCTAATGCTTGGCCCACCAACATTTGGGAGTAGCCGACCGAGAGCTAGCGCCGTCTTAACAAGTCGCGGGGCCAGCTTCTTAAAGTGCGGTATGAAGCCCCACCGGCTGTCTAGGGTCAAGCCCAGGTACCGCATAGTATTGCCTACAGGGACATTTACACCATCCACTGACACAAAAGCATCGGCTGGTGGGCCATCGCGGGGCCCATGAAAGCAAATAACCTCCGTTTTATTCAGAGCTACCTCCAAACCCAACATTCTTATCCTTTGGACAACCAGGGTCGCGCCAACGGTAGCAAGACGCGCCGCTTCTGAGTAGCTGTTGCCCCGGGCGGTGATTAGGGTGTCATCCGCATAACTGATGATGTTCATGCGGGGCAACAGAAGACCTCGCAGGACCCAATTGAAACCAATGTTCCACAGGAGCGGCCCGAGGACTGACCCCTGTGGAACGCCACAACTTACTTCACGACTGTACATGGCTCCTCCTGGCCCAATGTACTTGACCTTACGTCCTGACAAATAACTTGCAACTACTTTTCGGAGATAGTATGGAACCTCGTGAAACCGTAGGCCCTCCAAGATGGTTTCGAAGGGGATGGTGTTAAACGCGTTGGCGATGTCAAGAGACACCGCCAGCACCTGTTCCCCTCTCGAAGTTGCCCTGTTACAAATACGCCTCAATTCCAGCAGGGCGTCAACAGTGGACTTTCCAGCACGGAAGCCATATTGCCGCTCGGACAAGTCAGGTCCCGCAGTTGAGAGGTGCTGCTCAATACGCGCGGCGAGTAGGCGCTCGAAAAGCTTACCCGCCCCGTCTAGGAGAACGATGGGCCTGAACGATGAGGGCGACCCAGGAGCACGTCCTTCCTTTTTTAAAAGACAGAGTCTGCCGTTCCTCCACGTGTAAGGGAACTCTCCCGACTCCAGGCACAGGGAAAACAGGTCCCTGAGCTGTTGTCCTAGGTGTTTTGAGGCCGCCACCAACACAAAACCAGGTACTCCATCTGGGCCCGGAGCCTTTCTCCCCTTCGCTCGGAGTCTGTCTAGCGCGGCATCGAGCTCCTCTTCGGTGACTGGAGCAGCCCTGACCGTCATCTCGTCTTCCCTTGTCGGAGAGGTCATTACCGGCGGGACGAACGCAGCCCTTCTCGGGAAGAGGCCAGACACAGCGTCACTCAACTGTCGTGGCTCAAAGTCCTCTAGCGAAGGCGCACCACCGCGCATTTTACTGCGTACCACGACAAAAGGCCTTCCCCAGGGGTCGCGGTCTAAGTCCTGGAGCCATTCCTCTCGCGCTCTGGACTTTGCCTGTGAAATGGCCTTCTGAAAGTCCAGTTTCGCTTGTTTGTAGGCCTCGTAGAGAAATTGTTCCTCAATCTCGGTATGCCTTCTTCGGCGACAACGTTTGTGGTCTCGACGCTTTCTATTGCAAGTTTCCCGGAGAGACGCCAGCTCAGCGGACCACCAGTAGACTGCCTTCTTGCCTGGAGGCGGGCCCAGGGAGCGGGGCATTGCTGTATCGCATATGTAAGTGAGGTCCTCTCGAAGTCTAAGAGCCCGCTGATTAGCGCTATCTTGGCGGCTATCGCGGGCGTCATGGTTCCAACCTACAACTATTGCGGCTTCTTCAGCTAAATTTGGGTCGAAACGTGTGTGAGCCCACTTTGGAAACCGAGCACCACTACCTACACTTCTCCGGGGCAGTCTGTTAGTTGATGCCACGTTGGTGGCGACCTCAAACGTTATGTATTTATGGTCAGAAAGGGACTCCACCTCTCCATGCACACGCCACCCTGAGATCCGAGCGGCTAGAACAGGGGTTGCAAACGTCACGTCAACTATTGAGCCACCATTCCGCCTCACGCACGTGAATTCGTGGCCCCTATTGCAAACTGCGAGTCCAGACGACGCTGCAAAGTCTGCGACTATGTCACCTTTGTCGTCCGTGACATGGGAGCCCCAAACGGCCGACTTAGCGTTGAGATCCCCCATGACTAAAACCTGTTGTCGCTGACCAACCAACCGACCCACAACAAGACCTAGGAGATCAATGTAGACTTCTAGTTCGGCTACACTTTTATTCGGAGAGAAATAGACCCCCACTATAGTGACATCCCCGAATTCAGCCACCACGTATCCCCGTCCCCTCTCCTTAGCCACTAACGGAGTGCGAGAATCGGGATCAACTAGAATTGCGACCGAGCCGCTTAAATCGCCTACCCAATGAGACAAGGTTGGAACGAAATACGGCTCCGAGATCACAGTTATATCAACCTTCCACTCCACCATAGTCTGCGAAAGCAGATCTTGAGACCGGGTGGAGTGATTGACATTAGCCTGAAGAAAGCTGAGATGCGGTGCACTAGTCATCGCTTTGTTCTGACATTATCTCAGCTTCCTCCGGCAGAAGCGGGTCGGCTACGGTGGGAGGGGCACGAGTACCTGGGCCCTCCTTTGGTTTGACGTGAGGAGGATCACACTTCTTGCCCCCCATTCGGTGACCAGAGGGTCGCCCAGCATCTTCACAGACGGCACATCTATAAGCTGGTTGACTGCAGCTAGCAGCGATGTGTCCGTCTCTCCCACAGCGGTAGCACAGCCCACTACGGTCAACCTGACTCGGACACCGCTGGCTCGTATGCCCAAGGCTCAGGCATCTGAAACAGCGCATAGGCAGCGGTTCTAAAACACGCACCATGGCCGAGCTCCAGCCCACCAAAAGTCTCCCCGTTTCTACAATCTTTTTGGCAATAGGCACTGGGCATTTTGCCAAAGCCGAGCCTGATCCCCCCGGACCAAATCGGACTTCTCCTACCTTAATCTGGTCGGAGGAATAAGCTTCTCCGCCCTTCTCCAAAATAGCAGCCATAATGTCCTCTTTCCCGATCGAGTCATCGAGCCCTGAGATACGGAGGTCAACACACTTTGTGGGTCTCGTGACTTTAGCGACTCCCGACAGCACCTCGCGCAGCTTAGAAGCCAACTGATCCGCCTTCTGTTCATTTCCAGGGCCTGGGATGGAGATAATCCTGGCCCCCGTTGCCGCCTGCTTACAGCGGATGCCCTCGAGTCCGAAGTCCTTAAGCTGCATTTGTGCCCTAGCCTTGCACAGGATGGTGGCATATGTAGCACCCTGCGCGATAGCATCTGGATGCAGTGTCAAGACGACTGCTGCCGATCGCGGTGCTGAAAGACCAGCTTTCTTTTTGTTTCGCCTCTTGCGTTTCTTGTTTTGAGCGGCTGCATCGGCCGTATCAGCTGGTGGGTTAGATGCCCCCTGCGACGCAGATTGAGCCGCCTTCAACCTCTTGTTTCTGGCTTTTCGGCTTTCAGCCGTCTCCCACTCCCCTTGTGCTGGGGTTGGCACTGACGGCGTCGCCGGGCTATCTGGCTGACTACGAGCAGAAGAAGGGCCTGCTGTTGGTGCCTGCCGACGAGAAGGCGCTGGCGCTGGAGGTGGAGGAGCTGGTGCTGGTGAAGGAGGCTCTCTCCTTTTATCGCCCGCCAGCTGCGGTCTGATGATGGGCGCTGGGGGAAGTCTCGACTCAAAGCTGCTGAGTTGGGTTTTCACCATTTCCCCAATAGAAACAAACAAGTCTCGTTTAAAATGCTCCATCATTTCCGCCTGTAGCGCAAACGAATCTTTGGCAGGCCTGGGCACAGAAGACTGTGCTTGACATTCGGATAATGTTTTGCGCATGGCCTTCATTTCCGTCTGTACTTTCTCCAGCGTAGATGAGAGGCGAATATTTTCAGCGTGAAGCCTACGAACTTCTACATCATCCGACCGTACAGTTAAAGCGTTGAAGATTTTAGAGATACCTCGTATCGCGTCTTTTAGAACCTTCTGACAGGAGCCCTTGAGTTTCCCTGATCTCTCGGCCACACCCTTTATAGCTTCCAATTTTTGCGCCATTATAGCCCTGAGACGCTCAGCACTCTCGTCATCCTGACCAGGTTGTACTGATAAGTTCGAACCTGAATCGCTGCTTGGATCCATCATCGACCAGCTGTCATACTGTCCGCCAGCGAACTCTCCACCAGTGAACTCAAACGCATCATCCGCGTCCCTTTCATAGTCGTCCAATGGGCGGAGTTTTAACGACTTGACAAACTCAGTCTTTGCCATATTCCGCAGCATATCCTTCGCACGACCTATACCAGTACCAATGCTCTTGGTTGGAGGACGACCGCGTTTCCCACTACCACGCCCAACAGCGAATGGCTTAAGCTTTTTAGTGGTCGGCGCAGAAGTCCTCACCCTATCATCAGACTCAGGAGAGGATTGGACATCTCTCGTACGCTTTTTTGCCTTAGACTTCTTACCAACTCCCCTGGCGGCAAGGCAAGACTGACTACTCGCTGCTGAAGGGCTAGCTGACGCTGAAGGGTCAGCTAACGCTGAAACGCCAGCCGTCGCTGAAGGGCCAGCCGACGCTGCGACAAGATTGGGCAAACTGCCTGCTACTGAAGAGCCAGCTGCAGCTGGCGCTAAACTGGACTGGCTGCCCACAACTGAACCTTTCGAAGACGCCCCGTTTGTTTCGGACGCCGAAAACATTTCGTGCTCACTTATCTCGCCTGAGCTAAGCTTCACCCGCTCTCTTCCGCCCGAGCTAGGCCCACCGCCGAACTTTAAAATTAATTTTTGAGTTTTGGATTCCATTTTGATTCCCACGATTATGGTAGCAAATAATCGGTCCACCCGGGCAGAGGCTCCATGCCCGGGTAAGCGTATGGTTCACGAAGCAGGGGGTCCGCCAGTCCCCTGCTCCGTTGGCCACGTTGGGACTGGTCTCCCACCAGCCATCCATCCCCTAGCCCGTGGCAGGCGTAGGATTAGGGTTTTTTAGTGAGGTTGTCTCCTCGCGGGGACACCCAACTAAGGGCAGCCCCACCGTCCCCCAAAACGTGACTGAAAGGGACGGCTTCGCCGACGGTTGGCCATGAAGACCCGTCCGCCGATTGCGACAACCGTAATCGGACGGACCCGCCGCCTACGCTCGCACCACCGCTACTGGACTGTCCAGGACGCCGGCCGAGCCCGAACCGCGCTACCGCTGCCCAGAATATGTCTGGGACGCCAGCGCGGAGCCACCAAAACCGCAAATGCGGATAGAACCGCGAGGCTCCCCTCCCGTCAGACTATTAGCCGTCGCCGCGGGAAATGCGACGACGTTGCCCAGGGTGCACGACGGGGACGTTGTCTGACTTCGCACCCCAACCTAACCTAACCTAACCTAACCTTTTTTTTTTTTTTTTTCTTTCGAGGGAAAAATGCTCCTTATGCACACCCCGCCGTTGAGGTACACGGCAGGGGAAGTGAGGCTCTCCCGCTGTTGACCAGCGGGCATACCACAACTAAAAAACCCCCGTTGTGACATCTCGTCCGGTTTACGGCAGTGTGGGTTCCCTTTGGGATTCGACCACACTACCCCGGTTGGCCTTGGCAAAACCTGGCCCAAGCTTGAAGCGTACGGGAGGCACCTCAGTCACAAATGGACGCCTCCCCAGATGGACGGACCGTAGAACGGACCTCGCGACAGTCCGCCATCCGCGCGTTATCGGGTGTCATTTCATCCCGGAGCTCATCTCGACTGAGAGAGCGGGGAGCAACGACAGTCGACAGGAGAAGTGGAGATGCCGATCACTCAGTCATCCCACTGTTGCTACGCTCGCCCTCTATAGGGCGTGCTCCGACTTGGGCAAGCCCACTGCGCTCGGGCAGTATCCCCTTACTCGCTGGTGGGTTGCATTTGCGGGACCCCATGACGTGGTCGGCCGGCTGCTTACTCGCAGCGCAGACCGAGCACCGGGGTTTGACGACACTACAAGCCGCGGCCATGTGGCCCGGTTCACCGCAACGGAAGCAAAGTTTGCTCCTGTCCTCTTTCGATGGGCACCTGGGCTTTGTGTGGCCCAGCCCCAGACACTTAAAGCACCTCAAAGGAAGAGGGGACAGAACCCTCACCCGAACGATGTTCCACCCGACTTTAAACTTCTCGGTCATCGCAACCGCCTTGGCAGCCGCCACAGGGCATCTAATGCGGATGCACCAGGACCCGTCTCTCTCGGCCATAATGGACGTCGTCTTGACTTTCTGTCGCGCGCAACTAGACACGGCCGCTACGGCGTCCAGAACATCGTCTCTCGATATAGAGTCATCGAAACCCGTGATGTGCAGGTCGGCCGTCTTTTCTGGTCTACTGACTTCAACCAAATCGCCGACTGTTTGGCGGAGTTTGTCGGCCAGAGCATTGGCCATAGTACCGCTAGGGTCCGGCAGCTCCAGGATTTTAGCTCCTGCCTGGCTCTCCTTAATAACGAACCCCTGTGCTCCATAGTCAGCAGGGGAGATGACAGCTTTGGCTCGTTTGATGACCTCGGCAAATGTTACCCCGTTTCCGCGCGCCTCCGGGAGGAGAGACAGTACCACTGCTGCAGATTTCGGGATGATCAGCTTTGGCTTTGTTTTAGCCTTGACAGGCGCTTTCACCGCAGCCTGTGGTCTCTTCTGGGTGCTAGGAGGAGCTGCAGTGGTTAGGCTCGCCTTCTTACCATTCTTCTTCTTTCGCCCAGTCTTCTGCTGCCAGTCATCGTTCTGGCGGGCGGCAGGGGGAATCTCGGGAGTAACACCATCTTCGTGCTCCGTGAAGGTAGCAGAGGCAGCTCTAGGGGTAGCTCTAGGCGCGACTTTGGGCGTTTGCAACGCGTCAGGCGAGGGGAGACGGCACTCCACTGCCATCAATCTCGGCTCAATGTGCTCCATCATGATCCTAGTGACAGAGTGAATCACCCTTTCAATAACGTCCTCGTCCAGGGACGTGGCCTTCTGTACTGGCCGCTGCTCCTCTTTGAGAGCGGCTACTTCCTTTCGCAGCTCCTCGAGATCTTTCCGGAGATTTGCGTTTTCAGCTTTAAGGCGGTCCAACTCCGCCGCTTCGGGGCTTACGTTCTGTGGCTGCGGCTGTAGAGACGGTCTACTGCGCGTTGGCTGTCGCGTAGTTTCGTCAAACTTTTCGAGGTTTACTCTCATTTTATCAGCTCTTGCCGCTGCTGCTGTCGCCTCGTACTCCGACAACTCAGACTGCATGGCAAGGTCAAGTGACGAGCTGGAACTCGCAACCAGTTTGGGTCGCTTGAAATAAGACTCACCGTCTTTATCTTTCGGCTTAGGGGTTGAAGGAGGGGGCGTTTTACCCAAAGACTTCTTTTTTTTCGAACCTGCCCGCATGTAGTCTTCATAAGAAATAGGATGCCACTCTGTTGGATGCCAGTCTCCAGATTTGGAGGAAAGGTATTCCCCTGCTTCCGAATCACTACTAGAGCAATCGTAGGCTAACTTGTTAAAGTCGCTCGTCGTCTTTTGTGCACGGTTTTTGGATGGACCCAGTGCTTTGTCCGTACTACCGGAAGCAACAGTCGAAACCGTTGCATTCTTCGCCTTCTTAACTGCTTTTATTATAGGTTTTCTAAAGTCTGCCATACTTAATCCCACGAGTATGGGGGAAATATCCGGTCCACCCAGGCAGAGACCCCTGTACCTGGGTAACCCTAATACCACTGGGAGGGCGGGCGGTATCCCAGGGTTGGCGCTAGCTGGCTGGAACCTCTTCCAGCCACCTTAAGGCGGTCCGACGCCTGCGTTCCCAACGCCGTGACCTTTGAGGATTTTTATAGTGGTTTACTCCACGCGGCCCCCGTAGCGGCCCCCGTTCCTGCACCACGTACAGGGTTACGGTTTGTTCTTACATTTTTTAAAGGGGTTTTACATCCCCGCAGCCCCCGTGACAGAACACGGCAGCCCCCGTTCCTGTTCTAAGTACAGGGTTACGGTATAATCCTGGTTTTGGTTCGCGCCGGCCAAAGCCCGGTAACCCCCTTCCACCGGGGGCCGTTCCCCTATCCACCACCTGGGGGACGCGCTCGGTCTCGGATCCAGGAACCGCATCACTCGCATGAGGCCGAGAACCTAACCTAACCTAACCTAACCTAACCTAACCTAACCTAACCTAACCTAACCTAACCTTTTTTTTTTTTTTTTTTTTTTTTTTTTTTTTTTTTTTCGAGGGGAAAATGTACTTTTACGCACCGCCCGCCACCAGATAACTGGGGCAGGGGAAGTGGGACTCTCCCGCTGGTGAACAGCGGGCATACCTTACACTAAAAACCCCCCGTTGTGACGTCTCTGCCGGTTGTCGGTGGCATGGGTTCCAATCGGGAATCGACCACACCGCCCCGGCCGGCCATGGCTTATCCTGGCCTCGATCTTGTGTTTAGGAGACGCGCGTCACGAGTGGCGTCTCCATCCTTCATCATGGGGGGAAAAGATGCGCGGCGTAGCGCCTTCTACGTCCCCCAGTTCGTCGGCGTCTGAGCGGGTGCGCCTGGGCATCACCCTCGCGAAGCCGCTCAGTGGCCTCCTTTTGCGTTATAACCTCCTCGCAGAAGGTGGCCATGGCGTCCCAGGCCCTGCTGTCTTCCAGCATGGCCCTAACTACACTGGGTAGGGAGAGATCAATCCCTACCACCGCCGTGAGTGTGCGGCGCTGTCGGCCCCAAGTTGCACACACCTCCAGGGTGTGCTGCGCCGAGTCACGAGCAGCACCGCATTCGTGGCACATAGGGCTCACCTCGCGCTGAATCATGTGCAGGTAATCCCCGAAACAACCGTGTCCGGAGAGTACCTGCACAAGGCGGTAAGTCAAAGACCCGTGCTTCCGCGCCACCCACTGTCTCAGCACCGGCTGGATTGCTTCAACTGTGCGCCGACCAAACTCCGCGGACTCGAGTTCCTCCTCCCATCGCTGCATAACTGCGTCGTGCGCGTCGCGTCTTATCGCCTGGACCTCCTCATGGGTCAGACGATCTCCCCGTGCCCTACACTCAATTTTGTGCCGGTATACTTCGTCAAGCACCTCCGCTTCCATCTCCCATGGCGGAGTGCCTGCCAGCGCTAGGGCCGCCGACGCAGAAACTGTACGGTAAGCTCTTATAGCCCGTGTAGCCATCGCGCGTTGTGGGGAACGCAGGAGCGCACAGATATGCCTATTCATGGCATCTGCCCAGACCGGCGCACCGTATAAGGCCATACTTTTAACCACGGTCGCATAGAGGCGACGGCAGCTAATGCTTGGCCCACCAACATTTGGGAGTAGCCGACCGAGAGCTAGCGTCGTCTTAACAAGTCGCGGGGCCAGCTTTTTAAAGTGCGGTATGAAGCCCCACCGGCTGTCTAGGGTCAAGCCCAGGTACCGCATAGTATTGCCTACAGGGACATTTACACCATCCACTGACACAAAAGCATCGGCTGGTGGGCCATCGCGGGGCCCATGAAAGCAAATAACCTCCGTTTTATTCAGAGCTACCTCCAAACCCAACATTCTTATCCTTTGGACAACCAGGGTCGCGCCAACGGTAGCCAGACGCGCCGCTTCTGAGTAGCTGTTGCCCCGGGCGGTGATTAGGGTGTCATCCGCATAACTGATGATGTTCATGCGGGGCAACAGAAGACCTCGCAGGACCCAATTGAAACCAATGTTCCACAGGAGCGGCCCGAGGACTGACCCCTGTGGAACGCCACAACTTACTTCACGACTGTACATGGCTCCTCCTGGCCCAATGTACTTGACCTTACGTCCTGACAAATAACTTGCAACTACTTTTCGGAGATAGTATGGAACCTCGTGAAACCGTAGGCCCTCCAAGATGGTTTCGAAGGGGATGGTGTTAAACGCGTTGGCGATGTCAAGAGACACCGCCAGCACCTGTTCCCCTCTCGAAGTTGCCCTGTTACAAATACGCCTCAATTCCAGCAGGGCGTCAACAGTGGACTTTCCAGCACGGAAGCCATATTGCCGCTCGGACAAGTCAGGTCCCGCAGTTGAGAGGTGCTGCTCAATACGCGCGGCGAGTAGGCGCTCGAAAAGCTTACCCGCCTCGTCTAGAAGAACGATGGGCCTGAACGATGAGGGCGACCCAGGAGCACGTCCTTCCTTTTTTAAAAGACAGAGTCTGCCGTTCCTCCACGTGTAAGGGAACTCTCCCGACTCCAGGCACAGGGAAAACAGGTCCCTGACCTGTTGTCCTAGGTGTTTTGAGGCCGCCACCAACACAAAACCAGGTACTCCATCTGGGCCCGGAGCCTTTCTCCCCTTCGCTCGGAGTCTGTCTAGCGCGGCATCGAGCTCCTCTTCGGTGACTGGAGCAGCCCTGACCGTCATCTCGTCTTCCCTTGTCGGAGAGGTCATTACCGGCGGGACGAACGCAGCCCTTCTCGGGAAGAGGCCAGACACAGCGTCACTCAACTGTCGTGGCTCAAAGTCCTCTAGCGAAGGCGCACCACCGCGCATTTTACTGCGTACCACGACAAAAGGCCTTCCCCAGGGGTCGCGGTCTAAGTCCTGGAGCCATTCCTCTCGCGCTCTGGACTTTGCCTGTGAAATGGCCTTTTGAAAGTCCAGTTTCGCTTGTTTGTAGGCCTCGTAGAGAAATTGTTCCTCAATCTCGGTATGCCTTCTTCGGCGACAACGTTTGTGGTCTCGACGCTTTCTATTGCAAGTTTCCCGGAGAGACGCCAGCTCAGCGGACCACCAGTAGACTGCCTTCTTGCCTGGAGGCGGGCCCAGGGAGCGGGGCATTGCTGTATCGCATATGTAAGTGAGGTCCTCTCGAAGTCTAAGAGCCCGCTGATTAGCGCTATCTTGGCGGCTATCGCGGGCGTCATGGTTCCAACCTACAACTATTGCGGCTTCTTCAGCTAAATTTGGGTCGAAACGTGTGTGAGCCCACTTTGGAAACCGAGCACCACTACCTACACTTCTCCGGGGCAGTCTGTTAGTTGATGCCACGTTGGTGGCGACCTCAAACGTTATGTATTTATGGTCAGAAAGGGACTCCACCTCTCCATGCACACGCCACCCTGAGATCCGAGCGGCTAGAACAGGGGTTGCAAACGTCACGTCAACTATGGAGCCACCATTCCGCCTCACGCACGTGAATTCGTGGCCCCTATTGCAAACTGCGAGTCCAGACGACGCTGCAAAGTCTGCGACTATGTCACCTTTGTCGTCCGTGACATGGGAGCCCCAAACGGCCGACTTAGCGTTGAGATCCCCCATGACCAAAACCTATTGTCGCTGACCAACCAACCGACCCACAACAAGACCTAGGAGATCAATGTAGACTTCTAGTTCGGCTACACTTTTGTTCGGAGAGAAATAGACCCCCACTATAGTGACATCCCCGAATTCAGCCACCACGTATCCCCGTCCCCTTTCCTTAGCCACTAACGGAGTGCGAGAATCGGGATCAACTACAATTGCGACCGAGCCGCTTAAATCGCCTACCCAATGAGACAAGGTTGGAACGAAATACGGCTCCGAGATCACAGTTATATCAACCTTCCACTCCACCATAGTCTGCGAAAGCAGATCTTGAGACCGGGTGGAGTGATTGACATTAGCCTGAAGAAAGCTGAGATGCGGTGCACTAGTCATCGCTTTGTTCTGACATTATCTCAGCTTCCTCCGGCAGAAGCGGGTCGGCTACGGTGGGAGGGGCACGAGTACCTGGGCCCTCCTTAGGTTTGACGTGAGGAGGATCACACTTCTTGCCCCCCATTCGGTGACCAGAGGGTCGCCCAGCATCTTCACAGACGGCACATCTATAAGCTGGTTGACTGCAGCTAGCAGCGATGTGTCCGTCTCTCCCACAGCGGTAGCACAGCCCACTACGGTCGACCTGACTCGGACACCGCTGGCTCGTATGCCCAAGGCTCAGGCATCTGAAACAGCGCATAGGCAGCGGTTCTAATACACGCACCGGGGCCGAGCTCCAGCCCACCAAAAGTCTCCCCGTTTCTACAATCTTTTTGGCAATAGGCACTGGGCATTTTGCCAAAGCCGAGCCTGATCCCCCTGGACCAAATCGGACTTCTCCGACCTTAATCTGGTCGGAAGAATAAGCTTCTCCGCCCTTCTCCAAAATAGCAGCCATAATGTCCTCTTTCCCGATCGAGTCATCGAGCCCTGAGATACGGAGGTCAACACACTTTGTGGGTCTCGTGACTTTAGCCACTCCCGACAGCACCTCGCGCAGCTTAGAAGCCAACTGATCCGCCTTCTGTTCATTTCCAGGGCCTGGGATGGAGATAATCCTGGCCCCCGTTGCCGCCTGCTTACAGCGGATGCCCTCGAGTCCGAAGTCCTTAAGCTGCATTTGTGCCCTAGCCTTGCCCAGGATGGTGGCATATGTAGCACCCTGCGCGATAGCATCTGGATGCAGTGTCAAGACGACTGCTGCCGATCGCGGTGCTGAAAGACCAGCTTTCTTTTTGTTTCGCCTCTTGCGTTTCTTGTTTTGAGCGGCTGCATCGGCCGTATCAGCTGGTGGGTTGGATGCCCCCTGCGACGCAGATTGAGCCGCCTTCAACCTCTTGTTTCTGGCTTTTCGGCTTTCAGCCGTCTCCCACTCCCCTTGTGCTGGGGTTGGCGCTGACGGCGTCGCCGGGCTATCTGGCTGACTACGAGCAGAAGAAGGGCCTGCTGTTGGTGCCTGCCGACGAGAAGGCGCTGGCGCTGGAGGTGGAGGAGCTGGTGCTGGTGAAGGAGGCTCTCTCCTTTTATCGCCCGCCAGCTGCGGTCTGATGATGGGCGCTGGGGGAAGTCTCGACTCAAAGCTGCTGAGTTGGGTTTTCACCATTTCCCCAATAGAAACAAACAAGTCTCGTTTAAAATGCTCCATCATTTCCGCCTGTAGAGCGTACGAATCTTTGGCAGGCCTGGGCACGGAAGACTGTGCTTGACATTCGGATAATGTTTTGCGCATGGCCTTCATTTCCGTCTGTACTTTCTCCAGCGTAGATGAGAGGCGAATATTTTCAGCGTGAAGCCTACGAACTTCTACATCATCCGACCGTACAGTTAAAGCGTTGAAGATTTTAGAGATACCTCGTACCGCGTCTTTTAGAACCTTCTGACAGGAGCCCTTGAGTTTCCCTGATCTATCGGCCACACCCTTTATAGCTTCCAATTTTTGCGCCATTATAGCCCTGAGACGCTCAGCACTCTCGTCATCCTGACCAGGTTGTACTGATAAGTTCGAACCTGAATCGCTGCTTGGATCCATCATCGACCAGCTGTCATACTGTCCGCCAGCGAACTCTCCACCAGTGAACTCAAACGCATCATCCGCGTCCCTTTCATAGTCGTCCAATGGGTGGAGTTTTAACGACTTGACAAACTCAGTCCTTGCCATATTCCGCAGCATATCCTTCGCACGACCTATACCAGTACCAATGCTCTTGGTTGGAGGACGACCGCGTTTCCCACTACCACGCCCAACAGCGAATGGCTTAAGCTTTTTAGTGGTCGGCGCAGAAGTCCTCACCCTATCATCAGACTCAGGAGAGGATTGAACATCTCTCGTACGCTTTTTTGCCTTAGACTTTTTACCAACTCCCCTGGCGGCAAGGCAAGACTGACTACTCGCTGCTGAAGGGCTAGCTGACGCTGAAGGGTCAGCCAACGCTGAAACGCCAGCCGCAGCTGAAGGGCCAGCCGACGCTGCGACAAGATTGGGCAAACTGCCTGCTACTGAAGAGCCAGCCGCAGCTGGCACCAAACTGGACTGACTGCCCACAACTGAACCTTTCGAAGACGCCCCGTTCGTTTCGGACGCCGAAAACATTTCGTGCTCACTTATCTCGCCTGAGCTAAGCTTCACCCGCTCTCTTCCGCCCGAGCTAGGCCCACCGCCGAACTTTAAAATTAATTTTTGAGTTTTGGATTCCATTTTGATTCCCACGATTATGGTAGCAAATAATCGGTCCACCCGGGCAGAGGCTCCATGCCCGGGTAAGCGTATGGTTCACGAAGCAGGGGGTCCGCCAGTCCCCTGCTCCGTTGGCCACGTTGGGACTGGTCTCCCACCAGCCATCCATCCCCTAGCCCGTGGCAGGCGTAGGATTAGGGTTTTTTAGTGAGGTTGTCTCCTCGCGGGGACACCCAACTAAGGGCAGCCCCACCGTCCCCCAAAACGTGACTGAAAGGGACGGCTTCGCCGACGGTTGGCCATGAAGACCCGTCCGCCGATTACGACAACCGCAATCGGACGGACCCGCCGCCTACGCTCGCACCACCGCTACTGGACTGTCCAGGACGCCGGCCGAGCCCGAACCGCGCTACCGCTGCCCAGAATATGTCTGGGACGCCAGCGCGGAGCCACCGAAACCGCAAATGCGGATAGAACCGCGAGGCTCCCCTCCCGTCAGACTATTAGCCGCCGCCGCGGGAAATGCGACGACGTTGCCCAGGGTGCACGACGGGGACGTTGTCTGACTTCGCACCCCAACCTAACCTAACCTAACCTAACCTAACCTAACCTTTTTTTTTTTTTTTTTTTTTTTTAACGAAGTAGAAATGCTTTACGCCTACCCTATGCTGAGCTAACAATGGGTTATGTGAGACTCTCCCTAACAAAAAGATAAGGCCTACTCACTAAAACTACCTCGATGTGCCGTCTACCTAACCGAAACCGCGTGGGAACTGTGAGATTTGTCTCCATACTGGTCCGGCAGCTGGTTCAGTTTCCTAAACCCCTTCACGAAACTTCTAACCCTACACAAAAGTGAGAGATGCCTGAGCACATGTAGGCATCTCCCCCAAACGGACAAGACCGTGCAATGCGAACGAGGGTTTGCTCTACCCCCCGCCCGCTGGCCCTGTTAAGGAGGAGCACGAGAGTTGTAATGCCGTCGTCTTCCTCCTACCCGCTTGCGTCGCATCGGAACCGCTTGGACATCTTCCTCGCGGGCCCGTTCCGCCGCCTCTTTCTCACTCATAACCTCTTCACAGAAGTTGGCTATTGCTGCCCATGACCTGTCGCTGTCCAGCATGGCCTTGACCACGCTGGGCAGAGAGAGGTCACCTCCCACCTCAGCTACGAGAGTGCGACGTTGGTGGCTCCAGGCTGCGCATTCCTCCAAAGTATGCTGCGCCGAATCCTCTGCCGCTCCACATTCATGACAGCCTGGGGTTGGCTCTCTTCTTGCCACCTTGTGCAGGTAGTCACCAAAACAACCGTGTCCGGTAAGTACCTGCACCAGGCGGTAGGTTAATGCCCCATGTTTCCTATTAACCCACTGATCTAACACTGGGCGGATCGCACTGATAGTCCTATGACCCGCAACGGGAGACTCAAGACTCTCCGACCAATGCCGCATCATCCTCTCTGTTGCCCTAAGGCGCGCACCCTGGATCTCCTCGAGGGCCAAACGATCACCTCGGCTCCTCGCCTCGATCTTAAATCGGTAGGTGTCTGCCAACACTTGAGCCTCCAACTCCCAAGGTGGCGTTCCAGCCAATAAACACGCCGCCGCGCAAGACACAGTGCGATAGGCCCTAATTGCTCTTTGCGCCATTATTCTTTGAGGTTGCCGTAGAAGGGCCTTATTTTCGCGTGTCAAAGCGTCAACCCACACTGGCGAACCATACATAGCCATACTCCTGACAACCATGTTATGCAGTTGTCTGCATTTCGCATTCGGACTACCTACATTCGGCAAAATTCTCCCTAATGCCATTCCCGTATTGACAAGTCTAGGAGCAAGCTTTTTAAAATGTTCGCTGAACTTCCATTTCCCATCTAAAATAAGACCTAGGTATTTAATACACGTCTTAACCTCGATTCTCTGACCATTGACTACAATGTGAGGTCCAACTGGAGGACGAACTCTTGGGCCGTAGAAGTAAACAGCCTCTGTCTTCGAGAGGGCTACTTTAAGTCCTAGGACTTGGATTCTCCTGACCACTAATGTAGTTCCTGTGGCTGCCAATCTAGCTGCATCTTCGTAACTCTTACTCCTTGCAGTGACTAAAGTGTCATCGGCGTAGCACAATACACGCATTCGGGGCAAGAGAGAGGCGCGGAGGATTACGTCATAACCTATAATCCAGAGCAGAGGCCCAAGGACAGAACCTTGTGGTACTCCGCAGCTCACACTTCGTCTTTGGAGCTCACCCTGATGATTAGAGTACAGAATTGCTCTATCTTCCAAATAGTTTGTTAAAAGCCTTCTCAAGTAAAATGGCACCCCGTGATAAATGAGCGCATCTTTTATACACTGATAAGGGAGCGTGTTAAATGCGTTGGCAATGTCAAGCGACACTGCCACCACGCTTTCCCCCTTTATTGTAGCCTCCTCCGTTATACGACGCAGCTCAAGGATAGCGTCTATAGTAGAACGCTCACGCCGGAAACCAAATTGCTGATCCGAAACGTTTGGACCATCCGTTTCAAGATGTTTTGCAAGACGATCAGCCAGCAGCCGCTCCAACAATTTAGCAATTTCATCAAGCAGTACAATTGGTCTAAATGCGGAGGGGGAGTCAGGTGGTCGCCCCTCCTTCCGCAATAGACAAAGGCGTCCCTCTTTCCATATCTTGGGAAACCGACCCGACCTAAGACAACTATCAAAGAGTTTTCGGATACGATCACCTAGATGCTTACAAGCCAGAATCAAAACACGACCGGGCACACCGTCTGGTCCG
The DNA here is from genome assembly GCA_949710035.1 of Crambus lathoniellus. NCBI lineage: Eukaryota > Metazoa > Arthropoda > Insecta > Lepidoptera > Crambidae > Crambus > Crambus lathoniellus. The sequence goes on from OX453304.1 coordinate 117,637, forward strand.
GGCGCCTTTTGGTTTTTGCAACGCAGCCTCTCGAGAACATGTTCCATCTCATCCTCGGTGATGAGGGGTATTTCACCTGTATCCCTTTCCAGCTCTACTGGCATAGAAATTGGCTGTTGCTGAGAGTCAACTTGAGTTGGAAAAAGGCCATCCATTACTTCTGCCAGGAGTTCAGGCTGAAATGACTCCGTTGGGGGCGCTGGCTGTTTCAGCTTGTTCCGTACCGACCGGTAAGGTCGTCCCCATGGGTCCCGGTCTAGCTCCTCTATAAACTGTTGCCAAGCGACTTCTTTGGCTTTGGATATGGCCAGTTGAAATGTCGATCTAGCTTCAGAGTAAGCAGCGTACAATTGGTCCTCTACTGTACTTTCGCGTCTTCTGCGCCTGCGATATCTTTGAAAAGAACGCCGGTGTGCCATGCAAGCTGTTCTGAGAGGCTCAAGCTCCGAAGTCCACCAGAAGATTTGGTTCTTAAGAAAACCTTTTTTCGCTCGGGGCATAGACGTCTCACAAATGACTGAGAGAGAGCCCCGTATAAGGGTGGCTTGGTCATCTACGCACATGTCTTCGCTCGGTGAGGCGTGCCAGCTTTCCACTATGGCAGCTTCTTTTGCTAGCTCTTTGTTTAGCTTCGCGAGGGACCATCGGGGGAAGTGTCGTGTTTCACCTCTCGGTGTGGGTCTCAACGTAGCCAAACCCCTTGAAGGAGCGATTTCAAACCGAATGTATTGATGGTCAGACAAAGTTTCCTCCCCTTCCAATACACGCCAACCTTCTATTCGTGATGCTATGGCAGGAGTTGCAAACGTGAGGTCCACTTTAGACCCTCCATACCTTCGCACACAAGTGTAGCCTATACCCGTATTAAGAAGGACTAGTCCTAAAGATGTTGCCCATTCTTCCATCAATTGACCCCGAACGTCAGTCGCAGGTTCACCCCACGCTGTGGACTTGGCGTTAAAATCACCCATTATTATCATTTGCGCCGGTGCCAATCGTCCCACCACTGTTGCTAGATTTTCGACAAACGACTCAAACTCCGCAAATCTACGATTAGGTGAGAAGTATGTTCCTATTAGAATAATTTCACCACAAGAAACAACCACATATCCCGATCCCTTTTCAATACACGATATAGGAAGAGAGGAAACAGAACATGTATTAACCACTATTGCAGCAGTGCCAGTTGTGTCCCCGACCCAGTGAGAGCGAGTGGGCACTGAATATGGCTCTGCGATAACCGCTACGTCTATAGACCACTCTGCCATGTGTTGCAGGATTAAATCCTGAGAAGCGGCACAGTGGTTTATGTTACCCTGAAGAATATTGTATTTTCGGGACCTATCCATCGAGTTGAGACATTTCAACCTCTTGCACTGCTGGCCGGCCCTCTTCTGTTGGTGTTCTGTTGTTTTGAGACACTTTATTCTTTCCTTTGCTGGAGGGTGGATTGCAACTCTTCCCACCCATGATGTGTTCAGCTGGTTTTCCTCCTTCTGCGCAGATTGCACACCGCATTTCAGCTTTACAAGTCGCTATTTTATGCCCATCTTTTCCGCAACGGTAGCACAGTTCGCTACGATCTACTTGCGCTGTGCACAATTGTCGGGTATGACCCACTCCCATGCATCTGAAACACCGCATAGGCAGGGGCTCGAGAGCACGAATTTGCGCAGAACTCCACCCAACCAATAGGCGACCCGCCTCGACTAGAGTCTTGGCCGCAGTGACAGGGCACCGAACAACAGAAGTTCCATTGCCTCTAGGTCCACGTCTTATTACTCCCGCTTTAACTTGCTCTGCTGAGCAATTACCTTTTGCAACAATCGCTGCAGCAAGTTCCTCTGGTGTAATTGAATCGTCCAGCCCTGTCACCCTGAGATCAACTGATTTGCAAGGTCTCGAAATTTGTGCGACGTCTCCAATAACCTCTTTTAACTTTGTGGCCAAAGCATCAGCCTGTGACCCGCTGGACTCACCTGGAATTTCGAGCATGCGAGCCCCGGTGGCCGTGGTTCTAACCCGTACTCCCTCCAGACCAAGCTGCTCAAGCCCAAAAGCTGATTTAGCCCTACCTAAAATTTCGGCGTATGAAGCCCCATTCTCTACCGCTTCTGGGCTCAGTGTTAAAACTACCGCAGCTGTTTTTGGCACTGTAAGCTTTCGGTTTTTCTTCTTCTGTTTCTTCTTCTTTTTCGTCTGTGCCCCAGCGTTACCTTGTTGGGGCAATTTAGCCGCTGTTTGAGCATCTATGCGCTGCTGCTTCTTCAGCTTTTTCTTTTGGCCTTTAGATACAACATCTTCCCACCTATTTTCCTCTTGCTCCTTTGCCTCAGGCCGTTGAGGTTGGCTAGCTTCAGCCTGTGTGGCCAAAGGAGTAGCAGTCGGGGTAGCAGCTGGTTTTACTGCCGGTTTCTTCTTTTTGCTAGGAGCGGGTGGAACCGGCTCTTTACTTTTATCAGTCGCTAGTGCTGGCCGCAGTATTGGTGCGGGTGGCAATCTTTTCTCAAAACTGGTCAGTCGCACATTCACCATTTCACGGACAGCCGTTAAAGACTGTTTTAACTCTTCTATATCGTTAGACCCTATAGCGGGTTGTACCTCCCGGAGCGCTGACCTGTTCTCCGCATAAGCCTCTTTAAAGGCTTTTAGATCTGCTCTCATAAGCTCCAATTCGTGCCGGAGGCGCGCATTGTCAGCACGCAATTTCCGCATTTCTTCGTCTTCAGTTCGGGAGGACAAAGCCTCAACAATCTCCTTGAGACTATTGGACGCATCAACGAGAGCTTTATGCTCGGTACCCTTAATATGTTTGGCCTTCCTAGTAACATTAACAATGAAATCAGACATCTTGACACCCCGTTTCCGGAGCGTTTCTCTGTCCAGTAACAAAGGTTCTGTCACCGGAAGGGCTTCATCCGTTTCCATCGACCCTGTGCCTCTCGTTTTAGAGGCGACACTAACAGGTGTCTCTGTAATTGACTCCTGCGATCCCGCTAGTTTTTGAAGCCGGTACTCCTCCCTGGCTTTACCGACCCCAATGTAATTGCCGTGAGTAGGCGGTCGGCCACGTCCCTTACGCGCCTTATGGAATTTTGACTCGACACGACTATCATCCGACTCTGAGTGATAGACTAAGGTGATCGGTCTCTTTCTGTTCGAACTGTCGATGCTACGATCCCTGCTTTCGACACTTCGATCCCTCTCTTCGGTGGTTGACGGCACGTCATTCTCGTTCTCATCAGCTGAGTCGTACTCTTCTACAGAAAGCCGATCTTCGTCAACAACAGTTTGCTCGCTTACGCCTGAGCTAGGACTGTCTCCATCTAAAGGGGCTTTGTCGTCTGACATCTGCGAACAGCGAGAAGAGCGAGAAGAGCTCCTACTCCTATCCCTACCAGCTTTAACTGACTACGACGGCGATGACCCCACAGACAACGGCGTGCGCGACAGTTTTACGACCAGACGTTTTTCAACAGGCTGTTTAAAAACAGCCTCACCCTCTTTTGACTTAGTGGCTGATACTGATGCCACATTACACTGCTTGGAAGCAGAATCCTTCTCCTCCTCATCTCCACCGGACTTCTCGTCCCGTCCACTAATTTTAAGTTTTGAATTTTTTAAAGAAGCCATTTTGTTCCCACGAATATGGTGACATATAAAGGTCCGCCCGGGCAGAGGTCCCATACCCGGGTAAGCCTAGGGTTCTCGAAGCAGGGGGGCGGCTAGTCCCCTGCTCCGTTGTCGTGTAGGAACTGAACTCCCTCCAGCCATTCACCCCCTCGCCGTTGACTCGACAAAAAGCTTGGGGTTGGGGATTTTTTATAGAGGTTGTCTCCTCGCGAGGACACCCAATTAAGGGCAGCCTCACCGGCCTTAAGACATGACTAAGGTTACGGTTTTACCGACAGTTAGCCATGAAGGCCTGTCCACCGGTCACGAGTACTGCAACCGGATGAACCCGTCGCCGATGGTTTTTTAAAGTGGTAGCCTTCCACGCGGCCCCCGCGGCGGCCCCCGGTCCCGCACCACGTACGGGGTTCCGGTCAACCAACGTCTGAAAAACGAGGTCTTATGTCGTCACATCCCGGGGCTCATCTCCATCGAGAGAGCGGGGAGCGACTGCTGGGCTCAACCCAAAATGGAGCACCAAAGCGGACAGAACCGCATGGTTCCCCTTCCCATTCCCGGCCGCAAGACACCGGCCGGGTCCCCCCTGTCAGACTATCTGCCGTCGCCGCGGGAAATGCGGACGACGTTGCCCAGGGTGCACGACGGGGACGTTGTCTGACTTCGCACCCCAACCTAACCTAACCTAACCTAACCTAACCTAACTTATGCCAACCTTACTACTCCTGATCTAACTTTTGTCTGCCTTGCGTTTTCTGACCTAAATTAGGCAAAGGTTAGGTCGGTGAAAGTGACGTTTGAAAAAGTAAGGTTTGCAAAAGTTAGATCGGCAAATGTTAGGTTAGGTTAGTTTTGATTTATTTCTTCGTAATATTTAAAAAAATTGAGATTTTAATGTCACGGTTAATCTTTATTTACCATCTCGCATTTCCCTGAAAAATTTCAGATCCAATAAACGTCAAAATACGAATATTTTGCATTACTTGCCTAACCTATCTTTCGCCAACCCAACTTTACACGACCTAACTTATGCCAACCTTACTACTCCTGACCTAACTTTTGCCTGCCTTGCGTTTTCTGACCTAAATTAGTCAAAGGTTAGGTCGGTGAAAGTGGGTTTTGCAAAAGTTAGATCAGCAAATGTTAGGTCAGGTTAGTTTTGATTTATTTCTTCGTGATATTATAAAAAACTGAGATTTTATTGTTGCGGATTATCTTTCTTCACCATCTCGCATTTCCGTGAAAAATTTCAGATCCAATAAACGTCAAAAAACGAATATTTTGCATTACTTGCCTAACCTATCTTTCGCCAACTCAACTTTACACAACCTAATTTATGCCAACCTTACTACTCCTGACCTAACTTTTGCCTGCCTTGCGTTTTCTGACCTAAATTAGGCAAAGGTTAGGTCGGTCAAAGTACAAAGTAACTACGCGGGCGGTCGCTCTAGCAGAAAGTCCGCTTAGAACAAGGTGCCATTTTCGTCACGCACACATAGACGTCACATATACAGGCAAAATGGGGCAGTTTGGGACAGTACTCAGTCGCGAGTATCGCAAAGAGGTCAGTGATCGCAAGTTCCAAAGAGCATTTAAGGCGCTACTCGGAAAAATATGGACTTTTTGATTTAAAACTATAGGACGGTTACAGTTGTTACAAATCTGGTAAAAAGATATATATTTCTTCATACCTTTATCTAGAATCGTATAGTTTCAAAAACACGATTTTATGATTTTGCCTCGACACTTTTTATTTTCGAAAAGACCTCTAAAAAATACGAATGGTGAAGATTATTCTTAAATGGGGTTACTTACACTATTGGAAATTGGTTTAATTAGTGGACACCAATAATATTGAGGATCGTATAGAAGCATTTTTTTTTTAAATCGCTGTAGTTTTTTAATACGAAGTGATTTTGTGTTTTTTTTGCCTAATCTGCAAAATCGGTCTCGCTCCCGCGCGCGTCGTTTTCTCATTGCTATCTCGCTTCAGCACATTTTTTCCGAGTATCGCCTTAATTGATTACTTCACGTCCGCGCCGCTACGTGTCACTGTGACACTTATATACCTATTTTACCAATAATTAACAAAATTAATAACCAATATTATTACAGTTGCAGTGTATTTGGTTGTCTAAATACGACTAAAAACTGTGCATACACGTTCATTAAATTTCCAAACGATATTGAAAGGTAAGTTATGTCCAACTGTTTTCTCTTGTTGGTAGGTGAGTATACTAGGTACTTTTGGAACTAGCCGCTTTGATAACGATGATCAACCATACACATTCATCCTATCGTTCGCTGGTAAAACGCCAGTATCTGGGTTCTATGGTTTAGTTAAGTAGGTACCTAGATATATTCTTTGTTGGCGCTCGACCGCCGCCCGCCGCCGCCCGCCCGGTCACAATCACAACTCATAGCGGGTCATGCATAGGTAATCTAATTAGACCGATAGTTGTGGAGATCCTTGGGGGAGGCCTATTCCCAGCAGTGGGCGTCGTTCGGCTGACATGATGATGACGCTGGTCCTTATTTAGATGTTTCATTTATCAAAACTTCTTGGCGGTTCAGCGAGCACAGCCACAAGTCATGTTGACGAATTTTCAAGTAAAAGTTGTCGTTGCATTTTCTTTTATTTTAGCAGTGTTAAGAGATCCTACTTACATTTTAGAGACTTCAGTCATTGTAAAATGTTTGTTACATTTTACTTGCAGTTATTTTTTTTCATCTAAGCGAACGGCAGTGTGCCAGCCAAGTTCAGGAAAGGACGCCAATCATTAAATCCCAAATAAAATTTCACTTGCAGTAAAGTTTTCTTTATCTAGGCGCACGGCAGTGTGCCTGCCAAGTTTGGGAGAGAACGCCAGTCATTATACTTACCCCAAATGTCATTTTACTTGCAGTAAAGTTTATTTTACGCACGGCAGTATGCCAGCCAATTCAGGAGAAAACGAACCACGCACGATTATGCGTATACCTATTTATTTTAACGTCTTAATCGTAGGAGTGCCATAGGCTATTTTCGTTCCAAAAATAACTAGTTAATTTTAAAAATAAATGATTTATTTTCAGACGAACCTTATGGTTAAGTTTAATTGATCGAGAAGATGTACGCAACAAATGGTCAACATATCTTCGAGTTTGTGAGGCCCATTTCGAAACCAATTCTATAATCAAGACATCAAACCGAACTGTCCTGAAAAAGGCACTAATGCCAAACTTTTGCTACCTGTCAAAAAAAAATTAAATAAAGAATCGCAAGCAACTGTGGAGACTAATGAATCTTGTACACAATATGAAAAAGTTAAATGTGACTCAAATTCACAAACAGCAGCTCACGTTTCTGCAAATTCTCCCAGAAAAAGAAAGCTGAAAAACGATATTCTTGAGTGCAAGAAAAGATTATAAAAAACAGCTGCGCCAGAAACAAATATGAACCTGTTTTCATCTCGCTGTTCTCCCGCTGTAGGGTTTGCGAACCGATAGCGTAGCTTCTATGACGTTCACAAGTATTGTAAAAACCAATCAAAATTGAATAAACAAATTTGACTTTGACTATTAAACTATATTTTTTGTATTTACCTATAAGTATACGATAAAAACACAACATAGTTATTTAAATACACTTTCTTGTTTTCAAAATAGTTACCACTATTGCTTGATACAGTTCTTGCGTTATAAAGGTTTTTCAATTTTTGAAGATGACAAGTTATAAATTCAACATTTAAGAAAATATTAATTATTTTAAGTTCGTGAACGAAAAAATATATGGAACTTGTAACCCATTTAGATTTAAACTATTTTTCGCTGAACTTGGCACCCTTTTTCACGTTTATGCTTTTAGTGGGATAACTATCACACCATATTTATATCTTGTTCATAGAGTACATTATAACATATAGGAATGGAATACATTACAACATAATAGGATTTTGTCTTCGTCGCGTGTGGCGTCGGGACTTTAAATGGATATTAGATGCTCTGTTTACCATCTAAGCATGTAAACATGTTTAAGATGTATGTATAAACGAATTTATTTATGTACTAGCTGACCCGGCAAACGTTGTTTTGCCATATTAATTATAGTGGACCCGGTAAACTTCGTATCACCAACATCTATAAATATTATAGAAAGACAGATGAAAATAATTAATCGCAAAGAAGTTTTATATACACTGCCTGCCACAAATGTCACTTATTAAAAAGTAGGTAATCCAAAGCGGCTAAAACGTCAGTGATTACAATACTCTTTGACATACCTCTTTGGAAGCGGCTATGGAAGAAATGACAGTTTTGTATAGTACGGCAGTTTATCGATTTTCTATACAAAATAATCATTTTTATTTTATAATTTTCCGGAATAAAAAGTAGCCTATGTTACTCTCCAGCGCCCAAACTATTCCCATGCCAAAAATCGAGTCGATCCGTTGCTCCGTTTTGACGTGAAAGACGGACAAACAAACAAACAAACAAACAAACTAACAAACAAACACACTTTCACATTTATAATATTAGTATGGATGATTGTTAACTTATACTACCTACTCCTTTTTAAATTCAGAATCAATACAGAAGCAACCCTAGTGAGTCAGACAAGGATAGGTATAGATTTTCAAAAACGGTGGGAGCGGTCCTTCTGTAAACTCTTTATTTTGTGGTCAAAGTGAGGTTTGCAAAAGTTAGATCGGCAAATGTTAGGTAAGGTTAGTTTTGATTTATTTCTTCGTGATATTTAAAAAAGTTGAGATTTTAATGTCGCGTTTAATCTTTATTTACCATCTCGCATTTCCCTGAAAAATTTCAGATCTAATAAACGTCAAAATACGATTATTTTGCATTACTTGACTTACAATGACGACCGATTTGGCGCAGGGGTAGGCTACCCACCTTCTGCGCCAGTGTTCTCGGGTTCGATTCCCGAACAAGACAAATATTTGTGTGCATGAACATGTCTATTTGTCTTGGTCTGGGTGTTTACTATGTATATTAAGTATGTATTTACAAACAAAAAGTATTTAAGTATATATTTATCCGTTATCAACTTTTCCATGATACAGTTTCTTAATGAAATTAAAATGGGCTTAGATTAGGTGTGAGTGTAAGAAGTTATTTATTATTATTTACTTGCCTAACCTATCTTTGGCCAACCCTTTTACCTGACCTAACTTTTGCCTGCCTTGCGTTTTCTGACCTAAATTAGGCAAAGGTTAGGTCGGTCAAGGTGGGTTTTGCATAAGTTAGATCGGCAAATGTTAGGTTAGGTTAGTTTTGATTTATTTCTTTGTGATATTTAAAAAAATTGAGATTTTATCGTCGCAGATAATTTTTATTTACCATCTCGCATTTCTCTGAAAAATTTCAGATCCAATAAAAGTCAAAAAACGAATATTTTGCATTACCTACTTGCCTAACCTATCTTTCGCCAACCCAACTTTAGGCGACCTAACTTATGCCACCCTTACTACTCCTGACCTAACTTTTGCCTGCCTTGCGTTTTTGACCAAAATTTTTTTCATTTTCATTTTCATTTTCTTTGCCTGTTTCTACCCATGGTTTTTCTTATATATGTCACTGGAAAACAATAAAAACCGTAAATTTATAAATTTCCTTAAAAGAAAATACTACGAAATTTAAGGCAATCGCTTCGCTGCGCTTCGCGATCGCCTTAAATTTCTAACCTATCACGTGTTCTACAGTACTTCTGTAAATTTAACTTTCGGTTTTTGTTATTTTCCGGTGACATTAACATAACTTCACAATAACAACCAATCATAACAGCTGTCAAAATCGATGAAATCTCATAAAATCATATGCCCCCAGTACACGATGGCCGATCATGGTCGGCGACCATTACCAATACATCGTACATTGACACTTTTGAAAGAACGTTTTTAAACTTGTTCGTTCAAAAGTGTCAATGTACGATGTATTGGTCATGGTCGCCGACCATGATCGGCCATCGTGTACCGGGGGCATTAGATGTATTATTCCTGTAGATGGAGCATAAGAAAATGAACAATTTCTTCTATAATCGACTCTCGTCTCTCAAATGGCGACATGTCGTGTGTTAAAAAGAGATAACAATAGCCCAACGTGTGCGTCTTAATGAGCTGCGCGCCACTTGAAAGTAAACGTCATATTTGTTTGTTAACCAGCTGGTTAACAAATGCTTCAGAAAGAAAAGCTTTTTTTGTACAAAAATATAGAAAGATTTGATGGTGTGGTGCGGTAAATCTGTTGTTTGTTAAGAATGTCCTGTACTGTTCCCGGTTATTCAAGCAGAGTGAGTGTTTTGAAAGAGAATAATGAACACATATCATTTCAGAGGTAAGTCACACCAGTATTATATTATCTGTGGTCACACTCATTGTTTTGTGTTTCTGCGAACACATTTTTGTAGCTTACTTGTCCGTATTTGCAAAAACTAAATCGCTGTACGTGTATATACAGTTTAACATTGACTTGGTTGAAGAAAATCGGGTGTTTTTAGGCTAAAAATATATAATTTAAAGCCAATTGAGATTTTTTGACATTTGACCAACCTGATAGTGTTGTTGTCCGATTTTATTATGTAATATCGATAAAAAATTGTAGTGATAACAATTTTGTATTTAAACTTAATTTTTCTCAATTCTAAACAGATTTCCCACCGCCGCGCTGCCGCCGCCGCGCCGTCGATGTAAAGGAAACGTGAATAAGAAACGTAATGGCCCCAGTACAGGATGGCCGATCATGGTCGGCGACCACGACCAATACATCGTACATTGACACTTTTGAAAGAACCTTTTTAAACTTGTTCGTTCAAAAGTGTCAATGTACGATGTATTGATCATGGTCGCCGACCATGATCGGCCATCGTGTACTGGGGGCATTAGAAAAGGCGACGATTAGAGACCGTCGCAACAAACAAGAATATGCTCAATGCACTTATTAAAGCAAATTGTGGATTTATACTTAAAAAATTGAATACATTAAAAGTATAAAAATTAGCGTGAAATCTGTATTTTTTTACTTGATATCATTCAGCAGATTATTTAATTTAATAAATTGATTAGAAATCTCGTTCAGTTTTACGACTATACCTCATAGTATAAATAGTATAATTATCATCATTATCATATTAATGTCCTCACTGCTGGGCCTTCCCTGTGCAAGAAAACACCACACCATAACCCACCACGCGAAGCCAATGCGGATTGGTGGGTGAGGGTGCCAACGACTGCTAATGCAACCGGGACCAACGGCTTAACGTGCTTTCCGAAGCACAGAGGACAACGAATGTTGCTTAACATCAACCACCGGATGCAGAATGGGCGTACCAATGAGCCATCGATCTCCTCAAGTATAATTATAGTACCTACTTCATATTTGGCACTGATTTAAAATTAAATAAGGCATTAAAATTAAATAAAATAAGGGCTTGCTTAGATCAAGAAACTGAACAACTTTCTCTTTGGAGCATAGCAAACGTCGAAATATAAAAAAAAAAAATTCTGCCACACTAGATCGATCAGCTGAGCGTGCGCTTTTGTCTGGAGGGAAGAAGTTTTTGCCATATTTCGACCTATGCCGAAGTTTCATTAGATAAACAAAATTCTAAGGCCGTGAGCACTTTGGACACGATTAGTACTAAAAACTGACAGAAAAGCGGATTATGAACCGCCCAATTAGGTACATTAAGTCTCTACCCGCATTGAAAAGCGCGAAGCGCTCTATTCAATGCGGCGTAGTTTCGATCAGCCGCGTATTGAATACGGCGTATCTTGAATCCACCGCATTACAATGCGGTGCTGTTTTCCAATACAGCTAGTTGCTATGTAATACGGTGAAATATATACGCCTGCGATATATACATATGCATTTGATCCCGCACAATTGTGGTGACCATCGACTGTGTTCCACAGTTTATTGAAACGAAGGTTTCTCATGCAAAATTAAGTAAATTAAGCTAGTCCTACCTTACTAGCAGATAGTGTCCGTAATCCAGGGGGCTGATGTCTGTCTCGCCGGCGCGCGCCTGGCAAAACGATCTTCACGCAACCCCCGATGGGAAACTCTTATAGCTAACACCTTATAACTACACAATGCCCTAATAGGCAGCTAAAACTTTCCCGGCGCTTTTCAAAGCGAACACACACGGGTCACAAGTCCGTACCCGGACCGGGCGCTCCTAGGTGCAAAACGCTCGAGATCTCGGTCACGATACGGGTAGGTAACTGGCGCGGCACGTCGTTACAGAAACACACAAACTTGCCTCACGGCTGCCTACGGCCAACTGGTCGCGATGTCGCGCGGTCGGCGGTTGGCGCCGAACCCACGAATGAACGTGAATGAATGAATCACGCGCGGCGTGAACATCCCCCCGTCCCGGACAGTAGCAAACTGTCCGCCAACTCAATCTAAGGGCAGGCGAGAGAGGGTAGCGATCGCTCGCTTCAAAACAGAGTCCCCCACCAGGACCTCGGCAAACCTGGGCACACCATCCGACCCCGGATGAAGCTGAACAATGCGTCCTAAACGCCAGCGGAGGGGCGGCAGGTTTGGATCCTTTACCAACACGAGGTCTCCGGCCTTGGGTGGGGTCGTCCTATCCGACCACTTAACGCGTTGCTGCAAAATGTGCAAATACTCCAGATGCCAACGGCGCCAAAAACTCTGCGTAAGCTGCTGGAGCAATTCAAATCGCGAGAGCCGTCCGGAGGGCACTTCGGAATAAGGATATTCCGGCAAGGCGTTAAGCGGTCTGCCAATAAAAAAATGGCCCGGCGTAAGGGCCTCTAAATCATTCGCGTCCGAAGACAACGGACACAACGGACGCGAGTTGAGGACCGCCTCAACCTTACAAAATACGGTCGCGAGTTCCTCAAACGTGAGGACCGTCTCCCCAATAACGCGACGAAGGTGAGTTTTAGCGGCCTTTACAGTTGCTTCAAAAATCCCTCCCCAGTGGGGGCAGGATGGCGGGGAGTACTGCCATCGTACCCCTCTGCGAGAGAGTGTGGATCCGATCTCAAAATTATTCCTATCCAAAAATTCACAAACTTCCTTTAAATACCTATCGGTGCCCTTGAAATTGGTTCCACAATCGGACCTTATTAACGACGGCATTCCGCGGCGAGACACAAAACGATTCAACGTGGCTACAAAGGCTTCTGTGGTGAGGGCACTAACCACCTCCAGGTGGACCGCTTTAGTGGCCAAACAAACAAATACACACAAGTAAGCCTTTTCCGTTCTAGCATTACGAAGCCGCGATGTCTTAACGGTAAATGGCCCCGCAAAATCCGTTCCAACTCCTGAGAAGGGCATCGATTCGTTCACTCGATCGGCAGGCAAATCACCCATCTGGGGCTGCATCGTATCGGCGCGCAAACGATAACACGGGAGACAACGAAAAATAACGGATCGGATTATTCTCCGCGCTGACAAAATCCAGAACTCTCGTTGGAGGAGCGCGGTCAAAGCATTACAACCGGCATGAGCATTCTTTACATGTCGGTCTGCAATCAACAGTCTAACTAACGGTCCATCCTTGGGGAGCAACAAAGGGTGGCGTGATCCGTACGGCAGGTTGGCATGTCTGAGCCTACCTCCGACACGCAGCAATCCGGTACTGTCCAAGAAGGGATTCAACCGCACCAAGGGTCCCTTCAACTTGGACTTACTTGAGCGCAGGGCTTTCAGCTCCGGTTCAAACTCTCGCTGTTGCGTCACTCGCAACCAATGCAACAGAGCGTCTTGCCGCTCTTGTGGGGCGAGGACCGGAGACAACAATTTCTCCTGAGGCTGGCGACAATTTCGCACAAAGCGCCTCATCCAAGCAGTCACGCCGAGCAACTTATCAAGAGAACTGTAGCGGTCTAACAAAAACTCCATCTGCGGAGCCGCCACCGTCTCCACGGCGTGAACACGCATGCCTAGGTCTGGGACTCTGGCCACAGCCGGGGTGGCAGGCCATGAGCGCTCAGGCCGTAACAACCATGATGGACTCCACCATAGGTGGTGGTCCACTAACTCAGGCGCCTCGCAGCCGCGGGAGGCACAATCTGCGGGGTTCAATTCGCCCGGTACGTGGCGCCAAATCAACGGGGCCTTTGAAGTCTGAATTTGTGAGACCCGGTTGGCCACAAAAACCTCAAGGGTGTGGACTGAACTCTTCAGCCAACAAAGGACGACCTGGCTGTCAGACCACGCAAATATCGACTCCAAGTCGACACCGTTTCCCAAGGTGTCGGCAACATGATTGAGTAGCCGTACTAAGAGAGTGGCGCCGGACAACTCCAACTTCGGAATGGTTAGCCTAGTCCGAAGGGGGGCGACCTTACTCTTGGCCGTAACTAAGTGTACGGCGACAACGCCTGCTGCATCCACCGTTCGGATGTAAACGGCTGCCGCGTATCCGCTTTCGGACGCGTCACAAAAGCCGTGCAGGGAGGCTTTAAACTTTCCCGAAGGCAGCATTTGCCTCGGTATACAAACCCGATTGACGTCGGGTAGGGATGACACGAACCTCACCCACTCTCGTAGGAGGCTACCAGAGAGGGGCTCATCCCATGACAATTCCGCAGCCCAGAGCTCCTGTAGGAAGCACTTCATCGAAAACACTACAGGGCTGAGCCAACCGTTCGGATCAAAGGTACGGGCTACAGTAGACAGCACCGTGCGTTTAGTCCAGACCTTTGGGTCTGGCAGTTCCAATCTATATGTGAACAAATCCGGGACTGGTCGATACTGGACTCCCAAAACAGACAGCATGTCTGGAGTCTCCGGATTTTCAAAGAGGAGCGGCTCTTGCTGGTGGTCCTTAGGCAAATCTGCCAATAGGTCCGGTGAGTTAGACAGCCACTTCCGCAACTCATAGCCACCAGCCCTCAAGAGCGCAATCAGCTCATCACGTAAGACGAGAGCCTCATCTAAGCTCGAGGCCCCCGTGCAGATATCGTCGACAAATAAGGCCCCCCCCTCAATAAGAGCAGATGCCCGGGGATAGCGTAGCCGTTCGCGCTCTGCGAGCTCCAAAAGCGAACGGATCGCCACAAAGGGGCTCGACCGCAAACCATAAGTGTTGGTGTTCAGCTCGTAAGCCAACATCGGATCCTGGGGATCCTCACGCCAAAGGATGAGCTGGTATCGTCTATCCTCCGGGTGAATCACGGTCTGTCTGAACATCATGCGGATATCGGCCACAAAGACGACAGCGTGCCGGCGGAAGTTGGTCAAAACATCACAGACATCGTGATGCAACTTCGGCCCCGCATGCAGACACTGATTCAACGACACTCCGGTTGACGTGGGCGCTGAACCATCAAAGACCACGCGGATCTTCCCATTGGAAGTCTTCAAAACAGCGTGGTGTGGCAGGAAGTAATGTTCCACATTACGCCAGTCCAACTGCGAGATGGACATGTGCCCAAGGTCCAAATACTCCCGCATGAAGTCTATATACTTCTCCTTGAATGCGGGATCCCTGGCCATCCTACGCTCCATGGACAACAATCTCTTCTCGGCCATCGGTCGGGAGCTCCCTAAAGGAGGGCGTACCGCCAAGAAGGGCAAGCGGGTAATCAAGCGACCCGAGAGGAGGCGCCCAGTGTTGTTCTGGTAGAACAATTCGCACTCCTCGGCTAACGGATCCAACCGCTTGGCAGTGGGAGGTTCCTCCACCTCCCAAAACTTTTGGAGAACGTCGGACAAAGTAGAACCGACAATGGTCTGGCGGTCTACCGACGGGGTCTCTGGTGTCTGTGGTACCTTTCCCATCACCACATGACCCAGCGACGAGGACAAGGCGACAAGATCGGCTGTCTGCAAAACTCGCTTGCTTCCACACAGTACACGACCGAGGACATCCGCACCAATCAACAAGTGTATTGGGCCCGGTCGGTGGAAGGAAGGATCAGCCAAAGCCAGTCCAGACGTCAGCTCAATCGTGGATGGCGGCACTCGCACTTGCGGGAGTGGTCCAACCACCTTATCAAAAACTATCGCCGAAGCACCGATCTTCGGCCTTGGCGCGAAGTGGGGGGAGAAGGAGAACTCAACTCGACCAATCGGATCAGGGATCCGCGAGTCTCCCACCCCCCGTACCGCTTCGTGATGCGGCACAAGCAAAAGACCCAGCTGTCGGACAAGCCACCTGGACATTATGCACCCCTGGGCACCTGAGTCCAAAAGGGCACGCACCGTGACAACATTGCCCTTAGGTCCCCAAACATTCACGGAGGCTGTTGGCAACAGCACAAGCTCCGGAGGGGTGGTTGGGTCCGACAGGGGCGCCATTAAAAATTTTGGGGGGGTACTTGTCCCCCCCGCGCCTGAGTCGGCGCGCCAAATGTGGGACGCTCGTACCGGGCGAGCGGGTCCCAATCGGGTACATACTGGCCCCGACCAACAGCACTCCTAGGTGCAGGGTAATACCCGTGTGGGGCGTGCCTCGGTACATAGTACCCCAATCGAGGCCTCTCCATTAGGGGGGGGGAGTAGCAAATAGGGCCCGTGCCCATCGCCACCGTGGCGTACTCTTGTGGTACCCCCCTACCCCCGCCCGTGGCGGGGGCGTCTCTCCTATAGTTCCCCCTCTCCGGGGGGGACTGAACGGGGGGGCTAAGCCCAGCCGAATCTCTAGGGGACCGGTTCCGGGCTGCCGGGCCCCCGCCCGTGCGCGAGGAATTCGAACCCCGGTCGCTCCCGGCGTCCTTGCGGTCCAAACATAGGAGGGGGTGATGCCTCCCTCCGCAAAGACGACAATCCTCGGTCTGGGGACACGCCGACTGCATGTGTCCCCCCAAACACCTATAGCACCATTGGCGCTGTTTCGCAACGGCCCTCCGTCCCTCTGGGCGGAGGCCTCTAAATTTGGCACATTCGTGCACCACATGCCTATCTCCCCTGCAATACCTGCACCGCTCACTCGGTGCGGGGGGAGGGGACTGCTGGAAGGCAGCATAGCGATTGGTCGGGCGACGGGGCTGTTCCCTCGCCGCCACCATACGACCAACACCTGGAACCGGGGCGGGCTCCAGGTGGTCCGTCACCCTACATTCGTCCTCCAAAAAACGAAGGAGGTCCGCGAAGGGCGGGAGATACGAGGCGCTGTCGCCTCCGTACCTCTGCTCGAAACGCCCCTTCATTTCAGCGGGCAATTTGGCGAGGACTATGTGCAGCAGTACAAAGGACCACTGATCCACCGGCAGGTCCAATCGCCTTAGGGAGTTGACCGCTGACAGTAGCGGGTTCAGCAACTCCCTCCGTAACAGGTGTACCCGCGTGATTCGCGGGAGGGCCAAAATCGTGGCCACGTGGGTGTCCGCCAGTAACCGGACATTCTGGTACCTGCTAACCAGAAGCGGGCGAGCCACCTGGTAGTTGTCGTCGCTGATGAGCAGGTGCTGGATTACCGCGCTGGCCTCTCCTCGCAGGGAGGAGCGCAAATAGGCCAACTTCTCGCTAGGGGATAAGTCCCGTCGTGAATCCACCAAACTGTCAAACAAATTAATGTAGCCCATCCAGGCTGACAGATCCCCATTAAAAGTGGGAATCTCCAGCGTAGGTAATCGGCCTAGCAACGCCGTCGGGGTAGGTTTGACCTCCCCGCTCAAAACCGGCTCCCCCTTCCGAACAGCCAGGGCCCTCTCAGCCGCCTCCGTGAGCTGGTCAGCCAGCTCATAGGCCTGGGCTACATCCTGCTCCAGCTGTTCCGACACGGCATCATCAGCTGGGGGGTTCTCTAAGTAATACGCGCGACACTCCATGGCGTGGCGCTCCAGGTCTTGCAGCCGAGCTGCCAGCCCGCCATACCGAGCTAGCAACGCGCCTACCCGGTCGGCTCGGTCTATTAATGTGACCGCACAAGCAAGCCAACGCAAAACTCCTTGGATGCCGGCCCTGGATACGGCGAGCGGATTCGTAGGAGCCATTTATAATCCGTTTTATAAACAAAGCAAACAAAGAAATATAAAAGTGGTAAACATCAACAAAAAAAACAATAGAAATAGGTCGCGTCACGATAATATAAAACACAATTAAAATTCGGACGACATACACGGACCCTACTATTTTCATAAATTATTAACAACTTACCAATTTCAAGGGCTAACAATATAACGGTATAAACAAAACGTATAGGATTAACGGTATGGCATAACGGCACGGCCAAGTCAACCTCGCAAATCAACTACTAAACCGTTATCAACAAACGAAAACAAAACTATTTTTAATAATAATACTCGTAATTTAATACTACTAATAATTAAAACTAGTTCCACTTTTTTAACTAGGCAAGCGGACTCGGAACAAACACTAGTATGTGGTACTAATAAACAACACTTTCGAACGAAACTATTCGTCAAATAAATCCGGACACACAAAAAAAAATATACACATCTAGGCGAGTAAACTCGTATCAAATCACTAGTATGTGGTACTAATAAACACACTTTCGAACGAACTATTCGTCAAATAAATCCGGACACACAAAAAAAAATATACACATCTAGGCGAGTAAACTCGTATCAAAACACTAGTATGTGACAACAATTATATAAGTGTCTATCTATTATCGGATCCACCAAGTGAGAAACATTCGCTTCGAGAATTTACTAGAACAATTTCTTAGTACTTCAAATCGTCTCGGGATCTTCAAATACCCTCGAGATTTCAACAAAAAAAAATAATTTTTAGGTACGCTTTTTAGGTACGCTTTTTATTTTTACTATGAAATTTTATGTAGTTAATTTTAATATGAAAATTAATTATATCAACTACGCTCTGCTACCAAAATATGATCCCGCACAATTGTGGTGACCATCGACTGTGTTCCACAGTTTATTGAAACGAAGGTTTCTCATGCAAAATTAAGTAAATTAAGCTAGTCCTACCTTACTAGCAGATAGTGTCCGTAATCCAGGGGGCTGATGTCTGTCTCGCCGGCGCGCGCCTGGCAAAACGATCTTCACGCAACCCCCGATGGGAAACTCTTATAGCTAACACCTTATAACTACACAATGCCCTAATAGGCAGCTAAAACTTTCCCGGCGCTTTTCAAAGCGAACACACACGGGTCACAAGTCCGTACCCGGACCGGGCGCTCCTAGGTGCAAAACGCTCGAGATCTCGGTCACGATACGGGTAGGTAACTGGCGCGGCACGTCGTTACAGAAACACACAAACTTGCCTCACGGCTGCCTACGGCCAACTGGTCGCGATGTCGCGCGGTCGGCGGTTGGCGCCGAACCCACGAATGAACGTGAATGAATGAATCACGCGCGGCGTGAACAGCATTGTAATTTTATGTATCGCATTGCATTATAATTATTTTTAAATTTTTTATCGATAACTTGTTATAAAAAAAAAACCACAGCACTATCATTGCATCATCATCATCTAGCATTGCTTAGTCAAAATGGAGACATTTACTAATTATGACGCAACAGATTAACATGTATGTCTCTTTCTATCTTATGACAATTTGATAGTGTTAGAAGGGGTAAAGGATGGGTGAGTTATTGCTTATTTTTGTGATCCATCTACAGGAATAATACATCTATGCATAAAATCTTCTAATGGGGAGGAAAACTATTTTTTTATCGCTCCAGAGGGCGTAGATGATATTCAATGGCTGTTAATAACGACCAATCAACAATAGCGCCATCTATAAAAATCTTTGCCTGTTTCTCAACATTAGAATAGGGAGAAACAGCCAAAGCTTTTTGTAGATGGCGCTATTGTGAAATGAGGTATTTAGATATTATTGATAAAATGTACTAGGGGTACTGAACGCAAAAAAAGTAGTTTTGCGTGGCGTGGGAAGCGAGAAGAAAAGGACGGGCTTCATTTTAAAATTTTCAAAATAAGTTTTTGGGGGCATAATGTGTTCATGTGGTGGAATTAGTGCAATAATATGCCATTACAAGAACAATGTAGTACTAGTGCGAAATAAAGTAAGCCACTCCATATGATTCCGATTGCTATCCTATCGCGTAAAACTCCCATGAAAACCACCTGCGCATTTTAATACTGAAGACATAATATGGAAAAAATCAAACAAAAAAACTGGAGACGTAATTCGACTGATGACTAGGCTGTATGGGCATTAATCCCTTTGCCTAGCCAGCCGTTTAAAAAAAAAACAAACTGTCAATGTCAATAGATTTATCAATATTTTACATTTGACAGATTCTCTATCTTTCTTTCTTTTATTCTTATATATAATTCCATCATAGTTTACAAATTGCGGTTTTAACTAGTGAAAGGGCCACCGTCCTCAATACTAAATCATCAGTATAATGTCATTTTCTCCGGGGATTCCGTGAAGCCATGTACGACAGCACCTGCGGCGCCGCCGCGAGCGGCCAGTGCGGCAAGGCGCAGCCCGACGGCGACGGGCCGCCGCCGCGGGAGCCGCCGCCGCAACCCCTGGAGCGCGACTACAGCGGGTTCGACATCGTGAAGGCGACGCAGTACGGAGCGTTCGCGCGCGTCAAGGAGCTGGTCGAGGCCGGCTGGGACGTGAACCAGCCGGACCGCGAAACGGTGACTCTGCTGCACTGGGCGGCGATCAACAACCGGCGCGAGATCATCCAGTACCTGCTCTCGAAGGGCGCCGCGGTAGACGCGGTGGGCGGCGAGCTGCAGTCGACGCCGCTGCACTGGGCGACGCGCCAGGGCCACCTGGAGGCGACCGTGCTGCTGGTGCGCGCGGGCGCCGACCCCGCGCTGCGCGACGCCGAGGGCTGCGCGTGCCTGCACCTGGCGGCGCAGTTCGGGCACACGGCCGTGGTGGCGTACCTGGTGGCGCGCGGGGTGCCGCCCGACGCGCCCGACGCCGGCGGCATGACGCCGCTCATGTGGTCGAGCTGGAAGGTGTCGGCCGTGGACCCCACGCGGCTGCTGCTGACGCTGGGCGCGTCCACGCGGCCCGCGGACCGCTCGCACGGCAACACGGCGCTGCATTGGGCCATACTCGCCCGAAACACCACGGCCATATCCACGCTGCTGCTCTATGTGAGTTCCGATGTGTTGTCACTCTTGACATATTTTTACTTAAAAAATATTTACTATTTGTGGGCACATACGTTTCATTGTCAGCTTGCTGTGTTTTGGAACTTAGATTCATTAGTTTACTGTTGTCCTTTAACTTCTGACCATATTTATCTTTTTTTCCTTTATAATACTTTACTTTGTGATTTATACAATGTAATAGTGAATTGTTAAAATTCTTGATAGGTACACATGTTCTTCAAACTACTATTAATAACTAAATGACTGTATTCTGATTTTAATGACTAGTGACACAGAATGCTTGAGATCTATTATTTATATGGATCAGCTTTACTATCAAGTGTATATCCGGTGAATCAATGCAAGAATCAGCCTGAAGCACCAAATGTTATAATTTTTTTCATTTCATGAAGTGGTGATCTTAAGATTATTGAAAACTTTATTATTATACTAGCGGCCGCCCGCGGTTTCACCCGCGTGGTTTCCGTTCCCGTGGGAATATCGGGATAAAAAGTATCCTAAGTTATTCCTTATTACATAAGCTACATGCCAGTGAAAGTCCCGTCAAAATTGGTCCAGCCGTTTCAGAGATTAGCCGGAACAAACAGACAGACAGAGAGACAGACAGACAAAAATAAAATAAAAAATATTTTCGTATATGTACCGTATATATAATCATATGCATGTAGTAAAAAGCGGTTATTTTAATATTACAAACAGACACTCCAATTTTATTTATTTGTATAGATGTATAGAAAATGATATTATCATTACCACTGACTTTTAAATTGCAAACTTCATTCGAAAAAACAATTAACGGAATTCTAATACCAACTCAATCTATCTAACTTGGTTTGTAATTCAAAAGGAAAATGAGGAAAACCTCATTATCATAACTCAAAAGCGTTTGAGTTTTCTCTTTAAAGTGAAGTTAGTAATAGCGTGTTTATTTAAACAGAACACAATGATACTATGTAGTTTGGTGTCTGGGTTTGTTGTTGCCCCAATAAAGTATACATTATGTATTAGTTATCGTTGAATTATTCATTACGGCTGTCGAATTCCAGTAACTTCATGCCATTTCCATATTATTTAGTTCAAGAAAAATACTGGTGTCATATTGTTTTTTATTTATTTATTTGGAAAAGGCTTACCAACTAAATACATACTGGAACATTAACAAAACATCAATTACTCTAGTTTATTAAGTACTAGCTGTTGCCCGCGACTTCGTACGCGCGGTGTAGTGACTTTTGTGTTAGTTTAGTTTATGTGTGTTTGTTGCCCAGATTTCATAACGCTCTTCTTGAAATCCTATTCTCTACTAAAAGGGTCTAAAGAATATCGAATATGCAGGCTAGGGTATGAACATGGTATGTTGTTATCAAATGCTGCATGAACATAAGTAGTTGAGCCCTCATTCATAGATCTGTCCGTCTACCTATCAAGAAACTTTTTCTCAAGTATGCGTGGGAGGTATCAAGCTAAAATTTATGTTCTTACTTAGTAATGCATAATATCAGGCCAATCATATTTTTACTGTAAAATGAAAAAGAGATTGTGTGTATCCAAACTAATATTATAAATGTGAAAGAGGGTTTGTTTGTTTATCCGTCTTTCACGTCAAAATTGATGCAACGGATCGACGTGACTTTTGGAATGGGAATAGTTTGGCAGCTAAAAAGTGACATACTTAGGCAGCCATTAGACAGTCAATCTGGATCGCGATCCGCGATCAAAATGAATGATCGCGATCCAGATTGACTGTGTACGAAGGTGATTGACGGTTTGCTATCTTGATCGCAAATTATCTACATAGTAAATCTCGATCGCGATCAAGATCACGATCAGTGATCGCGATCTGGATGGACTGTGGATGGATGACTGAATGGCTGCCTTAGACTACTTTTTATCCCTGAAAAATATCACATTCCCGCGGGATAACGTCGTCGTTTAGTCCGAGCTTGCGAAGTCGCGGGCGGAAGGCTAGTATTTTGATATGGAGACATTTCCTATTTGTGAGAGCTTGTAATTAACTTTCTTTAACAGGTATAAAATGTAATGATATACCATTTAATTATTTAATTTAACATCATTTATGTAAGCTTTCCTAGTAAATAAATGAATAAATAAGTTAGATAGAAAACTATTTTTAATATTCCTTTATTTTATTGGATGGTACCTACGGCTGAAGGCCTAAGTAGTCAGAGCCGGTTAAATGACATAAAAAATGGTAGGTAGGTGTCGGTATCTACGTAGGTACTGGCCACTTAGCATTTATGAGCAAATTTTTCAAAATTACATTGGTGACATTTTGTCTACATTGCGACAAACTTATTTCACACAGTGGTTAGTTTTTGGTACTAAATATACTGTTGACTGCCGGCAGTCCATTTTGACAGTTAATTTTGTATTGCTAGTGGCTCCTCCACGACCACTGTCACCGGGTCAGATATATTTGTGGCACCACTTTACTTACTGTAGCGACATCTAGCATCGAGTGAAAATGCGAAATAGAAATATTACATCAATAGGGTGAAAACTTCAGTTTTGGCCACTGCCCCGAGTGCTTACTTAGCTTAAAACATTTCGTTAATAACTTTTGCTTGATAGTATACTTTTTATCTATGACTTTTAAGTCATAATAACAATAGTAATAATTCAGTTTACATCGAATTAGATGTTTCTTTTATTTTATCTAAGTTAGTTAAGTATTGATTTCTCGATGTATCTTTTAAAATTTGATTAACAAAAACACATCAATCGGCACCCTTCGCACATTTTAAGTTTAAGAAATAGGTTTTTAATTTACTAAAATAAAACTAAATTTCGTAAGTATATGAATACTTAGTTATATGTTTTTTACTATGTTTGTCCACGAATTTCTCGAAATCTTAAGGCATATCGAGATGGTTCTATTTGATTTAAATTAGGTGTATTCTAACTTTGGCAACAGTCTAAGATTCATCAAAATCAGTTTAGTAGTTTCCGTGGGTATGTTATAGTACAATTCACTAAAACTTATTGTTATTGGCACTGACTGGCACCGACCTCAAAAAGGTACCTAAATTATAGATATTATATTTTTCCTTTTCAGTTGACAAATACTTTTTGGAGTCTGTAAAATTTTTTTAAGTAGTTTTTTTGTATTGTAAGAATTTAAAAATGTAAAGAAAAGTATAAGATACATTCTTGACAATTTTAGATATAAATTTTGTATTTTATAGATACCTACTTAAGACCATAGGCGAAAGAAGTGAAAAACATCTTAAAGTGGCAACAGCGGGGGCTTTCATCCTACTTAATATAATCATTCGAATGTACATTTGTGAAAGGTATATCGTAATCTTACTGACTTCCTGCGCCATCTATTGCTTAGTAGTTATGATGCGAAAGAAGTGAAAAACATCTTAAAGTGGCAACAGAGAGGGCTTTCACCCTAATTAAAATAATCATTCGAATGTACTTTTGTGAGAGATATATCTTACTGACTACCTGCGCCATCTATTGCTTAGTAGATATAATGACGTAAATAACATGAAATTATTTTTATGATTTTATATGTGCCTGGATGGGTTTCAATTTATATTAGGTTTTGAAGCAGGTAAAAAAAAATTACATGATTCATTATTAATTGAGACAGCGATTAAATATAACGTATTTTTATAATCATGTGGCGCCATCTATTTTAGTAAGAATCAGTCTTTGTATTTTCCCGTAGGAATAAGGGGTTTTTATTAAATATAAAGTACCCTATATGTTGACCCGGGTTATAAGCTATTACTTCACAAAATTTGGTAAAAATCCGTCCAGTAGTTTTTGCGTGAAAAGCGAACATACAAACAGACAAACAGACAAACAGACAAACAGACAAAAATTTTAATAAATATCGTTTTGGGGTCTATATCCTGTACACATCACATAGCAGTAATTATTTTTTTTAAATCTTTCATGTACAGACTTTTTTTCCGTTTCTGTTTTATTATATGTATAGATCAAAAGACATTTTTGACTTTCTAATATTTCATTTTCAATATGAAATTATTGACAAATATTTCACAGTATACAAGGTCATTTTAAAAACAGTATCCTAATTTTTTCTATGCATTAGATATCATTCAAACACTAAATAAAAAAAAATATGTTTGTAAATTTTTCACAAAACAAAAATTCTGAGCAAATTATGAAAACGGCAAGGTTACTGGTCATATACTATCGTCGGGGGGTGCATTATCTTCTTTGTTATTCTATCGGTTTTGTTATTTTCTTCAAAGAATATTATATAAAAATTTGGGTACTGTTTTTAAAATGACCCTGTATTTCATCTGAATGTCAAGGGTAGTAATATAATTAATATAAGGGTAGTATAATAGTATTCACATTTATGAAATAAACACAGCATAATAATCTAAGAACTATTAGAGAAATCAGAGGCATCTTCGAACTACTTCATAGCTCAGCGGTCAGAGCATTCATCTGGACAGTGAAAGGGCCCGGGTTCGATTCTTGGCAGAACTACTACGGAGAAGGGTTAATTTTTTCTAAAATTTAATTTAATATATAATTTTTTTTTTTTTATCCACAACGGGGTACTACTCTACTCCACTACTCCCGGAATCCTCAACCACTGAGGAACTGGCTATCTTATCTCTACCTGCCGGAACACAATAATGCTGAAAACATCATTGTTTTGGCGTCAGACTTAGATAAGATGGTGGTAGCTAGCCAGGCGGACAAAGAACAAGTCTGACCACCAACCAAACCGAATACAATATGTACCCCCACTGGGAATCGAACTTGGGACCTCTTGGTCTGAAATCGGTGGTGTGAACCACTAGACCACAGAGGCAGTTAAAATTAAGTAATTGTAAAATGAAGTGGCATTGTAAAAAAAATTTAAATAAGAACATATTTGTTAAGGTTCTTTTTTTTATAATTTATTTAGCAATGCATTCTATGCATTTACCAAACTAATAACAAGAAAAGCAGAAAAATGGTGTACATATTGTGGATCACCACAATATATATATATACGACCGATTTGGTGCAGGGGTACTACTACCCGCCTTCTGCGCCAGAGGTCTCGGGTTCGATTCCCGAACAAGACAAATATTTGTGTGCATGAACATGTCTATTTGTCTTAGTCTGGGTGTTTTCTATGTATATTAAGTATGTATTTACAAACAAAAAGTATTTAAGTATCCATTATCAAGTTCACGTAGACACAGTTTCTTAAGAAATTAACTACGGGCTTAGATAATTGGTGTGATTGTAAGAAAATATTTATTTATTTATGTAGGTACAGTCACAAGCAATAATATGTTACAACATAGTACTTTGTCACATTGAAGTGTTCCGAAAGAAAACAATCAGTGTCACAGAAGTCTTTCAATATTATAATATAACATAGTCCTATGTTGTAGGTATACTATTATTGTTTGTGGCTGTACCAAAGCATAGCTACTCCATATTGTCAGGGTGACGCGTCGCTGGACGTGCCGAACCTGCGCGGCGTGACGCCGCTGACGATGCTGCAGGGCTCCGCCGACGCGCTGTGGGTGGGCGGCAAGGTGGCCGACAAGATCCGCGACCACTCGCTGCAAGCCAACAAGCGGAACCTGTTCCGGAGGCTCGCCTACGATAAGGTACGAGATACGATGGTGCAGGGCTGTGCGGACGCGCTGTGGGTGGGCGGCAAGGTGGCCGACAAGATCCGCGACCACTCGCTGCAAGCCAACAAGCGGAACCTGTTCCGGAGGCTCGCCTACGATAAGGTACGTGATACGATGCTGCAGGGCTGTGCGGACGCGCTGTGGGTGGGCGGCAAGGTGGCCGACAAGATCCGCGACCACTCGCTGCAAGCCAACAAGCGGAACCTGTTCCGGAGGCTCGCCTACGATAAGGTACGAGATACGATGGTGCAGGGCTGTGCGGACGCGCTGTGGGTGGGCGGCAAGGTGGCCGACAAGATCCGCGACCACTCGCTGCAAGCCAACAAGCGGAACCTGTTCCGGAGGCTCGCCTACGATAAGGTACGAGATATTTTATTATAGTTACAATAACTAGAAGTGAGCAACTTGTGTTCAGAGTAAAATTTTTGAAACAATAAAATAATACTATTTCATGTTGATTACAGTATTTCACACTTTTATGCATACCAAATGCTATGGCATGGAGGTCTTCAAGAAGCGTGTAAATAGGACCCTAAAACACAAAGGCTGGCAACGCATATGCAACCCTTCTGGTCTGGTGTTGCAGATGTCCATGGGCGACGATGACTACTTCCCATCACGTGGCTCTCGTTTCTCGTCTGCTCGTTTGCCCCTTTTTAATATAAAAAAAACCTCGTTTTTCGAGTTTAAGTTTAATGCCTAGTTTACACGTATTAAGTAAGCAAGTGATTAACTTAATTTTAAGTAGTAAAGTGTTTACACGTGTTATAACTAAAATTCAATTTAGTTTGGTCACAATGGACGAAGGTACTTTCCTACTTCGCTAAATTAGTGTGTTCACACGCGAACTAAAAGCAAATTTAGTAAAGACTACGCCTACCGGGGAATACGCGATGCGGGAGGGGGGGTTACTTAAGCAAAAATAGACTCGATTCTATTCTACTTACTCACTTATTCACTAAATCGTTTACTTGGCACTTGTGACTAAAGAGCTGTTAAGTGACTGTTTACACGCGTGAATTTAGTTAACATTAACTTAAAATTTAGTTAATTACTTCGTCACTTAATACATGTAAACAACCCATAAAGTGCCAACAATTTGGGCGATATAGTGTGCGATAAGATCGGTGTCGCCTTTGTGTCCACACAACAGAAGGACAGACTTACATCTTATTCTTATTCTTAAAATTTTGTTTTCTTTTAAGTAAATAAATAGAGGAGCCCGTGGCGCAGTGGATAGCGCGCTCGGCCTGCGATCGTTGAGGTTAAGCAACGTTCGCAATGGTCGGTCACGGGATGGGTGACCAAAAACTTTTCATCTCGAGCTCCTCCGTGCTTCGGAAGGCACGTTAAGCCGTTGGTCCCGGCTGCACTTGCAGTCGTTAATACCCACCAATCCGCACTGAGCCCGCGTGGTGGGTCATGGCTCATTCTCCTTATTCATCCATAAGGAAGGCCAGTGCCCCAGCAGTGGGGACATTAAATGGCTGATGATGGCCATGATGGCAAGTAAATAAAGGCTTATAAAATAAAATAAAAGATGGGTGTGGTGCGCAGAAGTTCCGTTGGTGGTGCGTGGTGGTGATGCCGTTCCTGGCGTTCTACCTGACGGGGCTGGTGCTGGAGCTGGAGGCGGCGTACGCGCTCAAGGCGCTGGCGCTGGCGTGCCTGTACGCCGCGCTGCACTTCCTGGCCAACGCGCTCTTCGACGACGACCTCAAGAACATCTTCCCGCTCAGCGTCTACCTCGCCACCAAGGTATTTATTATTATTATTATTCATTGGCAGGCAGGCAGTTGAAACGACCAATGATGGCCTGCATCCTGTTATCCAATGGTTAGGTTTTCGTTTCCAGTAAGTATTTATCTAATCTGTTCTTAAATTGGTGAGTAGTTTGTGCGGAAAATCACATCCGTTGGCGATCTGTTCCATGATTTAACCACTCTGTTGCTGGAAAAGTGCTTGTGAATGTTGTTAAATGAGCGAGCCTTTGATAGTTTTTTACGTCCCAGGGACATCATTACTGTTAGGTAATCACATACATTAGACGTTTCGCAGTCTAGACGATCGACCTTCGTGGCCGAGTGGTGTACGCACCGGTTTCAAGGTGCTGCTATCTCTAGAGGTCCCGGGTTCGATCCCCGATCGGGTAAATGTTGAAAACGAACTTTTCAATTTTCCTCGGTTCTGGGTGTAGGTGGTAGGTAATACTCATCGTTGTTTCCAATTCCCATAATACTAGTGCTTAAGCTACTATACCTTGGTATTGGAACAATGTATATGATGGTGTCCAATAATTTTTATTTATATATACATTGTGCCGATCTTAACCACCTGGTTGGTAATTTAAAACAACTATGGGCTACTGCCACATACACGAAAAAATAAAGAAAAGTTAGTTTTCGACATTTACCCGACCGCTAATCGAACCCGGATCCTCAGATATTGCAGCACCTGGAAAACTGTTGCATATACCACTCCACGTCCTCGAGATCATTTCTAAATAATACGATAAATAACGGCCCCAAGTGAGAACCTTGTGGAACGCCCGATGGAACCCGGAATAAAAGCTATTGAAAAGTCGCCCTCCTGTTTAAATTAGATCTCAACAAGTCTCCACATTAATAAAATAAAAAACTTTTTATTTCATATCTAGTATCTATGTAAACACTTTACATTTTATGTGTGTTAGTTTGTTAGGTAACCTAAACCTTAAGCTTATTATTAGTATTTGTTAGTATGGTTTCAGACATTGATCACGTCTGGGTAAAAGCCTCCTCCATTGCTTTCCACTTTTCTGTATCCTTAGGTCTCCACATAGGAACACCAAACATTTCCAACTTCCGACAAAGCAGTACATGATTAACTCTGTCAAACGCTTTAGAAAAGTCGGTATGAATAGAGTCAACCTGTCCTTTCTTAAATGCACTACACAGGTAATTTCTATATTCGCGAAGGTTATCGGTGGTAGATTAATTTTTAACAAATCCATGCTGATTAGGAGTTTTAAAAGGTCTAACATGGTGATACAGTACATCATATACCAATGATTCAAACAACTTTAGTAATAGTAATAGTAGTAATATTTATTTGCATAAAACACGGTACATTTCAGTTTCTATTCTTCTTCTTCTTCTTTTTATGCAATGGCGTTTCCCTTCCGGATTTCGCCAGTATCCAGTTTTTAGCTCAGTTGGTTCAGTTTCTATTCTAGTAGGTACGTAATGCGTGTTTTACCGACATATCGATAAGCAAACTTACAATCTCGTCATGCTCTAAAATAAAATATAACTTTACATTTATCCATAAATAAAATAAAATAAAAATTAACAAAAAAAAATTAGCTACTAGGTCAATATTTAAATATTAATTACAACATACAAGAAAAAAACACAAATAACAATCTTTCACCATGTCAATACACACAAGTTTGCAATAGGATGTTAAAATTACAACAACAACTTTGCGCAACATCATAACTAAGTCTGATAATAATGATGTTTTCAGCATTATAGTGTTCTAGCAGTTAGAGATAAGATAGCCAGTTCCTCAGTGATTGAGGATTCAGGGAGTAATGCGCTTCCATCTTCAGCCTTATCACCGCTTACCATCAGATGTGATGAAGACTTAGTGCTACCCCATTGTAAATTAAAAAATAACAAGATAAAACACTAAACAAACGAAAATTCTCGGTGGTCTCGAATGTGCTCGGTTGCCAGACTTAAACACGGGGACAACGTGAGCAGTTTCCATAGGGAATGCTTCTAATTTCAGAGTTTTATTGAATAAACTGCACAGCATGAACAGATGTCCAAGAATTTGTAGAATAATAACCGTGCCTTAAAGTGGTCGAGTATAAAGGACTTAGCCCACTTATACTGAACCGCTTCCACCCAACCAATGTATGAGTAGTCAAATATGGACTTGTCTGACGATATTAAGTTCATATTTGGCTGCTCATACTTTGGTTGGGTGGGAGCGGTGCGGTATAAGTGGGCTATGACCTTAAGCGTGTGTTGTGATTGCGACAGGTGTGGTTCTACATAACGTGGGCGGTGTTCGTGTGGCCGGTTGTGGGCGCGGCGTGGTCGCTCGCGTTCGTGGCGTGCTCGCTGCTGCTGTGGCACTGCTTCCTGCGCTCGTGGCGCGCCGACCCCGGCGTCATACAAGCGTCCAAGCAGGACAAGTTCAGGGTCAGTAGTACATGTTGTGGGCGGTGTGAGTGTGTGAGTGGCGTGCTCGCTGCTGCTGTGGCACTGCTTCCTGCGCTCGTCAGTACTTTTCTTTAACTTACAGTCTATGTCCGTTCAGGTCAAATTTTGCAACCTAAATTTGAGATTTTATATTATTTTTATGCATTCACAATGCAATTTTGTAAGTATAGGAAAAATGTGATAGTAAAAAACCACGAGCCCTATAAGTAGCTTTCCTAAACCTACTTATTGGGCTACTTATAGTAGTAGTTTTTCCTAAACCTAAATTTGATTCACTTCCACTGGGAAGTGGAACTGGACAGGACACTGGTCCGATTGAGCTGAAATTTTGCATACCATAGTATTTTGCATTAAGTAGGATGAACATGTGAGAAAACAACGGCAATTTATTAGGTGAAGACCCATTATTTATAATTTTTTTTTTAAGGTTTAACGAGATATGTGTATAAAGTCCGTTCGGTTAGATAGTGTCGGTAGATCCGCACGGCGTTGTGGCTCTTGCTATAAAATGCAGATATAAATAATACACACAAGTTGGGTACCTTGGATGTTTTGATATAAAAGAAATTTAAATAAGTGATTTACAAATAATAATAATAATTATTAATTTTTAATATGATTATTATTACTCATCACCGCTCAAAATGTCACAACACAAGTCACAGCCGTTGTTACCACCTCTATAATTATAATAAATAATAGATTATTTTAAAAAATTTGTTGTTTTGTTTGTTTGCATCGAATAGGCTCCAAAACTACTGGACCGATTTAGAAAATTCTTTGACCATTAGAAAGCTACATTCTTCCCGAGTGACATAGGCTATATTTTATCCCGACATTCCCACGGGACGGGTACCACGCGGGTCAAACCGCGAGGATCCGCTAGTGTGAGATAAAAACGGCAATTTCATAGGTTTCGGCATTCAAAGACCTATTATTTATATTATTTTTAAAGGTTTAACGAGCCATGTGTATACCAAAGTAGTGTTCGTATGTGCGCAGACGATAATCGAGCTGTCGGAGTCCGGTTCTGGCGGCGCGTTCGAGGCGGGGCGGTTCTGCTCCGCGTGTCTGGTGCGCCGCCCGCTGCGCTCCAAGCACTGCGCCGTGTGCAACCGGTGCATCGCGCGGTTCGACCACCACTGCCCCTGGGTGGGCAACTGCATCGGTGAGTGCTCCATGTCGCATGCCGCACTGCGCCGGGTGCAACCGGTGCATCGCGCGGTTCGACCACCACTGCCCCTGGGTGGGCAACTGCATCGGTGAGTGCTCCATGTCGCATGTCGCACTGCGCCGGGTGCAACCGGTGCATCGCGCGGTTCGACCACCACTGCCCCTGGGTGGGCAACTGCATCGGTGAGTGCGTCCATGTTTTCAATCGCACCATTAATTCGCTTTATATTTAGAGATATGCGAGGTGTTCGGGTTACGGGAGGAGGTCACCGGAACTCACCGGTAGTGTTTGCTATTTCATCCAATTTAGACTTGTCATGATTTTTTATAATAAGTGTTACGTCATCGGCAAAAAGGACACATTGTTGCTCTGTTATATCAGGAAGGTCATTAATGTACATTATGAAGAGTAACGGTCCTAAAACACTTCCTTGTGGTATTCCTACGTTATTGATACTATACGTCGACAAGTAGTTTTTTTTTCCATATTATTTTCAATATTTGAAATCTGTACACCTTGTCTTTTAAGTAGCTTTTTACCCATGATAGTGCCGTTCCTCTTATTCTATACTTTTCAAATTTTTTGAATAAAATTTCGTGAGAGACAAAGTCTAAAGCTTTGCTCATATCTAAGAATATGGATAGAGTATGCATCCCTACATTAATGCTTTCCGTTACGTTTTTAATAAGTTGGAAACAGGCCAATGTAGTAGATCTATGTTTCCACCCTAGACACCTAACGTTCGAACGTACCCCTTTATACCTAACCATTCATCTAATCGACGACTATATTTGGTGGTTCTAAATTATATATATATATATATAATTTAGAACTATAGAATTATATATATATATATATATATAATTTATATATATATACATTATTCTGTTACGTTTAATACATACATAGTTTAATAAGGTATTATTTTAGTAAATAAAACAATAAGTAGTGTTTTAGATCAATATATTTATTTAAGGTAAATTTTTGGTAAGGCACTTATGAAACTAGGCCACATGAGATCATTTACTTAAAAAAAATTAAAAATAAATCAACAAAAATAGCCTATTCTTCTTTGGCGAAACATAATTATAATAGTCTTCTTATTTATAAGAAAAAATAAAAACTAATTTTTGAAAGCACATTCTTTAATTTATGCAATGAGCACATACTTTAATTTATGAGTATTTAAGCAATTATTCGAAAAACAACGCACTTACCTGGGCGACACGGCCTCCTCCGGAAAGAGCTCGGCGAGCACTGATTTAAATAGCGACGGCACGACGATCGGCGCTCTCGATAAAAAGATATAGCTATATTTCCGACGGGTATTCGTCGATTCGACGAAGGTTAGGTGTCTAGGGTTAACCCTTCGTTGTGTGTGCAGGCGCGCGCAACCACCGCCACTTCATCGGGTTCCTGGCGTCGCTGATCGTGATGTGCGGCTGGATGCTGTGGGGCGCCGCGCAGTACTTCACTACCGAATGTAGCGGGGCCGGCGCCGGCGGGCTGGAGCTGCCGGCGCGGTGGGCCGCCTGCAACGCCTGGCTGGCCTGGGTGGCCGCCAACGCCGCCTTCCACCTGTTCTGGGTGGGCGTGCTGCTGGCCTGCCAGCTGTACCTGGTGGGTGTGTGTGTGCATGCAGCTGGCCTGCAACGCCTGGCTGGCCTGGGTGGCCGCCAACGCCGCCTTCCACCTGTTCTGGGTGGGCGTGCTGCTGGCCTGCCAGCTGTACCTGGTGGGTGTGTGTGTGCATGCAGCTGGCCTGCAACGCCTGGCTGGCCTGGGTGGCCGCCAACGTTGGATGGAAATCACCCGCAGCAACCGCAATCGGAGATGTCACTGCGACATGACGTCATCGCAATAGCGTGCATCATCATCATCATCATCATCATCAGCCATTTAATGTCCCCACTGCTGGGGCACTGGCCTTCCTTATGGATGAATAAGGAGAATGAGCCATGACCCACCACGCGGGCTCAGTGCGGATTGGTGGGTGTTAACGACTGCAAGTGCAGCCGGGACCAACAGCTTAACGTGCCTTCCGAAGCACGGAGGAGCTCGAGATGAAAGTTTTTGGTCACCCATCCCGTGACCGACCATTGCGAACGTTGCTTAACCTCAACGATCGCAGGCCAAGCGCGCTATCCACTGCGCCACGGGCTCCTCCAAAGAAAGCAAATTCACAAAAACTGGTGAAACTTTACAACGCTGTAACTTTGGAAATCCTGGCCAGATTTCGATGAAATAAAAACTGTTATTACTTGTTGTACGCGCTTTCAATGCAGTAATTTTTATAGTCATATTTTAATGTGTTGGTGTGACTCATTCAAACTTGAAAGAGAAGATGAAAATATTTTTGTCATTTATGATATGACGTAAGTTCGTAACATTCTTTGTAATCGTAATTTTTTTTGTTTTAAAGTGAAATAAATACATCTATTTTTACTATTCTACCTTATAAATATCCATAAAAAATATGTTAGGCTGAAACAACTTTCAGACGTCTCGTATCTCCGATAGGACTAACATTTGACCATAGGTTTACTAGTAACTAATGGTCCGCTTTAAAAGCCTAATCCAACGGTATATCACTTGTTACTATTGAACGTCATAGAAGCTACGCCATATCGGTTCGCAAACCCTACAGCGGGAGGCCTTGGAGAAGAACCGGCAAGAAACTTCAACCCCCTTATTACAAAACGCAGACTAAAATTAGTGCAGGGAATTAACAGAGTTTAAACCACAGATTAAGTAAAACGTTATTACAAAACGAAGTTTATCATTAGTCCGTGGACTATCTATGGCACTAAAGTTAAACCTCCGAGACCCCTAGTTTATCTATGGACTATGTTCGATGGATTCATTCTATGGATGTTAAGAGATCGCTTTGAGCGATAAGGCCGCCCTTTTAATGCTGCTTTAAGTTATTTTAATTTTTTTTTTATGTACTTCTTCTTCTCTCCTTGTCCTGTTCCCATTATTTGGGGTCGGCTCTCCTAGTTATTTTTCGCCAGGATTTTCGGTCCTGGGTCGTCTCTGATTCAATCCGGGCATTTTTGAGATCTCTCTCTAGAGCAGACATCCATGTTAATCGGGGTCTTCCTCTTCTTCTTGGTGGGGGAAACATATCAAGAACCATTCGTGTCATGTGGTCAGGTTCACGGCGCATGACATGCCCGTACCATCTTAGTCGTGCCTCTGTCAATTTTTCGGGGATTGCTCTTACTCTGAAACTCCCACGAATATAGGTGTTACGAATGTGATCAAGTAAGGTGACACCGCCGGCCCAGCGCAGCATCCTCATTTCAGCGACATGGAGTTTATCCTCTTGTTGTTTTTTCAGAGGCCAGCACTCGGCACCGTACATCATGGCGGGACGGACTAAGGCCTTGTAGACTTTTCCTTTTACGGGTACCGGCATTCTTGCATCACATAAAACCCCAGTTAGCTCTTTCCACTTCATCCAACCCGTGTTAATACGATGGGTGACATCGGCATCAATAGTTCCGTCATTAGAAATTACTGAACCGAGATATTTAAAGCTGCTAACTTGTTTTATTGCTGTTTCTTCTAGGGTGATGGTATGCAGGTTTTGACTTCCACTATAATCACAGTGCAGGTATTCGGTCTTTTGGCGGCTTATCTTTAGGCCTACATCCTCCAGTGCAACTCTCCATTGGTCTAACTTTTGCTGTAGCTCTAGTGCACTCCTACTGGCGAGGACTATGTCATCCGCGTAGAGCAGATTCCACGGTGGCGGTTCTTGCAGTTTAGCAGTGACATGGTTCATCACCAAGTTGAAAAGAAGGGGGCTTAAAGCTGACCCCTGGTGGACACCGACCGTCACTTCAAACTCCTCACTTACTCTGGCTGGGCAACGCACTCTGGTTGTGACATATTTATTATTTATTTATCTTTCACAATATTGACATAGTACTCTGGTACGTTGTGTGCTCGTAGTGCCTGCCAGATTAAGTTTCTTGGGACCCTGTCGAAAGCTTTTTCTAGGTCGATAAACACCATGTGCAGGTCAGTCCCGTTGTCTCTGAACTTTTCCATTAGGATTCTGATGGTATGGATTGCATCAGTGGTCGATTTTCCCGAGACGAAGCCACACTGATTTTCGGTTACCTCCGTGAGCTGTAGTAGCCTTCTGCTTATTACACGCTCCCATATCTTAAAAGTATGAGATAGAAGTTTGATGGCTCTGTAATTTGCGCAGAGTCTTACATCTCCTTTATTCTTATAGAATGGGATTAGGTGACTTTTTCTCCATTCACTTGGAATACCTTCAATTAAAATTTTATTGAAGAGGTTGGTCAGAAATACCACTCCTTTTGGGCCTAACTTCTTCCAGAGTTCAGCAGGTATATTATCCGGTCCAGTAACTTTATTGTTAGCCATTTTCTTGATGACTGCATGTACTTCTTCGTTCGAGGTCGTTATCATACCTAGCTTTAGCTTGTGCT
Organism: Crambus lathoniellus; assembly: GCA_949710035.1. Classification (NCBI taxonomy): domain Eukaryota; kingdom Metazoa; phylum Arthropoda; class Insecta; order Lepidoptera; family Crambidae; genus Crambus; species Crambus lathoniellus. The sequence continues at coordinate 153,797 of OX453304.1, forward strand.
ACCGTCCGCTTTGCCTCTTTTTTAGCTTCTTTGTATGCAGCTTTATCAGTGTCGGCATTGGTTTGTTGCCACAGCTTAAAGAGGGCCTTTTTCTGCGCTACCTTATCCTTTACATCTTCTTCCCACCATCTCGCCACTTTGCCGTTCCTCGGAGGTCCCTTTGACACACCAAGGAGCTCCGCTGCTTTCTGATTACAGAAGTTTTGAAACATATTCCATAGTTCTTCAGCGTTGTCATTGTTGTTGATTGATGACAGTTCAAGCTCTATGTGACTGCAGAGTGTGTGTCCCTCTTCTCGGTCTAGTCGGTGCCATCGTACTCTCGGTGTATTAGCTGGCTTTACTTTTATAGGTCTTCTCATATGGAGTTCTGCAACTAGGATCCTGTGTTGTGCGGTCAGAGATTCTCCTGGGATCACCTTGCAATCTCTGAACAGTCTGAGGTTTCTTCGGTTTGCTAGGATGTAATCAATTTGTGTGCCGTTTCCACTGCTTTTATACGTAATCAAGTGTTCTTCTGCTTTAGTAAAGAAGGTGTTTACAATAGCTAGTTCATGAGTTGCTGCGAATTGTAGTATAGATTCGCCTTCGGGATTCAACCTCCCATAGCCCTGGTTACCATGTACCTCTTGGTATGTGTTAGTAGTACTCCCAACGTGTCCATTTAGATCTGCACCAATATAGGTTGACTCTTCAGGTGGTATTGACTGCAACAAGTCATAGACGCTATCCCAAAAGAGCTGTTTATCAGCGTTTGTACAGCCTACTTGCGGAGCGTATGCAGTTATTACGTTCATGCATGGTTGATTATCTAGCGCAAATTTTATACACAAAAGTCTATCGCTCACTCTATTGACATCCACCATTCGGTCTTGAAGATCTTTGTCTACCGCAATACCAACACCGTTCCGCGGGCCCGCTCCATGGTAGATGAGCTTGTAATCGTTTCCAATTTGCCTTGATTTGGACCCCTTCCACTTCGTCTCTTGAATGCAACAGACATTTATGCGTCTTCGATGTAAGACTTCGGCCAGTTCAGCGCTGCGTCCCGTCATCGAGCCTACATTCCAACTAGCGATTCGCAGTTTATGGTTTTGGAGTCTAGGCTCGGTGCCCTTTCTTCCGTCGCTTTGGGGGTACGCCCTAGCATTTACTTCTTTGATTTTCTTGGTGCCGTCGCTTGAGGGGTACGCCCTAGTATTTATCGTTATATCTCTTTCTGAACTTTTCATAACTAGGAGATAAATGTTGGCTTTTGTTTTACGGCCGGCTGCCACCAGACGCCAAGGATGTGACTCTCGTGGAGAGCCTGGGAGCTACCGTTGGCCTTATGGGGCTCTTCCGCTACCATCCCTTCTGCCTGCTCCATCCTAAACACGCAGCACACCTACAGCCTCTTCTTCAATTACCTTGAAGGAGCCTGGAGTTGGGGTTTTTTTACGAAGTGTCCATCTTCGGCCTGTTGGTCCGCGAGAGGTATTTTATTTCCCTCTTACCCTGCCGATCACATCAGCCGAGCATCCCTCTATCCCGCTACCTGAGGACGCGTTCTCTAGGGGTTAGGCTCCCCCGAGAACCGTGTTTTTTTTTTTATGTACTGTGGTATTAAAATAAACTGTTAAATCAATAAATAAATATGTTTGACGTTTGGGGTTATTTTAAATTTATTATTTTAAATTCTATTTTTTTTAATGTACTGTGGTATTAAAATAAAGTGTTAAATAAATAAATAAAATGGTTTTATCTTGTCCTCCGTTGGTCTACGATTTGTAATAAGGACACATTTTAAACCCGCACTAACTTTAGTACCGTAACAATCGTAGATTTATTAGTCTCAGTTTAAACCAGTTTTAAAGCATTTTTTTGTAATAAGGCTGCAGGGGTTGTTTTTTTTTCCATTCATTGAATTGATTATTATATGAATATAGTGTAACCATTTTAAGTGAGGTCGTTTGTGCAGGTGGTGTGCCTGGGCATGACGACGAACGAGCAGCTGAACCGCGGCCGCTACCGGCACTTCCAAGCGCGCGGGGGCCGCTCGCCCTTCACGCGCGGGCCCCTCAGGAACTGCGCGGACTTCTTCCAGTGCCGCCTGTTCGGACTACTAGCGCCGCCCGCGACCGACGCCGACGCGCCCGACGGGCCCGACACCGCGCCCATGCTGCCGCGCGACCAACACTACGTCTGAGCCGGCTGCCGGTTCATTCGCCGGTGTTATTCAGGCGAATTAACGTTTTGTCAATTTCCAATGTGTGCATCGAAATATGTGAACTTGTAGGAAAAATGTGATAGTAAAAAACCACGAGCCCTATAACAATGGCGGGCTGTGAAAGGCTCGTAAGTCACAAATTTAGTGAAAACCCTTTTAGTTGTATTTCGTGAGAAAACCTTGTACAGTGCCACAAGCTTTCCTGTTCCGGTGACAGCCGTGACAGAGGAGCCACTTGCAATACCAAATTAGCTGTCAAAATAGACAGTCGTATGGAAACTGTTTTAGTTCCAAAGATAATCACCGAAACACAAAAGCTTGCTGCACTATAATACGTGTCTACGTCGAACAAAGCTCTGATTCGATCATTGTAGCGCCATCTATTGAAGTGAATGAGAACCTCGTGAAAATTTTCACTATACGGATTTTTTTCATCTCCTGTAAAAATTTGAGTAATACACTTGCGAGGTTTTCACAGCCCGCCGACGATAGTAGCTTTCAGACGGGATTCGAACCCGCGCCTCCGGGAATCCGGCCCGATGCTTTGACCGACTAAGCTACCGAAAAGCTTACACGACTCGTCGAATTTTGCTTTCACTTGTTACGCTGTAGGCCAGCGTTGCTTCATCAATGTGAGGAAACCCTCGCATCCGAAAGAAACATTTTTACAAATGTTTAACAGTCGAGATGAAACAGCCATTAAATTGAGATTTTAACTTATGTTTATGTATTCACAATACAATTTTCTAAGTATAGGAAAAAATTGCATCGTGAATGCATAAACATAATTTAAAATCTCAATACGTGAACTTGTTTTTTTCTTGTGACGGAAGATATCGGCTGGGGAAAATGTTTTTTTTTTCGTCCGAGTTGTCCAGAATCTGGAGCCGCTGTGTGTTTCCCCTGCGGTCGTGGTGATTTGTAGCCGCGACGGCGCTTATTTCAGAAATCAAATCAATATTACAAAGTGCACTTACTATTGAGTTAGAGTTTAACTTCATTGATTGAGGATTCCGGGAATAGAGCGCTTCCACCTTCAGCCTTATCACCACAACATCAGATGTGATAAAGGCTAAGTGCTACCCCGTAGTAGATATTAAAAAAAACGTCCGGGTCGTTCGCCGTTGTGCGATGTGACGCACAGTGACGAAGAAAATGTACCGTTTCCTAAATGTATTGACCGCACGACGCTCTCGACCGTGCGATCGAAACGAAACCTGAGGGCCTACTCTGAAACGCAAAACCCGAAACTTCGGTATACCCGTCGCGACAAAATCGAGTGAAAAGGGCGGGGATAACCGAAGTTTCGGATTTGCGTTTCAGAGTACGGCCCCTGGGCAGCGTGGTGTGTTAACGAATTGTTGCATACGCTGCGATCTCTGAACGTCGAGTGTACTTTTGACTGGAACATGTTTAGCTTGTAGATATTATTTATTTCGCCGACGTCGGTACGTGGGTAGTTTGAATATGAGTGATGTACGTTTGAGTTGTCGACATTTTAGTACAAATCTGTTACGGTTATATTCTAAATTAGTCGTACATAATATTTAAAGCTTTATATTTTTATATTTACTATATTTCAAATATACTCCGGGGCGGGGCGGGCTCGTGGACGCGCGCGTTGACGTCACAATATAAACTTTTTTTTCACAACACTAGGTAGGTAAAATTTCCTTTTTCCTACTTTTATCGTGTCCACGATGCCGTACCGCTACCGATTGCCTATATATTTTACTTGATTTCAAAGCGAACAAAAAACATGGTGATAATTATATGATTTTGTAACTTAAATGTAAAGAAATGATTCCGTAAATACCAATTTTTTATAACATTAATTCAATGTGTAGCGCTGTCTGCATCACGAGCCGCCATTTTCTTTACACCGCGCTCAGTGTTACAACAAAAATGCAACGTAAGATTGAAGATTTAGTGGAATGCACTATAATATTATTTAATTTTGTTATTCTATTTTTGTTTCATTTTAATAAATTATGTGTATAGTAAGACTTCCTCTCGTTGCTCGCCTCGCGATCGACGACGGTCACTTAAGTGATTCTGTCAAAAAAACCTTGTGATTCTAATTTTTTACATTCACGCCACTTTGCCACTGCCTCGTCTTGTGCACGGACTTTCTACGGATAGTGATCAGTTTAAAAAGTGCACCAGAACTAATTTTACAGAGAAATAATATCGTTATCTATTTTCATACGATATTCCATTTTTTCGACGATTTCATACGATGGGAGTCAGCGACAGAGTGGCGTGGTGACCGTCGCGTCGTCGCACCAATCGAGAGGCTACTTTGACGAACAAATAAGACAATTAGGTTATTTATTTTAAATTAGCTAGCGTAAATTAACACGAACTAAGGTGTATTTTATTTACAAACTGAACGCTACCTCCTCTACAGTTGCCTGCGTGCTCTGTATATTCAAAATATATTTGTATCCATTATGAACATTTGTAAATTAATGCCAGTCATTTCAAAGTAACAGTATAATAAGTCGATTTGTATAGTAATTACTTACAGATGTATATAATATGTCTACTCGTCGCCATTAGTTTCCGTCTAATCGTGGTTATACATAATAAAAACTAATATCTTACGCTTTTGTGATTCGTTCGGGAACCGGGTAGATGGAGTAGCGACAAAACCGTCGTTTGCGTCGGGTTTAGCTGTCAGTAAAGGTGCGTCCACACTTGTAACATTTTGGCATGTTCGAACACCGTGTTTTTATCATGCATCGCTTCGCTAGTTTTGTTGGGCATACGCTGTGGTTATACTGTTTTAAAGAGACAATGTATTATAAAGACACTGTGTTCGGACACGCCAATATGTTACAAGTGTGGTCGCACCCTAAGGTTGCGGGCAGATGGCGGCGCTGCCAATACCGCTCACTCCAGCAGATAAGTTAACATAAAGCTACTAATATAATAATTCAGTAGGTAACATTAATACAAATAGCGATGGTCGTACCGATGTTTTATCTCACGAGCGCGGGTGAGCCACGCTTGTGTGTGTAACTGTATAGGTCCCGCCCGGTATATAACTTGAACAAAACCATAGACTAAAAAAATCTGCGCATTTGCAATATTTAGTAGGTACTCTTCTGCGCAGATTTAATTGTCTATGGTTTGGGTCAAGTTATTTGCCGGGAGTTATACAAGCACACTGTCTTTGGCTGCGTAAGCGACATAAGTATTCTTAACATTTATCAACCTTTAAATATTTATCATAGCCAAATGATTTGAAAATCACTCGAAAATAGCTAACATATTATTTTATTAATAACAAACAATAATGATATGATAAATTCTTTAAAAATAACAATAATTAGTAACAGTCTATCAGTTTTGATTCCACTTCCTGTTCTTAAGAAGGAACGTTTAGTTATGCGGATATACATTTACCAACTTATTGATTTTATCACAGCCAAATGCTGTAAAAATCTGTCGAAAATATCAAAGTTTGTATTTGATAACTAATAAAATATTATCATATGGCAATTAATTTAAAAATGTCAATATTATAACTTTACTTATTCCCTAAAGTAACACGTGCAATACGCATTACAACTACAAGTAAGGCTCAACCGCACTCGTGAGATAAAACAACTGTAACTGCGCTGGCTCCGCGCATCCACCTTGCCTGCAACTAACTACGCACATTAACTAATTTTTGGCGTTTACCATGGCCAAGGGATCACTTTAAAAGATGAAACTTTCAAGACGGGTAATGTCAAGTAACATATCACCGCGAGATAAAACGGTATGTCTTAACACGCTAACGTCGATTCGTTCAGCGTGCTCTTTAAAGATGAATATGGTGGAGATGATAAGATGACAGTAAATTAAAATCAACACTTATTACCGTGTTCCCAAAATATCCCCAAATTCCCCTCAACGTCAAAATTCTTCCCCCGAAAATATTTTCCCCCCAAAACTCCCTCCACAGCTCTAATAACCCCCCCGAATTTGGGGGGAATCCCCCCAATCTGGCAACACTGACTAGCGGCGTCAATTTCATATGTAATTATTATATTAAGTTCATTTAATATGTATGAAAACTACAGAAAATAAATCAGTGGCGGCGTGTTAGTTTTTAGTAACGCCCACACATGACGTATGCCTGGATCACACGTACCGAGTAACTTGGCGAGACAGTGCTCGGCCGAGTCAATGTTGAACCGAGCTCGGCCGAGCACTGTGTTTACATGTACCGAGTATTCAGCCGAGAGCACTGTCTCGCCCGTTGTTTACTCAGTACGTGTGATCAAGCCAGTAGCCCCCACTCTGCATGTTGCCTAGCCCGATGTGCTACCTCTATAGTTTTGATGTCTATTATTATAGCTTGAAAATACGTGTATGAACTAAATTCAATTATAATTATTTAATTTACTGTCGTATGTTTGTCTCCAGGCGCGCCGCCTTGTACATATAGTGGGCGGCGCGCGGCGCGGGCTTTACGCTACTTGTATAGTCGTTGCTGCAGCGTTGTTGCACTCATACACGTTGACTTGTCCTATTTGTCGAGTTATTGAATGGTTTTTGAACTCTGTTTGTTATATAAACATTAGAAGTAATTATTAGTACTTGTAATAAGGTTCCTTCTAGACTGTCATTGGTGGGTCGGTAGAAAAAAGTGGGGTACTATTATGTATGTTCGAATTAAAAAGTGTTATGATGTATTCCTTTTTCATACTTTATTTGCAGACCTCTCAAACACCGCAATAAAATTGCAAAATTTTCATCTAAACCTTTGTCTATTAGCAATAAGACAAATTTCCCAAACAATACCAGGTTTTACATGTGATCCGTTGGGACTTGAGAGGTTTGTCAGTTCAAGTCGGTTACATACAGATCTTTAAAATTTTAAGATAATTTTATAATCGGTCAAATCAATCTGAATGAGTGTAATAACCAGTTACAGAATTTTTAATGTAATTATAAAATACCAAAATGCATTTTTAATTGAAAGAAAATATAATTAAACATGAATTCTTACTCAGAATGACTTTTATTTACTGGCCAAATAGTACGACATCCGGTATAAGTAAATATACCTATACCCTCATCTGTTTAAAAATCCATACTAATATTATGAATGTGGAAGTGTATGATTTTTGTCCATCTTTCACGTCAAAAACGGAGCAACGAATCTCAAGACTAGTAAAAAATAATTGCTAGGTACTGTCCAAGTCCAGATTGATACGTCGCACATGGGTTGCTTATCTAAATCCTGTGCCTTGCCTAATGGCTCGCTTAGGGTCGGTCGGCGCAGACAACGGAAAAATCCTCGCGGGAATTTTTGAGGTCATTGAAAAATGAACCATGTCACCGTAGCCAGGCCTATTTCACTCCCCGTGTCGGCTCGAAAACGCGGCGGGAACGCCGGCGTTGTAAATCCATAGAAATTAGGTCCGCAAAAGAGCTAGAATATATGCGATAGAAAGAGATGCAACGACAACGAGTGGCCGTTCGTAATTTGCCTGCGCCGTACAAGCTGAATTCTACTTTCTTGCGTTATAGTTAGAGTTGCTATTTATTTAAATGACTTAGCGGAGTGAACTATCTGTTACATTAACTATTTAGTAATCTGTGCCATAGCCTAAAATACAAAATTGTATGAATAATATGCGCGCGAGGCGACGCTGACTTCTCTTGATATTCATCACGAGTTCCCCGTGGAACAACCGTTGGTCAGTAATATGGGAAAAAAAAACTTCCGTCCATTCCATATTCTGGATAACCATTCGTCCATTTTAATTGACTTTGTTTAGTTGTTCCACAGGGAATGATTTTAGTTGTACCACGGAAGAGTTAGTCTATCGGGAAAAAAAATCCCCATACTACCAGTTAGACCAACGGTTGTACCACGGAGAACAGGTGATATTCATACAATTTTGCATTTTAGGCTGTGGTGACATGGTTCATTTTCAATGACCTCAAAAATTTCCGCGAGGATTTTTCCGTTCTGTCTGCACTGATCCTTACACGATTCCTGTCAATCCCAGTCAACGTTACGGCCACAGTTGCTAAAATGCGGCCAAACAATACCACAAAATATGGAGCAACATCGCTTAACTTGATTGATCCATTACAATTGCCAGAGGCAATTATTGATACTTACTTCTACTTTTATTTACTAAGTAAGTTGTCATTTTTCAGCTATAGGCCATACAAAACTATCAAGAAAACTGGAAAGTATCTCCTAATCAGACATTGTGAAAAGGCACGGCTAATTATTAGATTAATGTCACACATGAAATCCTTGAACCTTATCGACTGCATTAAAGTCCTTACTTTTCGAGCTCTACATCAACTCCAATATAATACCAATGCAATTTCATTCAAGAATAAAACGCTGCCTATTAGTTGGATGTAATTCTACCTGTTTTGCGTCTACACGGATTACATCCAAGCGCACGCGCGCGAGACGCGGCTTCCTCCGAGGTCGAACAGATCACATCCAACCGGCCAGAGTCTCAGGGTCAGATCCTACTCTGCATCAAGGAAAGGGGCGGAATAAATCACAACGGCACGCATTAGTTAAACAAATATCACTTTTATTTACAACCGAAGCGATCACAAATCATAGTACAACTAAAAGTAATCACCTAAAACTACTTAACAGATCGAAATATTTACAATAGAGTTAACAAGTGTGCGGCGGTCACGCGGTGGCGAGCGGCTGCGTGACGACGGGCGAGCGCCGCCGCGGGGACTCCTCGCGCTCGTCCGACGGGGCCGTGCCCGCCGCTCCCGGCACTGTGCCCGCCGCGCCCGGCACTGTGCCCGCCGTGCCCGGCACCGTGCCCGCGCCCGCCGCCGCCGGCGTCAGCTGCAGCGCCGCCTCCAGGTCGCGGAGCACCTGCAAATTAAACGACAATTTTGAACATGTTTGGAAATGTCCGACCCAGAGGCGAAATTGAACACTGTGCGCCGGCAGGCCAACTACATGACTCGATCTCTCGACCGAACATGCCGCCTGACATTGTGGCATATTACACTATCAATATTATCACGCGATACGTGATATCGTGATCCAGTATTGATGAAATATTGATAGTATTGAAGGTATCGCGATAATTTTGACGGATTTCAAGACGGTCTTGAAATCCGCGATCCCAGGGGCGTGGCTTCAATAATATTGTCAGTGCGTACGCGACGTATCGCGATACCGTCAGTATGATGATTATATCATAATATCCAGGATCTTGTTAAAAATAATAATATTGTAATAATTATTATTTTATATATTTACGGGGGAGGTGTAGTGTGTGCACACACACACACTTACCTCTTCCCATATACAGGACGTCCTAAAACTATGCCACATGGAGGGAAAGTACCTTAAATACTGAAAATATAAAAATTTACTGAAAGGAAACTTCATTTTTATTTTTAAAATAAAACAAACTGCATTCAAAGAATTTAAAATAATCGCATGTCTGAACTGGGAATCGAACCCGCTGAATGTAAAAAAAAATATTTTTAAAATTTTATTACACCGATCGAAAGGCTCAATTATAAGCATTTATTTATCCTGAGTAACATGGCATCTTAAATAAAAGAGAGACTACAAAATTTTACATTTAATGTTGAATAACAAGTTTGTGCAGCGTTATAGATAGTATTTTCTGTGACTGTCGTGCTCAAAACTACTCACTTTAACATTTCAATGTATTACCACTAATTAGTGAAGATTGGAGCAATCTTATACCTTATTTCCCTATCATAAGTGTGTGATAAAGTTATACATATTGTGATAAGTAAAACCACCTAGACTAATATTCAAAAGGTTTGAATAATTTGGTGCGAACTCGATTCTCCACCAGTACAAGTCTAACTCGATTGGTAGTGAAGTGAGAATTATTGAATATGACATGATGAGTCTAAATCTACCATACCGCCCCCCAAAGAGCGGCTTAGCTCTTTAAATTGAAACAGACAAATTGATACTAAGTTAACTGAAAGCTGATTGAAAAAGTGTAAATGTTATATTACTCTAGTTACTTACATGCTAAATTAATTGAAAAATGATAGAATAAGCTGTCTAGTCTTCCCGAATTAAGCGACATAACTTGGCTACAGGACGCTTGAAAACTCCTTTGGTTGTTTTAATGTCTACGACCCGGACAATGCCGTCATTTCCCGGATAGAGTTTGGTAATCCTAGCCTTTTTCCAAAGTAACGGAGGTGTATTGGGCTCCATCAGCAACACTAAGTCACCCGTCTGTAAGTTACGTTCAGGCTTAAGCCAACGGTCACGTTGCTGCAGCGTGTGTAAATATTCGCTGTGCCAGCGTTTCCAGAAATGTTGGGTGATTTGCTGCAACAATTGCCAACGATTCAGACGATGAGTGGCAATTTGATCTAGATCATGTTCCGGTAAGGCAAGAAGCGGTTGTCCAATCAAAAAATGACCCGGTGTCAGAGTTTCCAGATCGCTTGGATCGCTACTAATAGGACAGATAGGTCGTGAATTTAATATTGATTCGATTTTGCAGAACACTGTACTAAGTTCTTCAAACGTTAGTACACGTTCGCCTATGATACGCTTGAGTAATGTTTTAGAAGACTTCACTGCATTTTCCCAAAGGCCACCAAGATGTGGTCCCGAGGGAACGTTAAGATGCCAATGAATTTCATGAGATGCTAGATGAGATTGAATTTTATCGGAGTCTCTATCGATTTGAGTTTTAAGCAGATAAATATCTTTGAGATAGTTGCGTGCGCCTAAAAAGTTAGTGCCACAGTCGGAATATATATCAGAAGGTAACCCTCTTCTCGAAACAAATCGATCTAAACAGGCCAAGAACGCTTCAGTAGACAAGGTGGATACTACTTCCAAATGCATCGCTTTGGTCGCAAAGCATATGAAAACACATAGGTAAGCCTTAAAGATTTTAGGTTTGCGAGCGTTGGAATCCTTGACGCTAAATGGACCGGCGAAATCTAATCCAACCCTTTGGAATGGCCTAGCTTGAGTGACTCTATCGGCAGGTAAGTTGCCCATGAATGGATTCATAGGTTTCGCCTTAAGTCTGTAGCAGCGTTGACATTGAAAAATCCTATGCCGCACTACACGTCGAGCTGACATAACGTAATACCTACGCAATAAGATAGCCATTAAAGTAGCAGGACCTGGATGACCATAGAGCTGATGATAGTGATCGATGAGAAGATTTGTGAAAGGATGCGACTGAGGTAACAAAAATGGATGTTTACTATCGAAGGGTAAGTTGGCGTTGACCAGTCGCCCACCAACTCGAAGAAAACCTTGATCATCGAGAAAGGGATGGAGACGACGCAAACTGCCCTTGATAGGCTTACGTTGACGCAACAATTTTATGGTTTCAGCAAACGCTGAAGATTGAACCGATTTGATGCAAGTTGACAAAGCTGATTTAAATTCGGATATCGTTAAATTACCTGCTCTTTTATCCTTTGGTGAGCGAACATTATGCATATAACGAAGCCACCAACCGAGTATTCGTGTAACTTTGGATAGAGAGCTGTACTCTACAATGACGTGTTGGACAACTTCGTCCGAGGAAGTTGCAACAGCCAATGTAGAGTGCTTATCAGGTCCCGTCTCGACAGTTTGCACTACGTGTGCAGGAACAGGAGGGGTAGAGATAAATGTAGAGTACTTATCAGGTCCCGTCTCGAATGTTTGCAACTCGCGTGCAGCAACAGGAGGGGTAGAGATGAATGTAGAGTCCGAGTGGTGTTTGGTGTCGACAGTTTGCACAACATGTGCAGCAACTGGACCCACTTTCACGCCTGGTAAATCCACAGGATCCAACAGTTGACATGTAGAAGGCCATGAACTGTAATCAGATTTGAGCCAAGAAGGACTCCACCAAAGTGAATGAGCTACTAAGTCGCGAGGAAGCAAGCCTCGACTCGCGCAATCCGCGGGATTGAGATGTGAAGGAATGTGCCGCCAGGTAGCGTTTGGGATGATGCCTTGAACCTGGGAAACTCGGTTTCCTTCAAAAGTTTGAAGCTCGTGCGGCGAAGTGAGCAACCAAGTTAGCACTATGCTAGAGTCACACCATGCAATTATTGGTATGTATTCTAATTTGGAGTGCAAGACCTTGCACACATGATCCATTAGGCGAGCCAACAGGACTGCTCCACAGAGCTCGAGCTTAGGGATCGTTTGCTTTTGTCTGACTGAAGCGACTCTAGATTTAGCGATTAACAAATGAACTTGTACGCTGTCATCGCTTTCACAGCGTATATAGACGCATGCGGCATATCCGCGCTCCGATGCGTCGCTGAAACCGTGAAGTTGATATTGAGAATCAGGATCACCCATAACGTGGCGTGGAATCCGTATTTGATGTAAAGATTTAAAGTCGTCAACAAACTTGAGCCAAGTTTGCTGGACATCGAAAGGGAGAGCATCGTCCCAACCTAGCTCTAAAAGCCACAAACGCTGCATAAAAGATTTAGCGAAAAATGTTACCGGTGTGATAAAGCCACAAGGATCATAGAGACGAGCGATGTTCGGTAGAACACCTCGTTTGGTTAAAGTCTTACTCATGTTAGAGACGTGATAGAGAAAGTTATCGGATGAGGGGTTCCATTCAATACCTAAGATTTTGAAAATATTGTCACCGGAATCCTTGAATCGATAAGGTGTTTCATAATGATCTGCAGGTAAACCCTTGAGTAGCTCGTCAGAGTTGCTAGACCATTTCCTAAGAAAGAAACGACCTTGAGCCAACACGTCAGTAACTTGGTGCTGTAGCGTCTTAGCACTCTCTAGCGTATCGCATCCACTTACGATGTCGTCTACGAAAGTGTCCTCCCGTAGGACACGTGCAGCCTCAGGATATGTAGAGTCGTTAAGATTCGCCAACTCATGAATCACCCTGATAGCCTGGTATGCAGAACTAGTGACGCCGTAGGTGACGGTTGTTAACTCGAACTCTTGCAACGGTTGATCTTGAGATTCGCGCCAGAAGATAGTTTGAAACCGCTGATCATCATCATGTACCTTGACCATCCGATACATTTGTTTGATGTCACAAGTGAAGACCACTAAATAAGTTCTAAACCTTAAAATTATATCCTGTATATTCTGTTGTAATTTAGGGCCTGACAATAAAATTTGATTGAGGGAAACACCGGTAGAGCTTGGTAGAGATGCGTCGAAAACTGCTCTCAGCTTGGTAGTGCTACTGCTCTCTTTGAGCACGCCGTGATGAGGAATGTAATATCTGTCAACCGCACTATGAGAAGGTACTAACTTCATATGTCCGGACTCTACATAATCTTTCATAAATTGAACGTAGAGTTCACGAAGTGTAGGCTCTTTTATAAGTTTGCGCTCCAAATTGTGAAACCGTTTTAAAGCAACTAACCGAGTATCACCGAGCTGAGAGGACTCTACCTTGAACGGCAGCCTAACTACAAAACTCCCATCGGGATCTCTACTATGTGTGTTGACAAAGTGCTTTTCACATATGATGTCATCAGGATCTGGAATCGGCGGCAAAGGAGACTCTTCTGATTCCCAGAATTTAGATATAGTAAGTTTGTTCACGCCGCGCGTGATTCATTCATTCACGTTGATTCGTGGGGTCGGCGCCAACCGCCGCCCGCGCGACACGGCACTCAGTTGGCCGTAAGCAGCCGTGAGACAAGTTCGTGTGTTTCTGTAGCGACGTGCCGCGCAAGTTACCTACCCATATTGGGACCGAGATTTCGTTTTGCACCTACTAGGGCTCCGGTCGGGGTACGGACTTGTAACCCGTGTGTGTTCGCTTTGAAAAGCGCCGGGAAAGTTTTAGCTGCCTATTAGGGCATTGTGTAGTATAAGAGTGTTAGCTGTAAGAGTATCCCATCGGGGGTTGTGTGGAGATCGTTTTGCCCGGCGCGCGCCGGCGAGACAACGTTCAGCCCCCCTGGATTACGGACACTATTTTCTAGTAAGGTAGGATTAGCTTAATTTACTTAATTTTGCATGAGAAACCTTCGTTTCAATAAACTGTGGAACACAGTAGATGTGGTCATCACAATTGTGCGTGATCATATTCTTGGTAGCAGAGCTTAGTTGATATAATTAATTTTCATATTAAAATTAACTACATAAAATTTCATAGTAAAAATAAAAAGCGTACCTAAAAAGAGTACCTAAAAATTATTTTTTTTGTTGAAATCTCGAGGGTATTTGAAGATCCCGAGACGATTTGAAGTACTAAGAAATTGTTCTAGTAAATTCTCGAAGCGAATGTTTCTCACTTGGTGGATCCGATAATAGATAGACACTTATATAATTGTTGTCACATACTAGTGTTTTGATACGAGTTTACTCGCCTAGATGTGTATATTTTTTTTTTTGTGTGTCCGGATTTATTTGACGAATAGTTTCGTTCGAAAGTGTTGTTTATTAGTACCACATACTAGTGTTTGTTCCGAGTCCGCTTGCCTAGTTAAAAAAGTGGAACTAGTTTTAATTATTAGTAGTATTAAATTACGAGTATTATTATTAAAAATAGTTTTGTTTTCGTTTGTTGATAACGGTTTAGTAGTTGATTTGCGAGGTATGCCATACCGTTAATCCTATACGTTTTGTTTATACCGTTATATTGTTAGCCCTTGAAATTGGTAAGTTGTTAATAATTTATGAAAATAGTAGGGTCCGTGTATGTCGTCCGAATTTTAATTGTGTTTTATATTATCGTGACGCGACCTATTTCTATTGTTTTTTTTGTTGATGTTTACCACTTTTATATTTCTTTGTTTGCTTTGTTTATAAAACGGATTATAAATGGCTCCTACGAATCCGCTCGCCGTATCCAGGGCCGGCATCCAAGGAGTTTTGCGTTGGCTTGCTTGTGCGGTCACATTAATAGATCGAGCCGACCGGGTAGGCGCGTTGCTAGCTCGGTATGGCGGGCTGGCAGCTCGGCTGCAAGACCTGGAGCGCCACGCCATGGAGTGTCGCGCGTATTATTTAGAGAACCCCCCAGCTGATGATGCCGTGTCGGAACAGCTGGAGCAGGATGTAGCCCAGGCCTATGAGCTGGCTGACCAGTTCACGGAGGCGGCTGAGAGGGCCCTGGCTGTTCGGAAGGGGGAGCCGGTTTTGAGCGGGGAGGTCAAACCTACCCCGACGGCGTTGCTAGGCCGATTGCCTACATTGGAAATTCCCACTTTTAATGGGGATCTGTCAGCCTGGATGGGCTTCATTAATTTGTTTGACAGTTTGGTGGATTCACGACGGGACTTATCCCCTAGTGAGAAGTTGGCCTATTTGCGCTCCTCCCTGCGAGGAGAGGCCAGCTCGGTAATCCAGCACCTGCTCATCAGCGACGACAACTACCAGGTGGCTCGCCAGCTTCTGGTTAGCAGGTACCAGAATGTCCGGTTACTGGCGGACACCCACGTGGCCACGATTTTGGCCCTCCCGCGAATCACGCGGGTACACCTGTTACGGAGGGAGTTGCTGAACCCGCTACTGTCAGCGGTCAACTCCCTAAGGCGATTGGACCTGCCGGTGGATCAGTGGTCCTTTATACTGCTGCACATAGTCCTCGCCAAATTGCCCGCTGAAATGAAGGGGCGTTTCGAGCAGCGGTACGGAGGCGACAGCGCCTCGTATCTCCCGCCCTTCGCGGACCTCCTTCGTTTTTTGGAGGACGAATGTAGGGTGACGGACCACCTGGAGCCCGCCCCGGTTCCAGGTGTTGGTCGTATGGTGGCGGCGAGGGAACAGCCCCGTCGCCCGACCAATCGCTATGCTGCCTTCCAGCAGTCCCCTCCCCCCGCACCGAGTGAGCGGTGCAGGTATTGCAGGGGAGATAGGCATGTGGTGCACGAATGTGCCAAATTTAGAGGCCTCCGCCCAGAGGGACGGAGGGCCGTTGCGAAACAGCGCCAATGGTGCTATAGGTGTTTGGGGGGACACATGCAGTCGGCGTGTCCCCAGACCGAGGATTGTCGTCTTTGCGGAGGGAGGCATCACCCCCTCCTTTGTTTGGACCGCAAGGACGCCGGGAGCGACCGGGGTTCGAATTCCTCGCGCACGGGCGGGGGCCCGGCAGCCCGGAACCGGTCCCCTAGAGATTCGGCGGGGCTTAGCCCCCCCGTTCAGTCCCCCCCGGAGAGGGGGAACTATAGGAGAGACGCCCCCGCCACGGGCGGGGGTAGGGGGGTACCACAAGAGTACGCCACGGTGGCGATGGGCACAGGCCCTATTTGCTACTCCCCCCCCCTAATGGAGAGGCCTCGATTGGGGTACTATGCCCCGAGGCACGCCCCACACGGGTATTACCCTGCACCTAGGAGTGCTGTTGGTCGGGGCCAGTATGTACCCGATTGGGACCCGCTCGCCCGGTACGAGCGTCCCACATTTGGCGCGCCGACTCAGGCGCGAGGGGGACAAGTACCCCCCCAAAATTTTTAATGGCGCCCCTGTCGGACCCAACCACCCCTCCGGAGCTTGTGCTGTTGCCAACAGCCTCCGTGAATGTTTGGGGACCTAAGGGCAATGTTGTCACGGTGCGTGCCCTTTTGGACTCAGGTGCCCAGGGGTGCATAATGTCCAGGTGGCTTGTCCGACAGCTGGGTCTTTTGCTTGTGCCGCATCACGAAGCGGTACGGGGGGTGGGAGACTCGCGGATCCCTGATCCGATTGGTCGAGTTGAGTTCTCCTTCTCCCCCCACTTCACGCCAAGGCCGAAGATCGGTGCTTCGGCGATAGTATTTGATAAGGTGGTTGGACCACTCCCGCAAGTGCGAGTGCCGCCATCCACGATTGAGCTGACGTCTGGACTGGCTTTGGCTGATCCTTCCTTCCACCGACCGGGCCCAATACACTTGTTGATTGGTGCGGATGTCCTCGGTCGTGTATTGTATGGAAGCAAGCGAGTTTTGCAGACAGCCGATCTTGTCGCCTTGTCCTCGTCGCTGGGTCATGTGGTGATGGGAAAGGTACCACAGACACCAGAGACCCCGTCGGTAGACCGCCAGACCATTGTCGGTTCTACTTTGTCCGACGTTCTCCAAAAGTTTTGGGAGGTGGAGGAACCCCCCACTGCCAAGCGGTTGGATCCGTTAGCCGAGGAGTGCGAATTGTTCTACCAGAACAACACTGGGCGCCTCCTCTCGGGTCGCTTGATTACCCGCTTGCCCTTCTTGGCGGTTCGCCCTCCTTTAGGGAGCTCCCGACCGATGGCCGAGAAGAGATTGTTGTCCATGGAGCGTAGGATGGCCAGGGATCCCGCATTCAAGGAGAAGTATATAGACTTCATGCGGGAGTATTTGGACCTTGGGCACATGTCCATCTCGCAGTTGGACTGGCGTAATGTGGAACATTACTTCCTGCCACACCACGCTGTTTTGAAGACTTCCAATGGGAAGATCCGCGTGGTCTTTGATGGTTCAGCGCCCACGTCAACCGGAGTGTCGTTGAATCAGTGTCTGCATGCGGGGCCGAAGTTGCATCACGATGTCTGTGATGTTTTGACCAACTTCCGCCGGCACGCTGTCGTCTTTGTGGCCGATATCCGCATGATGTTCAGACAGACCGTGATTCACCCGGAGGATAGACGATACCAGATCATCCTTTGGCGTGAGGATCCCCAGGATCCGATGTTGGCTTACGAGCTGAACACCAACACTTATGGTTTGCGGTCGAGCCCCTTTGTGGCGATCCGTTCGCTTTTGGAGCTCGCAGAGCGCGAACGGCTACGCTATCCCCGGGCATCTGCTCTTATTGAGGGGGGGGCCTTATTTGTCGACGATATCTGCACGGGGGCCTCGAGCTTAGATGAGGCTCTCGTCTTACGTGATGAGCTGATTGCGCTCTTGAGGGCTGGTGGCTATGAGTTGCGGAAGTGGCTGTCTAACTCACCGGACCTATTGGCAGATTTGCCTAAGGACCACCAGCAAGAGCCGCTCCTCTTTGAAAATCCGGAGACTCCAGACATGCTGTCTGTTTTGGGAGTCCAGTATCGACCAGTCCCGGATTTGTTCACATATAGATTGGAACTGCCAGACCCAAAGGTCTGGACTAAACGCACGGTGCTGTCCACTGTAGCCCGTACCTTTGATCCGAACGGTTGGCTCAGCCCTGTAGTGTTTTCGATGAAGTGCTTCCTACAGGAGCTCTGGGCTGCGGAATTGTCATGGGATGAGCCCCTCTCTGGTAGCCTCCTACGAGAGTGGGTGAGGTTCGTGTCATCCCTACCCGACGTCAATCGGGTTTGTATACCGAGGCAAATGCTGCCTTCGGGAAAGTTTAAAGCCTCCCTGCACGGCTTTTGTGACGCGTCCGAAAGCGGATACGCGGCAGCCGTTTACATCCGAACGGTGGATGCAGCAGGCGTTGTCGCCGTACACTTAGTTACGGCCAAGAGTAAGGTCGCCCCCCTTCGGACTAGGCTAACCATTCCGAAGTTGGAGTTGTCCGGCGCCACTCTCTTAGTACGGCTACTCAATCATGTTGCCGACACCTTGGGAAACGGTGTCGACTTGGGGTCGATATTTGCGTGGTCTGACAGCCAGGTCGTCCTTTGTTGGCTGAAGAGTTCAGTCCACACCCTTGAGGTTTTTGTGGCCAACCGGGTCTCACAAATTCAGGCTTCAAAGGCCCCGTTGATTTGGCGCCACGTACCGGGCGAACTGAACCCCGCAGATTGTGCCTCCCGCGGCTGCGAGGCGCCTGAGTTAGTGGACCACCACCTATGGTGGAGTCCATCATGGTTGTTACGGCCTGAGCGCTCATGGCCTGCCACCCCGGCTGTGGCCAGAGTCCCAGACCTAGGCATGCGTGTTCACGCCGTGCAGACGGTGGCGGCTCCGCAGATGGAGTTTTTGTTAGACCGCTACAGTTCTCTTGATAAGTTGCTCGGCGTGACTGCTTGGATGAGGCGCTTTGTGCGAAATTGTCGCCAGCCTCAGGAGAAATCGTTGTCTCCGGTCCTCGCCCCACAAGAGCGGCAAGACGCTCTGTTGCATTGGTTGCGAGTGACGCAACAGCGAGAGTTTGAACCGGAGCTGAAAGCCCTGCGCTCAAGTAAGCCCAAGTTGAAGGGACCCTTGGTGCGGTTGAATCCCTTCTTGGACAGTACCGGATTGCTGCGTGTCGGAGGTAGGCTCAGACATGCCAACCTGCCGTACGGATCACGCCACCCTTTGTTACTCCCCAAGGATGGACCGTTAGTTAGACTGTTGATTACAGACCGACATGTAAAGAATGCTCATGCCGGTTGTAATGCTTTGACCGCGCTCCTCCAACGAGAGTTCTGGATTTTGTCAGCGCGGAGAATAATCCGATCCGTTATTTTTCGTTGTCTCCCGTGTTATCGTTTGCGCGCCGATACGATGCAGCCCCAGATGGGTGATTTGCCTGCCGATCGAGTGAACGAATCGATGCCCTTCTCAGGAGTTGGAACGGATTTTGCGGGGCCATTTACCGTTAAGACATCGCGGCTTCGTAATGCTAGAACGGAAAAGGCTTACTTGTGTGTATTTGTTTGTTTGGCCACTAAAGCGGTCCACCTGGAGGTGGTTAGTGCCCTCACCACAGAAGCCTTTGTAGCCACGTTGAATCGTTTTGTGTCTCGCCGCGGAATGCCGTCGTTAATCAGGTCCGATTGTGGAACCAATTTCAAGGGCACCGATAGGTATTTAAAGGAAGTTTGTGAATTTTTGGATAGGAATAATTTTGAGATCGGATCCACACTCTCTCGCAGAGGGGTACGATGGCAGTACTCCCCGCCATCCTGCCCCCACTGGGGAGGGATTTTTGAAGCAACTGTAAAGGCCGCTAAAACTCACCTTCGTCGCGTTATTGGGGAGACGGTCCTCACGTTTGAGGAACTCGCGACCGTATTTTGTAAGGTTGAGGCGGTCCTCAACTCGCGTCCGTTATGTCCGTTGTCTTCGGACGCGAATGATTTAGAGGCCCTTACGCCGGGCCATTTTTTGATTGGCAGACCGCTTAACGCCTTGCCGGAATATCCTTATTCCGAAGTGCCCTCCGGACGGCTCTCGCGATTTGAATTGCTCCAGCAGCTTACGCAGAGTTTTTGGCGCCGTTGGCATCTGGAGTATTTGCACATTTTGCAGCAACGCGTTAAGTGGTCGGATAGGACGACCCCACCCAAGACCGGAGACCTCGTGTTGGTAAAGGATCCAAACCTGCCGCCCCTCCGCTGGCGTTTAGGACGCATTGTTCAGCTTCATCCGGGGTCGGATGGTGTGCCCAGGTTTGCCGAGGTCCTGGTGGGGGACTCTGTTTTGAAGCGAGCGATCGCTACCCTCTCTCGCCTGCCCTTAGATTGAGTTGGCGGACAGTTTGCTACTGTCCGGGACGGGGGGATGTTCACGCCGCGCGTGATTCATTCATTCACGTTGATTCGTGGGGTCGGCGCCAACCGCCGCCCGCGCGACACGGCACTCAGTTGGCCGTAAGCAGCCGTGAGACAAGTTCGTGTGTTTCTGTAGCGACGTGCCGCGCAAGTTACCTACCCATATTGGGACCGAGATTTCGTTTTGCACCTACTAGGGCTCCGGTCGGGGTACGGACTTGTAACCCGTGTGTGTTCGCTTTGAAAAGCGCCGGGAAAGTTTTAGCTGCCTATTAGGGCATTGTGTAGTATAAGAGTGTTAGCTGTAAGAGTATCCCATCGGGGGTTGTGTGGAGATCGTTTTGCCCGGCGCGCGCCGGCGAGACAACGTTCAGCCCCCCTGGATTACGGACACTATTTTCTAGTAAGGTAGGATTAGCTTAATTTACTTAATTTTGCATGAGAAACCTTCGTTTCAATAAACTGTGGAACACAGTAGATGTGGTCATCACAATTGTGCGTGATCAAAGTTGTAACCTAGACTCATTGGTGAGTAGGCTAATATTTTGATATTGAGTTGTAGTCACTGGGGTCGAACCCATAATGACCCAACCAAAGATAGTTGAATGAGCTGTAGGTAAACCATTACCTAATTTTAACTTTGGACCATTAAAAATGTCACTGAAAAGATTAACACCCAAAAGTAGATCGATTTTACCCGGAATGTTGAAAGTCTTATCAGCGAGCTGAAGGTCGCTACATTTCTCTGGCACAATCGGATTGACCATTGCTGCAGGTTGATATCCAGTGATGCGCTTTAGTATGATGGCTTCAGTGGACAAACCAGGAATGGAATCGTCTGTGAGAGACACGATTGAACAATCTACCCTTCCATGGGTAGCTTGCCGGTGTTCACCGACACCAAACAGATCGCAGGACTTACGACGTCGCAGTCGAAGTTGCTGTGCTAAAGATTCAGTTATAAGAGATGATTGAGCACCAGGATCCACTAACGCACGAACGACATGTACGTGACCATCAACATCCTGGACTCCAACAAGAGCAGTACCTAAGAGGCCGGTAGAAAATGGTTCTATGTTTAGTAACACCTGTTTCGAAGAGGAGGGTTCGGGCTTCACAAAGGAATCCGCTGATTGAAACTCATTATGTAATTTTGTATGATGACGTTTCTTGCATACCTGACAACAACGCTTAGATAAACATTGTGAAATGTTATGTGGCCTTAAACAATTGTAACAAAGTCTTTTTTCATTCAAAAAATCTTTCAGTTTCTCAAACTCTAAACATTGATAGATTGCATGATCACCACTACAATAATAACAAGTTAAATTAGTTACATGCAAGGTGGATGTATGAGGTACTAAAGCCTTGGAATTATTGTTTACGCATGTGAAAATAGTTACTTCTAAAACCTTTAAATTGTGTTCTAAAAATGTCAACAAGTTATTAAACTTTGGTATCTCATTTTGTTGTAAAGTAAATTCAAATTTAATTCTTAAGTCCAACGGTAACTTCTTAGATATTATATCTCGTTAAACTCGCGGCGATCACTTTGAAGATGTTGCTACTTGACCGATATGATGAGGAGCTGGAGAGCTCGACTCAAACGCTCTGTCGCGTAGGCAGGCGGGATCGGAAGTGGCGAATATGGCCGACACGACACGGCGAGATGTTGGTTTACCCCCATAGGATCAAAGGATAAAAATGATGTGAGGGTAGAAGTTGGGTTAGGGATGTAGCATAACTCGATTGGTAGTGAAGTGAGAATTATTGAATATGACATGATGAGTCTAAATCTACCAATTAGAAATAGGTACATTGAAATGTTAAAGTCAGTTGTTTTGAGTACGACAGTCACAGGGAAGGCTATCCTTATCGATGCACAAACTTGATAATAAACATTGAATGTTAAATTTCGTAGTCTCCCTTTTATTTAAAATGCTTTTTTACTTGGAATAAATAAAAGCTTATAATTCAGCCTTTCGATCGGTATAATAAAATTTTAAAAATAAAAAAATTCACATTCGGCGGGTTCGATTCCCAGTTCAAACATGAGATTATTTGAAAATCTTTGAATGCAGTTCGTTTTCTTTTTAAAATAAAAATAAAGATTCTTTTCAGTAATTTTTTATATCTTCAGTATTTAAGGTACTTTCCCTTCATGTGGCATAGTTTTGGGATGCCCTGTATAAGACGCTGTAAGCTTAATTAATTTTAGGATCATTAGATTACAGAACAACTGTCTTTTATTACAAATCCGTTGCGCCAAACCTTCCATCACTGCATATTGATACCTAGTGTAACAGGCCTCATTCGATTTTTGTATGCAAAACTGTGAGTGTGTGGCCGATTGAGGCCAACTGACTGCCTGCAGGCAACTATTTACCATTACTGGTAAATAGTTTAACCAACGAATAAAATGTTGACCACTGAGGAGCCTCTCTCTCTCGCAACTCGCAACGTGCTGGCAGTGCGCGGGTACATGTGTGTCGGGCGCGGTACATGTGTGTCGGGCGCGGTACATGTGTGTCAGGCGCGGTACGTACGTCGCTCTCCTTGTGGTCCAGCAGCGCGTAGCGGCGGTGCAGCGTGGTGAGGTGCGCGAACGTGAGGTGCAGTGCGCGGGTACATGTGCGTCGGGCGCGGTACATGTGTGTCGGGCGCGGTACATGTGTGTCGGGCGCGGTACATGTGTGTCGGGCGCGGTACGTACGTCGCTCTCCTTGTGGTCCAGCAGCGCGTAGCGGCGGTGCAGCGTGGTGAGGTGCGCGAACGTGAGGTGCAGTGCGCGGGTACATGTGCGTCGGGCGCGGTACATGTGTGTCGGGCGCGGTACATGTGTGTCGGGCGCGGTACATGTGTGTCGGGCGCGGTACGTACGTCGCTCTCCTTGTGGTCCAGCAGCGCGTAGCGGCGGTGCAGCGTGGTGAGGTGCGCGAACGTGAGGTGCAGTGCGCGGGTACATGTGCGTCGGGCGCGGTACATGTGTGTCGGGCGCGGTACATGTGTGTCGGGCGCGGTACATGTGTGTCGGGCGCGGTACGTACGTCGCTCTCCTTGTGGTCCAGCAGCGCGTAGCGGCGGTGCAGCGTGGTGAGGTGCGCGAACGTGAGGTGCAGTGCGCGGGTACATGTGCGTCGGGCGCGGTACATGTGTGTCGGGCGCGGTACATGTGTGTCGGGCGCGGTACATGTGTGTCGGGCGCGGTACGTACGTCGCTCTCCTTGTGGTCCAGCAGCGCGTAGCGGCGGTGCAGCGTGGTGAGGTGCGCGAACGTGAGGTGCAGTGCGCGGGTACATGTGCGTCGGGCGCGGTACATGTGTGTCGGGCGCGGTACATGTGTGTCGGGCGCGGTACATGTGTGTCGGGCGCGGTACGTACGTCGCTCTCCTTGTGGTCCAGCAGCGCGTAGCGGCGGTGCAGCGTGGTGAGGTGCGCGAACGTGAGGTGCAGTGCGCGGGTACATGTGCGTCGGGCGCGGTACATGTGTGTCGGGCGCGGTACATGTGTGTCGGGCGCGGTACATGTGTGTCGGGCGCGGTACATGTGTGTCGGGCGCGGTACATGTGTGTCGGGCGCGGTACATGTGTGTCGGGCGCGGTACATGTGTGTCGGGCGCGGTACATGTGTGTCGGGCGCGGTACGTACGTCGCTCTCCTTGTGGTCCAGCAGCGCGTAGCGGCGGTGCAGCGTGGTGAGGTGCGCGAACGTGAGGTGCAGTGCGCGGGTACATGTGCGTCGGGCGCGGTACATGTGTGTCGGGCGCGGTACATGTGTGTCGGGCGCGGTACATGTGTGTCGGGCGCGGTACGTACGTCGCTCTCCTTGTGGTCCAGCAGCGCGTAGCGGCGGTGCAGCGTGGTGAGGTGCGCGAACGTGAGGTGCAGTGCGCGGGTACATGTGCGTCGGGCGCGGTACATGTGTGTCGGGCGCGGTACATGTGTGTCGGGCGCGGTACATGTGTGTCGGGCGCGGTACGTACGTCGCTCTCCTTGTGGTCCAGCAGCGCGTAGCGGCGGTGCAGCGTGGTGAGGTGCGCGAACGTGAGGTGCAGTGCGCGGGTACATGTGCGTCGGGCGCGGTACATGTGTGTCGGGCGCGGTACATGTGTGTCGGGCGCGGTACATGTGTGTCGGGCGCGGTACATGTGTGTCGGGCGCGGTACATGTGTGTCGGGCGCGGTACGTACGTCGCTCTCCTTGTGGTCCAGCAGCGCGTAGCGGCGGTGCAGCGTGGTGAGGTGCGCGAACGTGAGGTGCAGTGCGCGGGTACATGTGCGTCGGGCGCGGTACATGTGTGTCGGGCGCGGTACATGTGTGTCGGGCGCGGTACATGTGTGTCGGGCGCGGTACATGTGTGTCGGGCGCGGTACATGTGTGTCGGGCGCGGTACGTACGTCGCTCTCCTTGTGGTCCAGCAGCGCGTAGCGGCGGTGCAGCGTGGTGAGGTGCGCGAACGTGAGGTGCAGGTGCGCGTGCAGGCCGAGCAGCACGGCGTGCCGGAAGTGCGCGGCGTACATGTGCGCCACCACGTGGAATAGCAGCCGCACCACGCGACGCACCACGCTCTCGAACTGCGCAGGGAACTCGTTCGCTGCAATACCACCACCCACGGTTCAAATCATTTTTATTATATTTAAGGCGCTGGGTGTGTAATATATGATATAACAACACATTACATAAAATCATTTCATATAACGTTCATTTTGTATAATCAACGAATGATATAAATTTAAAATATATAATTTTAAACCGTTTAATGAACATTTGATACAAAAACGTTTCATATAATAAACATTTACTATAACACTTACATTGTATAATATTTAAAACACATAATGGTTATATAACATAACATCATTTCATATAACGTTCATTTAGTATAATCAACGAATAACTATTTTTGGCGCTTCGCCGGCCGCTGCCGCGGCACGCTCGCTTCGCTCGCTCGGCTCGCGCTTTGTTTTGTTCACAGTTCTAACCTAACCTAAGTACTTTATCTACACTCATACATTTATCATATATTTCAAAAATAAAGCTAAAAAATATTAATTATAAAATGTGGATTGGCGCCAAACCCTGGCATACCTAAAGCATAAAGTGTGTCATTATACGTTCAGGTATGAATTCATAATTCAAATATTATAACATGAGTGTAGATAAAAATGTTTTATGAAAGTAACATTTTCGACTTGTAATTTACGAGATATTTCTTCGCTCGCTGGTGCGCGGTGTGCACAATAGTTTACAAAGTTTAAAGCCCTGTTTGATTGGAGTACCTCTCTAAAGGTAACGGTAAAAACGTGGGACATTACCGTCGACTCATTCATTACGCAGTGTCATCATTGTGAAACACACGAGCGTCACGTTTTTACGAGCGCAGTGACTCGGCGGTGTGAGGGTCTTGTTAGATACCTCAAACTTTCAAATAATCCAATCCTATTTTCAGGATAATGCGTATAATGTCAAAGGCGGATTTGATAAATTAATTTTCTATCCTTATAAAATTATTTAGTCTAAAGGACTTTGCAGGGATAATTAGAACGCAACCTTCGATCATTAATAACACGAACGCAACTCGTATTTCCGCAAAAACCGTGGCTGACTGAAAAATACTAAGATTGAGAAATGTGTCATCATTGTCTTATTATCCGTGTTTTTAAATTTCTCCATGATTTTCGCAATATGATTTATCAAAATACATGTATATTTTCTGCATGGCTGAGAGAATGGAAAATTCGTCAGGCTTTTTTTGACGGAATATTTTTACTTGGTTATTCATGAAAACTATTTTGCACTTTAAGCAATGGACACATAATTCATTACTTTAATGACGTTAAAAAGTTGCACCTTGGTTGCACCCAAGGAGCTTCTACAAGGAAACTGGAGTTTTCAGCCTGAATAAAAAACTGTATCCAGCAAATTTGACATTTAGTACGTAGTGGCTGTCTGTTGTCTCATATGACCATACATTTCGTTTCAAAGTGTAGGTGAGACGGAAGACAGCCACAGTGTCACAAAAAAGTGTTAGTATTACTATCTCCAGTTACCTCAGTATTTAGTCTAAGCTCTTTAGTTGCACAAGTGTTGTTTTGTTTTGCTACGTTGATTGATTGATTGACACATGTGAGCCGAACAATCATCGTATAGTCCATTTCAAACTACTTGTCGCCGCGCGTAAACAAAGATGAAGTTCTAAGGTTTCCAAACTGATCGAGGTGATTAAATTCATGAGTCATAATAATTGTGACTTAACTCACGACACAAAATACTATTCAAGTTCGAATTAAAAGAGTTCAAAGTGAAAGTTACCGACTTATCACATCACTAATCAGTGTTTTTTTATCCACAACGGGGTAACACTTAGCCTCATCACACCTGATCTTAAGTGGTGATTAGGCTGAAGGTGGAAGCGCACTGCTCCCGGAATCCTCAATCACTGAGGAACTGCCAGAACACAATAATATTGAAAACATCATTGTTAAGGCGTCAGTCAGACTGATCTTATGTGGTGATTAGGCTGAAGGTACTACTCCCGGAATCCTCAATCACTGATAGTTCACAGTTTTTGGTAGGTAAGCGGACGAAGTTCACCTTTGATAACGCGCAGCGACAATCTATTTAGAATGGAGTATCGTTGTTGAAATGAGTATGCCAGCAAACACTCACCGTATTTAGTGGGGAAAATGGTTTCGTCATTGATAGTCTTCTGCGTGTAGGTCATGACGTAGTCGACGTACTGCGGCGCGGCGACGCGCGACTTCTTGCCGCGCTCGTCGTACCAGGCGTAGGTGCGCCCGCCCGGGCCCGTCATGTCCGGGCACGTGGCCGCCGTGCAGAACTCGGACACCGTGCCGTACAGCAGGTTTACGTGCTCGAATAGCGCCAGCGCTGCCACACAACACAACAAAACATTAGGTACACTTTTTTTGTTGAAGATTGAAGTAGAATTAGAAGTAGTGCAGTAGCATGTCTCAGTAAGGGTCTGACGCAGTTCGTCCCAGATTTCGAACTGTGGGATCAAATACGAATGGGACCATTTTAGTCTTCGTGAACAGATGCGAATGGGACGATTTGCGTCAGACCCTCTCTGAATCCAATAAATCTGATTCTCCACTAGTGACTATGTAGTTGACAAAATAGCTAATGATCTTATAAAGACCAATCATTTAAGGCTTGTTTCACAGATGTCTGGGAAAACCGTACGGGCTGCCCGCATCCGGGAGACCTGGAGACCAACCCGTGCCGGGTAACGATGTTCTAGCGCGCCATATGTGACTCCATACGGGTCTCACTCTCACGGACAACTGTGAAACCAGCCATATAGCATTTAGAAGTGGAATAATGTAAAAAGTAAATAAAATACGTGCTTTTTGTTAGTCGAAGCTCGAAAAAGAAAAATATTTTTTTGGTAGGATCAAGGAAACACATTGTACAACACAAAACAACTTTAGATTGAAATCTGCGATTAAGTGTAACGGTGGCATTTCCTAGTTGTAGTATGAAGGCTAAATGTTTTTTGGCGAAGGCGTGCTACTCAATCGACCATAAAAATCAGTCCTTTACACAGATGATCCGCAATTGTATATAACTTTTAATTCACATGATACTATATCTGCTGTGGATATGTTAAATCAAGACCTTGAGCGTGTGGCTGTATGGTCCACACAAAATGGGTTGACACTAATACGCGGAAGTCTAAATACATGATACTCGGGTCAAAAGTACAAGTGGAGAAAATAGCAAGTTATGATCCATGTGTTATACTGGGCCACGAAAGATTAGAAAATGTTATGGATGCAAAAAATCTCGGCATCACTATCTAATCTATTGCACTTCAAAAAACACGTTAGAGTTGTGCTAAGAATTGTTTTAAAGGTTAAGGGTATATAAGTAAGTATTATACAAAATTCGTGAACATCTAAGTTTAAGAATTAAATTGCGTGAAAGTTTGATCCTATCGAAGCTGAATTTTGCAGATACCTACTGTTATTTTTTCAGAATCAAGAATCCGACTCAGCTAATTCAGAACACTTGAGCATGATTTTGTTTTTCAAGAAACCATGTAAGACTTGAATTTTTTCTCTTGAATGAAGCTAATCTTATGAAAATAGAGGCACGTCGTCGATCGATCATTTCGCTTGATTACTCTTCGGTGTTATTCACAGTCGTTAACTTATATATATTATGTATTTATGAAATGTTAGTTTTTTTCTGGTTAAATGCTAGATTTGCATTTTTGCTAGGCACTGGCAAAGAATACTATAATATTTCAACTGCTTTTCGTGGCAGCTTTCGTTATGCTGCTACGAAGTGTTGGAACAACATCCCGCCCCCACTAAGTCTCTGACAGCAACTGAACCACAATAATTAGACAGACGTTTTTTTATTTAGGTTTCTTACATTTTTTCTACAATAACATTATAATCTCTTTTTCATTATTACATTATTAGTTACAGTGAACAAGAGTCGAGAATATTACAGAGCATATTTATATATTTATTATATTATATATAATCTATAATTGTATAATGATATGTAAGTACTGTGTTACGATAGATATTAATTTTTTTTGCTCCACGGAAGATCAGCGTTGCAAATATTGCAACATATGCTGAATTTAGTATTTTACCAAAGTAAAATGACCTTTTCGGTAGTAGTATTGCTAACGAGGAAGTACCGAATAAATGATTTGATTTGATTCGTATTTCCACTGAGATATGTTATTGGGATCGGCGCCGGCGGCCGTTAGAGGAAGAAGTTTAAATCGTGCTTGTTGTTAATGGATTTGAACTGCGAAGGAGAGCTGGTCTTTCGCATCGGTTTCCGAAAGAAATGGGCAGATTTATCGATGCGGTTGCGAGGGGAAACGAGCATTGATCGAAAGATTCCGTGTCATCGGATCCGGATCCGTTCCGTGGCGGTAGCGGCGGCCAATGCACCGCGGGGCCCGTGCCACTGCAGGCCGCATACAAATGAGTGACATAGGTACAAAGAAATACACTTATTCTGTACTACCTATATGTCAAAACGTCTAAGCTTACATCCAAGAACGAAGGCCAGACAGTGGTTCGTGTTTATAATAAGATGCGTAACCTTACAAATTTTGACAATCTTATGCAAATTAAAAATCGAGAATTAACAACTAGTACCTACTCGTAAGGACATGAGTACTTAAGGATGTTGCGTCTATGAAGGAACAGAATTTATTTTTCAAATCCCCTAGCGATTTTGTGATAGTTTCTTTATCAGCTATGTGTGTCATGCTCTATAAAAATAGGGTTGTGAATGAGAAAGGTAAAAATCATAAAAGTTATAAACAAGTAAATTATATTACTTACTAAATAACATTGTAGCATGCCATCTAAATGGCTACCTGTACATGTACATTTATGGCCACATTTTTTAATGCAATGACCCATGACGATGTTGGTGGAGCTGAAATATACCATGTTATTTGTCAAATTTTGAATCTGACCGAGTGAGTGCAATGACGTAAACACACACAGCATTTTATGGTGAACAGGTGTGTGACGGACCGGACGGCGGCGTCGAGTGTACTTCTTATCATTAAGGTGTTAGTAGTGGTGCGCACTGACAGGCTATAGTGCAAAGTAACGGTTGTGTGATTAGCCGCGTGCTAACTGAGCGAGCAGACTTGCGAGGCTGCCGCGCGAGGAATATCCTAGGATTCCTCGGTCAGTCAGGCAGGATGTGCCTCAGTCGTTGCGCGGCAAACGTCCTCGACTCGACTCAGTGATTGCGTCGGTCGCTGCCGCTGCAGACGATGGCGGGTACGTACTGTGCGAGGCGAGCCACTCGTTGTAGTCGAGCCCGTGCGGCAGGTCGACGAGCTGGCGCATGTCCAGGTCGGGCAGCTTGCGCTCCAGCAGCGCCTCCTGCAGGTACAGCTTGGGGTCGCCCGTCGGCTCGCCCTCGCGCTCCTTGCGCCGCGCCTTCCTGCAACACACCACGCCACACACATTACAATCCTGCACTATGCGCTACTTATACTGCTAGCATCGTCGTTAGAATCTTTAAAATTGTATTCATGTTATAACTACGTATTTTGTTAAGGTCGCTCGACTCGCACGTTTTCGTTGGAAACGTCCGTTTTGGCCATCTGGCGTTAAGAATTATAGCAAACAAAACACATTTTAGAAAACGCCGAAGAAGGAAATTAATGCTGAGAAAATTCGTTCATTCTCTTGACGGTGCCGATGTTCCATACATTGCAAAAATATACAATCATGGTATACGAGGCTATACCCGACGACCCAGAGAATGCCAGTCGCGCTACGCTACGCTTTATGTCCGACCGACACACCACGATTACATCCGTAGCGATACGTTTCCCTATTTTTGCATCTTTCGACATTATTTATTACGGTAAAAGCATACAGACAGGCTAATAACAGAATCAAATCCACCATCAGTGCTTAACTAATCTTATAAAGGTGATCTTGTTTATTTTGTACTTTCGGCATAGCATAGCTAATAACCTTTCGGGGCTATTTCTTGTAGATTAAAAGGCGTAGGTAAGCAAGTTATTATATTGTAATCCTCAAGCTAAACGTCATTTTAAGCGCATAGAATAATTGATGGAACAGTTACGTGCTGTGCTAGGACAACTCTAGTTTGTCCTACAGCCACTCGTTATTGTTGTTATGTTATGATACAGATAGACCGGTTCTCACGATCGAGAGGTGTGGAGCGCGCGCTGCGTGGGCGGCGGCGGCCAAACAAACAAGCCCCCACCGCCGGCGTTGGCGCCCGCCGCCACTCTAAACACTGTACATACAAGTGCAAGGAGCATCGCGCCCGCGTCACGGCACCCACTGCCCACTTAACGATCGAAGCTTTAACTGGAGCAGCCAGACTATTTCTGTATGACTGGACCATTAAATCAATAATGGATATTATAATTTTTTTCCACAACGGTGTAGCACTTAGCTTTTATCATGATAAGTGGATATAAGGCTGAAGGTGAAAGCGCACTTCTCCCGGATTCCTTAAACACTGAGGAACTGGCTATCTTATCTCTAACTGCCGGAGCACAATAGACAGAAAGAAAGAAAAACCATTTATTTGGGACATCACAACAACTTAACTAATTACAAAAACACATAAAGCCTAAGGTCGGTAATTTGTCCCAAAACGGTCCCGACTCAGCATAATGCATGGTTTGGGGCCAGCGCTGATCTTCCGTCGGGACCGTGTCAAAATGGGGCTGCGAAGTTGACACAGTTAGGAACAATGAGCTTATAAGCCCATTGATTAGGAAAAACAAACACAAAGACCCAAACACTTAAAAGCCAGGGCCGGTAAAAAAAATATATATAAATAGTCATAGACAAAGACGCGTAGTCTGGCAACAAGCGTCACTGCACTAGCTGCACTACAGGAAAAAAAAAATGCTGAAAACATCTTTGTTATGGTGTCCGACTTGATAAGATGGCAGCTAGCCAGGCGGACTGAGAACAAGTCCTACCACCAACCATAAATCAAATACCAATCGAAGAAATGAACAAACTTTATAATGACGTATTCATTATACAGTTAAGAACACTGTTACTTGATTGGTAGTCTTATCAGAGTGTATAAATTAGTAACGACGACGCGAAGGCTTAATAGCCGGTCTGCTTGCGATATCGATGTCAAAGCTTTTATCGCAGGTGTCACACGTTTTCATAATAATATGGTAGTCCGAAATAGCTGCATGATGATAAAAAGTAACTATCTTTATTGGTTATTTTATCATTTAAATAAAAATACAATGATGAAAGACTTTCGACGTCAGTAAACTATGAGACTTCTATTTAACAGTGCAGTTGGAATGCAGAAGTAAACTAGGATCAATATATAAGTAAACTGCAGCAGAAGATATAGGTACGTATAATGAGTAGGTAGTGAGTTTTATATCTTTGTCTCCGTTTTATGCCTTTCCAGTTTTGGAGATCCCAATCTACGTAGATCGGTATTCCTACTTATTGACATTCGAATGAAGCTGTTAACATAATTTGGATCGAACTTCACTTGGTGTTCAAAGTTCGA
Organism: Crambus lathoniellus; assembly: GCA_949710035.1. Classification (NCBI taxonomy): domain Eukaryota; kingdom Metazoa; phylum Arthropoda; class Insecta; order Lepidoptera; family Crambidae; genus Crambus; species Crambus lathoniellus. The sequence continues at coordinate 186,397 of OX453304.1, forward strand.
ATGATCTTCAAATATTGACAAAACAAAACTTCTCTCGGCGTGTAACTTTTGTTATTTGTCTTGTTCTATGCAAGACTTCTACAACCCACCGCACCCACGAGCCGTACATACAACCAGTTTAAAAATTGTTAGGATATGCACCGGCTCTTGTTCAACATGTTTATTTAAAAAAGTAGTCACGTAGGATTACTGGAAGTGGGGCAATCGATAGAGATAAAGAATACCGATATAAAAATAGCAGAGTGCTAACCGTCCAGTGGAATTATCGCTCGTACCAATGTCGTTTGACAAGTGTGTATAAAATTTAATTCTAACTTGACAGTTGTCGACTTAGTAATCCGTCGCTAATTACCAATGTAAGCCAGGGCATAAACTCGGAAACAATATTATGATTACCTACATTTTTTATTGTTTCCGATAAACTTAAAGAAGCGTTTTTTTAATATTAATGTATAGACCATCGAAACGAATCACTGTGTAAAAAATGTACTAACTTCCCAAAGACGGAATCGACGAGCGCGGAGAGCCACAGCATGAGTATATCGAAACATCTGTCCATGTCGGGCACTCGGCTCGGCGCCCGCACTGTGTGCACTGTGTCCGCTGAGCACGTCGACACTCGGGGCCGGCGACGACGCCGAGCCCGTCACGGGTGGCAGCGTGCTGGGGCTGTGGCAGCCCGCAAAGGCCATCGCTCTTGACCGCAGCCTTCGTGCGTCGGTTACGTTACGCATCTACCGCGGCCGTGACTCATATCGGTTAATCCTATCCTCAACATGTCAAAAACGAACGCGGTGGATTGAGTCGAGCCCCGAGCGATTATAACGATCGACCACGGCGGTCTTCGGTCGCAGTCACTTTTCGGACAATATCCTTTTCTTGACAAGTTGTCGGAAAACAAAGTGATACCACCACACAAAAATCGTGCATTATCAATTGATAAGATACAAATACGGAGAGGTATTGAACCACAATCACAAGACAAAACTCAAAAGCATTAAAACCCCATCACTCGTGAACCCGTCAACAAACGGATGGTGGACGGGGCCGAGGGTCAGCGGCGCGCTCACCTGAAGGGGACAGCAGAGTACAGGTATGAGGGCAAGGAAAACAACACGCCGAGGACCACAGCGTGACACATCGCGGTGACGGCCGCCGCGCGACTGGTGCGCCAGTCCGCACCACACCCGCGCCTGCGCGCGCGCACGCACGCAGACAGAGACGGAAAATATGATTTTCCTACTTGCACATGGCTACGTGAACGTGACAGCTCTACTATTATCTTTATTCACCCACGCACGCCAAATAAAAATTATGAAGGTGACCAAAACTGTTGTTTATTTCGAAACTGGACTAGATGTTTATGATAAATATTGAGGTCGCCCTTCTTCACTAAATCAATTTTATTTTCAAAAATTAAACTATAGGTACCTATCTAAAACTTTGTATTGGGTATTATCAGTCGATGTAAGAAATGGGCGACAAAATATTGCTAGGTACTCTACCGTTTAACGCGAGTCAGGTGAAATATGGAAAAAGTATGTTTTGCAATCGAGTCCATTTTTAGATTTCTGGAATAATCCTCTTAGGCGGTGTTTTTTTATATCTTTCACATCTTTACGACTTACTTACTATATTTTTATTGGCTGAAACTGATAGACGATTAAAAATATACTTTGAAAAAAATACATACACAAATGAATAGAGGTGAATGACAATAGTAGATTGTACAACAAGTGCATAAAACATACCATTTTACCCGAGACGTATATATCCACCCGAGCCGTAGGCGAGGATGGATAGTCAATTCGAGGGTAAAATGGGTTTTATGTACGAGTTATACACTCTGCTTTTCACTTCGAGTGTGAGGAAAATAAATTACAATATTGCAAAAAAGAAAAAATAAAGACTTCGCCATATTGGCGGGAAAACTTTCTTTTTCTTTTTTTATACGTGGAAGTGGCAGCACAGTTACTTAGCATAGATCGTAGTCCATAATGCTCTTGAAATACTTATTTCTTACAAAACTCATTAATTTTGCCTAGTTTTATTTATTTAGTAATTTAACATGGATTATGTACAAAATTTAAGAAACAAAATGAAACAACAAGTTTATTTAACGGAGTTTAATTGCGTGTGTGACTGTTTACCGGACGACCTTTGTCTTAGAGTCTGTGACATAGACGAAGATTTTACTTTATGCACTAGAGCATAAAAAACGATTTTATGCAGCCTATACCCAACATAAACACTAACTTTACGAGCATGAGAAGTGAAAAAAACATAGTTGGATTAGTGCGTGACAGTTGAAGGATGAGTAAAAGTGTCTCGGGGCAGATCGTTAACCCGCGGAAATGCGCGGGCGCCGTGCCAGGGACCGTACTCTGAAACGCTAATCCGAAACTTCGGTTAGCCCCGCCCCTATCACTCGATTCCGTTATGACTCGAGAGTGAGAGGGACAGGGCTAACCGAAGTTTCGGATTAGCGTTTCAGAGTAGGCCCTCAGAGCCGCGACTTGCGCGCCGCTCGCGCTAGATAGCTTCCGAGTTTATAATACACGCTTCTTAAGATAAGCAAATATGTTTAATTTTTTATTGAATAATAATGTTGTGCCTATTCTGGTATTGAATTAGTAATGTTTTGAATTTCATTAGGTACTTACTAAAACGTCTTTGTTATTTTTTGCTACATTAAGCAAATCTTTATTACGCGCGATTCATCTTTAGCGCGCTATATCCATCAACCTTCATAATATTTAGAATGTACAGAAACAATTAAAGTCCATTGTTTTACCAGGGTCGGGCAAGCCGCCGGCGTGTGGCGCGTGGGCCGCGCGCTCCGACCGCTCCCGCCGAAGGTTTACGTAACGATCGATGTGTTGCAGCAGAGTGCTGCAATCGCTTTGCCTGCATATGGTCGATTCGATACCGACCGACCCGGTTGAGAAACATACACGATCAGTATAGTTCGCAATGAAACCACGCGAATTGTCACTTGGAACGTGCAGGTAAGTATAGCAACTTGTGTGCCCTTTTACTTTCTATATGTACACATCTAGGTTACTTCATTTCATTTAACATTAATTTTCTTTATGATAATGTTACGGGAAACCTATTATTGGCCTTACTATTTCTTAGAAGAATATTTTAAGTATAAACGCATTGTAACTAACGCTGTTGGTTTTCGAAATAATAAAAACATTTAATAGTTTACTTGTACCTTTTTCTTATACTTACACCACTAAATTGTAATTAGTACAAATATTTTAGTCGATGATATTGTCCAATGTCCATCAATACGATATTTTTTTACAATGGGCCAACCAAAAATCGCGAAAAAAAAAATCTGGTGTTACATTTCAGTCGAGTTGAGTCGATTGTACTTTTGTATGCAAAAATTGTTCGTATTGATGGACACTAGCATATCCTAAAGTCTTTGTTCTAATTAAAGTTTAGTGGTGTAGGTAATGCTATATAGACGATAGATTGATTGACGGATCAATACTGTAGCCACATCCAAATTACAAAAGAAAGATGCCATTAAAACAAGATAAACTTAACTTTATTCAAAACACAATTAAATTTATAAATATGATGCGTTCAATCAAACACAAGCTCAATTTGATGTGTGATCATGTGCGTGGCTGCGTGGCGAACGGGAGGCGACACGACAGCCACCTGTTGCCCTATCCCCATCCCTGCGCACCGGCTCGCACGTACCCCCTCGCAATAACAACCGGACACTCCTGCTCCTGTCACGTCATCATGGACCACTTTACCCCGAGCACACCGGGCCAATTGAACCAGTATCGATCAACAAAGGGCTCGGTGTTGATGCATCACCTCTAATCAAATGAGCTCATTAGTCCTATAGCACATGTTGCTACAAAAGAGTTGATAACTATTCAATTAGAGAATGGTTATGTCCGATGCTAAGATGAAACAAACTAGCCCCTAATGTTTGTTACGGCGCAACCAAAACATTGCGCACTATTGACATGTTTGTACACACTCGGAAAAATAAAGTAATTAACATACAAGCGAGCAGCAGCGGCGAGCGGCACGAAGGCCACTGCGGCTGTTTTGTTCGCACCTTTCACAACTCGTGTAAGTTCTAAGCGAGCAGAAGAATAATCGCGCGTTTGTACATATAATGTAATGACATAGCATTTCTTATGACCGCCGTTAAACGCATTAGCTAACTACCTAACTAATGTTGAAAATACTCAAATAAACAACGGAAAAACTATTTTCTACCAATGACGTACGTCGCAATAACTGCTTACAAAAACACGTAAAACGTGTAGTCAGCCACGGCTTTGCACGCGAAACGCAAAAATAATAACACTAAACTAACCCTAGCAATTACAAATAGCTACTTGTAAAATGTTGGCAAATAAAGATTTAAAAGATAAACTAATGAATCATCAAAATGGTTCAATAATAATTAATTACTATAATGTAAAGTAATATGTTTTACATTGTTCTGTCAAATGATAATTATATAGTTAGCATGCAACAATATAATTTGCAAATCTGCCCTGAATGAAAAAGCAGTGCGATTAAAATGAATAAAGAAAGACGCGACTCGCGACTTCGCGAGTGACCGTCCAGCGCCGCTCGCCGAGCAACGGCTCAACCAGAGCGTGGGAAACGTGCCGCTGACACTCGATGAAAGGTTAAACAAATGCCAATACAAATATTTATTTACATATTTATCCAGTCAGCCCCGAATTTTTATTCATTCAAAATATTTATAATATAGATGTAACAAGGAGATCATCAAAGGCAACGCTACGTATTACGTAGTGTTGTTACACAGAGGCGGTATTTAAGGGTTAATGGTCTTTTCGGAGCACCACCAGTTCAAATTAATGAAACCAAATCCGAGTAACCTAAGTAACTCATTTTTGTTTATGCAAAAAAAAACAACGACCAGTAGTGTGCCTCCAAGTACAGAAGCACAAAGTGATAATAAGTGGGGGAAAAGGAGGTGCGACTCGTGGAGGGGGAGCCACCGCGGGGGCTGGCGGCGGCGGTGGCGTCGGCGTCACATCGCGCGATGTTTGCGAAGGTCGCGCTTGCTTATCGCCGCCCACTCAATACCGAATATTTACGTCATCCACGTAGTAGGTACTTATACCCGACTTGAAAGAATTAACAAGTTTCCTGAAAACTGAATAAATATCTAAATCGAATGCGTTTTGAACATCACTTAACCTTAACCAGCTCGACAGGTTTAGAATACGTAATTTTTAGCTTAGGTATTTTATTTACATTCAGTTAACAAAACAATTGTGCATCGAAATGATGTCCCAGATTGCTGTTGCTTAGCAGCGGCCGTTTTCTAAACAGCTTAAGGAAAACTGGAAGGTTACACACACCGCAAACACGTGATATTTGACATGGGAAAAATCTTGCGTTGAGGCTGGACTTTTTACCAAATGATAAGTTTTTTGTACTTAAATATTTCATTATCATGCATGACAAGCTTTTTTGCTGACTGTACTTTAATATTGTATTGTCATCTAAACCAAACCAGTATACAAAATTTCAGCTCCATCGGACACTGGGAAATGGGTCAAAGCTTGCAAGATTTGTCCCCCACTAACAAACTAACATGGCAAGTTAAATAAAAGCTTGTAAAAAAAGGTAATTACTTTTTCCAAGCGTCTGTCTGCGTTTGCATCTGTCTGTACACGGGTACTGTAATCCAACTGTTGGATGTTAGAATATTTAGGTAGGTATTCACACTAAGCTCATGTTTCCATAAAAATCTTCAAAAAAGGTTTTGCCTTGATGTATGACGTCAAGCTTACGCGTCGATGTTTACATTCGTACTTTTAGCTAATCCTGCATTTCAAGGATATTCAACGTCTTGCTTATGTTGCAATGTGAGTGCGTCGTCGTTCGTTAAATTTGCAATCCCATTCCATAGAATCCTGAATCCTCCCATGGAAACCCCGTAGGAAGTGGTCCGTTTTCCGAAGAAAAGGAACGTGTTAGCCCAAATGTTGGATGTTAGATATATTAAGATAGGTCATGTTTCCATAAAAATCTTCAAAAAAGGTTTTGCCTTGATGCATGTCGTCAAGCTTACGCGTCGATGTTTACATTCGTACTCTAAGCTGATCCTGCATTTCAAGGATATTCAACGTCTTTCTTATGTCGCAATGTGAGTGCGTCGGTCATTACATTTGCAATCCCATTCCATAGGTATCCTCCCATGGAAATCCCGTAGGAAGTGGTCCGTTTTCCGAAGAAAAGGAACGTATATGTAGCAAGCAACTGACCGTGAAATACTCAAGATATATCCAAACCTAAATCAAGGCGGAAACGAATTCGATGTTTCGATCAAAATTCTAAGATATTGACCATGAGCAGCCAAATTAGAATATTCGATGAAATATGATTATGGCCATCTAGAATAGTGGTGCGCCACGAACCACGAGCCGTGACACAAATCAATATGACCATCGGGCGACCTTGGGGCTGCCTGCGTGCGGGACGTATACGTACCGCGTTATTCAACGCCACTCCGGACCAAGATTATAGTATCGGTCTTTTCGAGAGGAATTCGTAGATAGGTAATAATTTATATCTGATTCATGAGAATAAGTAAACTTGTTTGGTTTATAGTTAATTTGACCGACTTGACGTCGTCGTCGTAGAAAAAATACAAATCTAACAAATATATCAAAATGTCATTGTGCTCGATTTTTTGGGTAATTGGTTTACAAATCTTGCCGTGGTTGCTGCTGAACAATACTACGACTACAAGCAATGAAGAACCCTTTTTTGAATGCTCGCATGGAGAGGCCGGCGAGTCGCGGAGGCGCGGAGAGGATGCGAGAGGAATCGGCAATGAGCGTGCGGGATCGTTGCGTTACCGTTGCCGCCGACCGCGACCGCTAGGCCGCACTTTCACTTCGCAGAACCCCAGAGCCCCGTGTCCCGTCCCGAACGACTATATCAATCTAAGTTCTTGTTCCACTGTACCCATAACTTACTCTTAGTGCAATACGAATATTGTAAAGAATGGGTATAAAATGTCCGGCATTTCTTGGTTATGTCGGTCAGGGAAAAGTTAGCAAGCGTATTTTCATGAGCTATTAGCGATAGCGAGGCAGGTGTGCCGGCGCTCGATCCGCGTGCGTGACCGCCACTCCGCATATTTGCAACGCGAGCACGCTATACATCAGTAAGTATGTATAAAGTGTGACTTTGGAAACTAAACATATAAACTGACACATTCGACAATCGTAGTTTTGGAAATGTATATGTAGAAGATATAGAGGAGCCAGTGCCTGTGGCGCAGTGGTTACTGCATTCGGCCTGCGATCGTTGAGGTTAGGCAACCTTTGCAATGGTCGATCACGCGGGATGGTTGACCTAAAACTTTTGATCTAGTGCTCCTCTGTGCTTCTGAAGGCACGTTAAACCGTTGGTCCCGGCTGCACTTGCAGTCGTTAATACCCGCCAACCCGCATTGGGCCCGCGAGGTGGGTCATGCGTCGCCCATCCAACCATAAAGAAGGCCAGTGGCCCAGCAGTGGGGACATTAAATGGCTGATGATAAGATATGCAGAAGGAGAGCCACTATGATATGGAAATGGAATGGAGTACAATATTTATCTTATCTGAAAAGGAAGTAACGACCAACTAAAATAGTAGGCAACCAACGGGCTATTTCGAAATGTAGATACCTACATAAGTAGTGATCAACTGAACGACCCGCAAACTATTCGCATTCAAATATTTCAAGAGTATCTGCCCCTATTTGGCAAATCGGCACAGTAATATTGGTACTTTGGCTAATGTTGCTTTGCTTTAGCTTAATTTGAGACGACTATATTTCATACACGTAATTCGAAGGGTCATCTAACGGACGGTCGACATAAATCGTTCAGAAATGAGTATCGTATTGCGGTCGACGACAATAGTACATGTGAAAACCAGGTCACCACTTCGAGGGTGTGCAAGAAATTAGAAGCCACCTTTGCACACAACGGTTTATTGGGAATTGGGATAGCCACAAATACAGTGTTCACATGAAAGTATACCTAAATTCATAAAACAACTCGTTGCCGCGATACAGAAATAAATACTGCCATCTAGGCTAATTTATATGAACTAAAAATATATATAACTTTTTATAGTATTATAAAAAGTGGTCTTACACTTTTTTGTCACTCTCGCCGTCCTTGTCTTGCTAGGTATCCAGGAACCTGAAGGCACCTTCTCATGAGCACCTTCCCGAAGTTCCAGTCGGATCTGCCACCAAACTGGAACCCCTGCTGCAGCAGCTCCACCTCTTTGGAACTGCTCCACTTGCTGGACCCAGAGCTCAACTCCTCCTTTTCAGGCAAAAAAGCTCCAAAAAATGCGCCACCGTCAGGACGGCTTCTGGATAGGGTTGAGCGGAACCTATCCGGCTCGAAGGACCATGAAAACCAGGTCACCACTTCGAGGGTGTGCAAGAAATTAGAAGCCACCTTTGCACACAACGGTTTATTGGGATAGCCACAAATACAGTGTTCACATGAAAGTATACCTAAATTCATAAAACAACTCGTTGCCGCGATACAGAAATAAATACTGCCATCTAGGCTAATTTATATGAACTAAAAATATATATAACTTTTTATAGTATTATAAAAAGTGGTCTTACAACATGAATTGCATAAAGTTGCAATGGAGTGGACACTTTCTTTTCTAGCCTCTTTTTAAATATTTGCTTGTCTGTTTGTTGTACAGTAGGCAGGCAGTATCGACCTAGCAGTTTGGTTAGTCTCCGAGTTTAGGGTTGGTGTGGTGGGTGACTGAATCAGGACATCATTCAGGACGACATTTATCGCTACCACTGCCATTTAATGCCATAGTATGTTCAGTGCCATTCAATGCAGCTATAAGTGTAGGTATCATATTTCATCATATATCATTATTCTAATTAAGAATGACTAACTAGGGAATAAACAAATATTTTATAATTTTCATTTAAAATTATCGTTTTGAAAACGAAAAATTATGCACTTTTTATATCTGTAAGTAGGTATAATAAATACATGCACCCTCTTACCAGTCACCAGCAAAATTAGACTGAATAAACGACATAAAAGTACAGACTTTGAAGATCCTTTGTAGATTGGTGGAAAATGCATCCCAAAGGTAAGGAAGTACGGTGAGTACGAGCCGCTGCAAGCCCCTCGCTCGCCTAATGGACAACAAACAATAGATGCGGATCGAGGTCGCGCCAGCCGCCATCAGGGATCGTGAGATGCGTTCCGGAAACGACTTGTGGTTAGTGCGAGCATTCAGACCGTGTCGTTGCGAGACTCGTGAGCTTCACCGTTATCTAACGTACAATGTAGTGCACGCTCACTCAGTAGAACTGGCAATCAACTCACGCGACGAGTCCTCCCAAAAAAGCGACCGGTCCACCGCCGATGAGTCTGATTTTCCTGTGACACGAGTCGAAGAGCGAGTGGCGCGCGTGAGTCGGCGGCGGCAAACCCACCATGCCGCCGGAGCCGGCCGAGCGCAGCATCAAGGCACATGGGCGCGCGTGCACCGCACGCACTGCACTTTACCTAGCCGGGCGCGAGCGCGGCACTTCCAATTACAACTCCGAGCTGTTCGGCCCCGCAGACCATCGCACCCGCGTGTCACTCGCGTCGCGGTCCGCGCGAAACTGCCGTGCCGTCCTCCCGCGCGCCGCCGAGAGACACAAGTCAACCCGCCCGCGACGCACGTTCCTATATCACTCAATCCAAGCAATTGAGGTAACTTGCTCATGATATTCATGCGTCTAAATCTGATAATTATGGCAAAGGCAATTGAAACTTGTAGCGTAGCGTAGAGGGAACTTCCAAATTTTATTTCACTTCAATAGGTATAGGGTTTCTGTACTAAGTTTTTAGGAAAAAAACCTTACTCAAGCACTGTAAAAGAAATCAGTCATGGAGGTCATCACACCAAACGAGATGTTGGTAAACATAGTATTTTGAATACCAAACGAAACGTCATACAGCGCGCCAGGGTGGTACTGGAATGTGGATGGGAAGGCGAGTGGAGACGATTTAACAGCTGATCGGCAGGGGGCGGGCGGCCGCCCTACGGGAGAGGAGGATCCACAGGATGCGGGTAAACATAGCTTTCCCCCCCTTTCACTCACACCTCACTGCCGATTCTTATCGTCTAAATAATGGACAAAACAATAATTGTTACACAAAATAAAAGATAAGTGTGATGAAACCTTGTTTAGTTTCAATGCATTTCAAAATATGAAACTGAATAAAAAAAAACAAGGATTATCCCATGAATCAAGATATACTATTTAAATGTTGTTTAAATACATGTATGGTGTGAAGTGGCTTTTATAAGTATTAGTTGCACTGAAGTCCAATTTTTCGACAACCTCATCACGACCTCACCTCAATCTAATATTAGGTAACAATTTTTTTTCTGTCATTTAAAGCCATACTTCTTTAAGTACATATTCTGTAATGGGTCATAGGGACGTGATTCACGTGCCAGGTGAAAGACAAAGCTGTCGCGCTGGTCGCGCCTCGCACGTAGCGGATCTTGGATGCGGCATGTCACTGCTTTGAAATCGCCCGGCTATCCATTAGCTGGAATAGCGCCTCCAGGGATCCGTAGAGTAGTTGCAAGCTCCTCTGAAAAGACCACCTTGATGAGTGACACTCGGCACTTAGCAACCACGACCCAGTGCCTAAAAGACTAAAAAGCCGCAAAAATTTCATTGATTGCGTGTCCTCCCTCCAAAACAACGATCGGTCAAAGGAGAGATGCAGGTTGTGGCGTGAGAGTGCTGACCTCCCTGGTCCCTTTGTCTCACCAACTGAAAGCCTTCCGCCTGGACACGAGTTGCCATGGCCTACCTGGAAATCTTTGAATAGACTTCGGACTATGGTCGGCCGCAGCAAAGACAACCTGTCCAGGTGGGGATTTTTAAATGATTCCAACTTGGAATGTGGGTGCGGTGCTTCTCCCCAAACGATGGTACATTTAATATCGTGCCCTGCGTGTCCTTGCAGCTGCACGCAGGAGGACCTTATGAAGGCTACAAGTTCTGCGATTCGCGTAGCTGAGTTTTGGTCGGACATAGTTTAGTTTGTCAGCGACACGAAAGAAGAAGAAGAATCGCCCGGCCGGCCGTCGTCGTCGTCGGCGTCGCTTTGACTCTCGTTTGCGGCCCCTGCTCACGGAGCTTAGCTTGCAGCCAGCGTCACGTGTCACGTCACGTCGTCAATTTTGAATAAAGTCTACTTTTCGGGATCAGTTTCCCGTTAACTGGACAAACATGACTGAACAACAAATCAAGCAACATTGAAAATAATTGGACTAGTAGACGGATAGGCTGGGCTGGGACGGATAGACGATGAATGTTTTGAAGAACGAAATAGAAACTGACACTAGTAAAAAAGGCTTTTAATTTTAGGCCAAAAATCGGTTCATGGACTTACAGATTTTAAACACCTAACCTAATCAAAGTTTCCAACTGCACGCTAATGCCAAAGCAGATACTGAAGTGAAGCGGCATTAAAACCAAGAGAAATATAAATAGTTTTGTACAACTAACATTGCAATCTATGATTTGGAATAAATACAGTACTATCGATAAAAATACTTGTAGATATTCGTATGATTACAGTCGTCACAAAATAAGATGCCCGTTTTGACACATGTAAAAGTGACGTGATTAGGCATGTAACCATACGAGCCTGTGATCGATTCTCGCGATTAATCGATTAAGGTTCCGAGTAACTAATCGATTATAGTAGGTTTGCAACATATTATGTGGATTAAGACGAAAGTTATTATTATAAAATGTTAAACTAAGGCCCGATTTCATCAATGATATTTAAACGCGATTAACGCTAAACATGTTTAAAACGTATTTCTGTCTCTGTCACCTTCAAACATATGACAGACACAGAACTATGTTTTAAACACGTTTAGCGTTAATCACGTTTAAATATCAGTGGTGAAAGTCACCCTAAGAGCCAACGCGCACTTGTGATTTTTTATCGACCGATAGTTTAGTCGGAATCTCTTACTATATAGGTACTTATACTTTTAATAAACATATTATTAAAGTATAAATTGTCCTTTTATGTTATATAAACTTGAATCGAATCCACATAAATTGCATAATTTATATAATAAGAGCAAACGCGCACTTGAGATTTTTAATCGGGTGAAAGTTTGGTCGTTCTCGGATTCAGTATAGAGTTATAATGCAGTGACAATCGTCAGTGCGCTTAAACTATCGACCGATCAAACTATCGAAAATGACTGGCCGATAGTTGTACGATCAAACTATCGCACAACTATTCGGCCGGGCGGTAACGTGCATGAAGGACTATGTGAGCGCGCGCACTGCATTCAACTAAACTATCGCCCAACTATCGGTAGACTGCGCATTCAGTATCGAACTATCGAAAATGACTGGCCAATAGTTACTACAACTATAGTTATAGTTACAGTTATACAACTATCGGACAACTATCGGCCTGTGCATGAAGGACTATGTGAGCGCGCGCCCGGATTCAACTTAACTATCGACCAACTATCGGTCGACTAAAAATCACAAGTGCTCGCAGGTTCTCAAAACCAAACAATCGGCCGACAGTTAGATCACGATCGTCTTACGATTCCGACTAAACTATCGGTCGACTAAAAATCACAAGTGCGCGTTGGCTCTAAAAGTGCAAGTATTTTAACTACAGCTCACAGCGTAGACATGGTCATAGAATAGCTACATTACTTATTATAGCGGCCTGTACACGTTGGCCCAACCATTGGCCAATACGTCTTATATTAACACTTTTGAAAGAACCTTTTTAAACGTCTTGTTTGTTCAAAAGTGACAATGTACGATGTATTGGCCAGTGGTTGGATCAACGTGTACAGGCCGCTTATGGTGAACGCACACTTGTCCGATGCGAACGCTACGAACAAGCCGAACGAAACGTGTTTTAAGAAACCTCTGGAAAGGTGAACGTGATGATTCGACATGGTGAGGTGAACAAACAAGGTTGTCTAGGTTTTATTTAAAGATTTTTTTTTCATTCGGTTCATTCGAAACGTTCTCCTTGGATAAGTGTGCGTTTGCCTAGAAACCGTTTTATCGAAATCACTGTTGCCTATTCATAATTTCACTAATGCTTTAAGCGCCAATCTAGTTTTCACACAAAAAAGATCAATTTTACAAATTAATCTATTAAAGTGGTTATAACGATTATTTCGATATAATTGAATGAAGCTGGAGAAATCCTGCACACAACGGTTACAACACTAGTACCTATTTAAAAAAATAAAGACTGAGAACGTAACTGTTTTTTGAGACGTTTCGTAGTTAATGGAATCTGCGTTTACTTTAGAATAAACGCAAAAATAATACGCGGAATACACTTTGCCTTAATTTATGATGCGTTCTAAAATGTAACATATTATTTTCATACACCTTTGATAAGTAATCAGCATATATTTGATTTTTTTATTTTCGTAACAAGTTACATTCTAGGGTCATTACCATGTGTCAAAACGGGCATCTTAATTTGTGACGACTGTAATCGGTTTGATTTCAAATTGTAGCCGCTTGGCAATTCTGAATTAAGTGGCACAAAAGGTAGAGTGGAAAGAAAAGATGCAAAGAGAAAAAGGGGGTTATAAAAATTATATACCTACACGTAGGCGTTATTATGACTCCTCTTATGGTGGTTACCAAAAGTCTGGAAGCACTGAAGGTGTTTATGTGTGTATTTTGACAGAAATGGTGGAGACGGATGTAGAAAAGTTCCGTGCGGAGTTAAAAGTTTGCGCACAATGGTAGCCAATCGGGGCTTATTTCCCGTTGGTTTGACCTACATAACCAAGTAGTCTTGTCAGGTCATGGGTTAGACTGTACTACAGTAACGATACTGTGTTCACATCAAATTTTAGTTGTACTTAAGTATGCTTATTTATTTTAAGAACCGAGCCGAGACGACTGTTTTCGAGTTCATGTAATGAGAATCAACCTTTCGCGCCGAAGGCAGCGAGTCGGTGCCGAACTTACCAGAGGCAGTCCAGCATGTCAGACACATGCACAATGCGCTCGCGGGCGGCACTCACCTGCAACAAGCACACCACCGCTTTAGAATACAGTCTACGAGCAAACAACGACAGGTTTTCATGATAAATAATGATTCCATTTACATAGCAATATCTTTATGTTACATTTACACGGAGCCAACACCTGAGACAATGTACTATGCCAGTACACCTTCCCCCTTATTAATAAACGAAGAGTAAGTTTACACCTAGCTTAAACCAAACAGTTTGCTTAGTAATATGACGCTTTAAAACGTCAAACGTAAGGAGTAATATTGCTAAGCAATATTTTTGGTTTAAAGCTAGGTGTAAACTTACTCCTTGTTTATTAATAAGGCCGTAAGACAATAAATATTACAATTTATCCTTTAGTCGCATTTGGTCCAATTCGCGATTGGTCCAATTCACATTATTCGCGGTTGGTCCAATTCTCAGTTGGGTCAATTCGCAGTTGGTCCAATTTGCGTTTGGTCCAATTCGCGTTTGGTCCAATTTGCGATTGGTCCAATATAAAGTGTATTGTGATAAGGTAGAAAGAAATATAACGATAGATAATTAATTATAATAAATTATATAAATATACACTTTTTTGAGGACAAGCCAATGTAGTGGACTAGCCTGTCTCTATACTGGCTTAGTGGATTGTCTCAAGTTTTAGCTCCGTGTAAATGCTGTTGTATTTATTTATGTCTGTACGAGAGAGTCATAATAATTCGAGCTTCATTGTTATGCGACGTTTTAGCGCAGTCTGAGTCCCTCGCAATCGCAAGGTTTTACGGATTTCACGAAAGCTAGTTAGGACTTAGAAGTAGGTTCGGTGAGGCGCTGGTACACACGGCAGGCAGCGTTCTGTAATAGCGCATTGCGTCATCGGCCGCGGCAGCCGCTGGCACACACAGCAAGTTGCCTCTGCCTTGCTCTACGATCGATACATTTGAGTTGCACTACCTACCACTACCAGCAAATCGCCTCCATTACACCTCAGTGGGTACTAACGTCACAACGTAAGTATTAAGCATATTCAAAACCAAATTTGGTCTAGCCAGTAACGTTAGACCTGAGGCAAGATGACTATTCCAAAAATAGTCGAGGTCGCCGTTCTCGAAATCGATAAGGTAAGGAAAACTTAAGTACTTAAAGCAACTTTTATCGTTTAATTAATGAACATTATATTAACTGCCACTCGTGTGAAACCAATCCATCCAAGTACAGATATTTTTTTTCTTTTATTAAAAAGATATATTGATAATCATATAATTTATATCCTGCCCTCTGATATGTTAAATCTGCTTTACAAAAGTGCGTTTTCAATTTTGTAGCTAATTATTATTAACTTACTATAATTATTTAAACTATTTCGCCGTATTTAAAGTTTTACTTTCTTGCATTCAAAATGCAATTTTTATTATTTTATTGAAAAAATTAAAAATTGCATTGTCCCATCGGAGTTGGTTGAGACGGGTCGATGTTTTCTAAATATTTCGCCGTATTTATTTTTCCCAACGGACTCGCTGTTAAACCGTTTTTTCACACTGACTGGTGGTGTTGAGAATTTGTGATAATCCGTATTTGGATTCAGCAGGATCAATATTAATAAAGCTTAGAGGAAAATGATGGATGACGCATGCGGGTAGTTTGAACAATACCTAGCTACCTAATGTGTCGCGTGCCCCCGACCTTTGAGGATAAACGTAAACATCGGCTTTGCCTAATTAAGCTCTGTCGTTATGTGCAATTACTCTAGTGTACGAGAGTGCCGTATCTATGTTTAATTTAAATAAAACCTACTATTTTGCAGAATATCTGTAAGATAAGAATATACCTACATACATATTATCTACATTTTGTTGCATATTAAAACTATTTTTTAAATTGCGAATCAAAGATACTCAATAAAATTAAAGTTTGTAAGGATAGGCGTGTTGCCAGTTATGACATATGGAATGGGTCGTGGTCCTTTACTATGGAATCATAAGAAGGCTCAAGGTCGCCCCCAGCGAGCAATGGGGAGAGCGATGCTTGGTATTTCCATGTATTTCCCTGCGCGATCGAATCAGAAATGATGAGATACACAGGAGAACTAAAACAACCGACATCGCTCGAAGGATTGCTCAGCTGAAGTGACAGTGGGCGGGACGGGACACATAGCGCGGAGAACCAATGGCCGTTGGGGCGGAAAGGTTCTCGAATGGCGACCGCGTACCGGACGACGTTCCGTGGGCAGGCCCCCTGCGACGTTGAGTGGGCTGGCGGACAAGGTGGACCGAAGTTAGGGTCGCAGGAAGCCGCTGAATGCGGGCAGCGCAGGGACCGATCGTTGTGGAGATCCTTGGGGGAGGGAGGCCTATGCCCAGCAGTGGGCGTCGTATGGTTGATGATGATGATTGTAAGGGTAGTGAATCCGTCCACGTGAACAATGAAATGAAATAATGGCCAGGTTCAGTGTCTGCCTACTATAATTTGTAAGTGGTGTAACAAAACAACGTAGGTTAGGTACGCTATCGTCCGTTTCTTCAGTTACATACAAGTGCATTTTGACATGCAATTGCACACGTACCGTTATGGGTATTGCAAGTTCGGAGCCATCCTGTTATTTTTTTAAATGATCTAGCCAACGGAAAATTAATATACATATTTATATGAAGTATTCAGTTATTTATTTATTATAATACTAGCCTTCCGCCCGCGGCTACGCCCGCGTGTACTACACGACGTTATCCCGCGGGAAGGTGATATTTTTTAGGAATAAAAAGCAGCCTATGTCCTTTCTCAGGCTCTAGACTATCTCTGTACCAAAATTCATTCAAATCGGTTCAGTAGTTTAGGTGTGATTGTGTAACACACAGACATACAGAGACGCATTTATAATATACTAGCGGCCGCCCGCGGTTTCACCCGCGTGGTTCCCGTTCCCGTGGGAATATCGGGATAAAAAGTACATATAAACCTTCCTCTTGAATCACTCTATTTATTAAAAAAAACGCATCAAAATCCGTTGCGTAGTTTCAAAGATTTAAGCATACAAAGGGACATAGGGACAGAGAAAGCGACTTTGTTTTATACTATGTAGTGAAGTAAGGACTAGCCTTCCGCCCGCGGCTACGCCCGAGTGTACTACACGACGTTATCCCGCGGGAAGGTGATATTTTTTAGGAATAAAAAGTAGCCTATGTCCTTTCTCAGGCTCTAGACTATCTCTGTACCAAAATTCATTCAAATCGGTTCAGTAGTTTAGGTGTGATTGTGTAACACACAGACATACAGAGACGCATTTATAATATAAAAAAAGTAAGGATAAGGCTTGTGTGCTTTCAAATGGTACCACTCTAGCTAGACTTTTGGGTTGGGTCGCTCGTAAAGCCGCCCGCCCTAGCTCGAGCAGTCTGAGCAAGGCCATTAGATATGACTACTAGAGGCTGGTAATCGATAAATGAGTGCGATGGTATGGAAGTCCACGTGCGATGGCTCAACCCCACGACACGCGGCCTGCCATCAAACTGCATCGAGGTGGTGCATGCCGGACGTTGAGTCGTCAAATATGGTGATAGTCTTAAAGACAAATTAATCATAATCCACGAGGCCTCTTTCACTGTTCTTATCTACTTATCGGATTTCTAACATAGTTATTAAAACTCATAGAATCAGACTATTTAATAAATAATTAAGTACTAAAGATTAAAAAAATCTTTAGAGGATTTCTTGCCATGACTTAGTTCACGAGGGCTATTTTTGATGCTATAACAGTAACCTGGTAATGCTAATTCATATAGGTAGTAAAAAATAAATATCTTGCTGGAACCTCCAAGATCTCCAAGATTTTAGGCAATGGCTGAGGAGAAAGTGCACATCAATGCTCAATTGCTCATGTAAAAATCGAGCTGCTGAAAAGCGACAATATCTTATAAATCTAAGCTTTTCGCATACATTGAGTTATAATGTAAGTACTAACTCAATGTTCGCATAGCTTTTATCCTTTCGCTTCTCTGAAAATTATGTGCGAAGAAGAAAATTCAAAGAAGTCAAATCAAAATACACTTATTTTACGATTTTCGACACACTTATTATTATTTTTTTTCAATGTAAATTCACCACTAATGTATCAGAAGTTCGGGTGGTACATATTCACGTTCACAGATATTTTATCTACAACGAATTTTAATCAATAGATAGAGTGATTCAAAAGGAAAGTTTATATTTATAAAACATCTATATTGCACCCGCGCGAAGCCGGGCAGGTCGCTGTGAATATTTCGTGAGACTGTTACTAAAATATGCCCGATATCTATGTATCAAAAACCACAGCGGATAAAAACTGAAGATAGATTTGAAATCAGCAACCTCTAATTAGTGAACAACTGCAGTAGAAGCCAAGTCAACAAAAAAACCTTCATTTTGTCCCTTGTGTAATGAATAATCATACAATACAATATTATTATGGTATTGAGGAAATTCTGTTTGTGATATCTACAAAATATATATTACAGACATAAATTACTGTTATTTCCTTCATTCGTTTATGAAATACTAGCTTTCCGCCCGCGGCTTCGCCCGCGTGAACTACACGACATTATCCCGCGGGAATTTGTTATTTTTCCGGGATAAAAAGTAGCCTATGTTCCTCTCCAGGCTACAAAGTATCTGTGTTCCAAATTTCAGCCAAATCCGTTCAGCCGTTTTGGCGTGATTGAGTAACAAACATCCAAACATCCAAACATCTAAACTTTCACATTTATAATATTAGTAAGATTAGTAGGATGGGCGGTAGAATAATGTTTACGATTCATAAGTAGATAAATATTTAATATGTCGTGATTAAATAGTTTAATTTATTTATATAATTATTTAAATATTTAGTACACACACAAGTAAAATAAAAAAGAAAGAAGTAATCATGAGTATTGTATTGTACATGGAAACGGCTTATTGCATACGATTGTTAAATGGATTTATATTTTCAAATATTCTAAACCGAAGGAAATTGCCCGCCAAATAAAGAAACAAGTAGCTAGAGGCCGATGTTTTTGTCTGCCGCGAAACGCACGCACTGGACCATGAACTTGTTAAAATATACAATGCTAAAGCAATACATTAAATCCAGACCAAACCACTGTATCAAAGCGGAGCCCAGTTTAATAGATAGAAGCCAGATCAGAAATGATTTAATTCAATACACAATGAAATCCGTAGCGATCTCAGTCTAAGTCATTGCATCATAACAGCAGCTAAGTAAACGTAATGCTTCAAAAATAGATTCAAGGTTGTTTGCTGATTTTTCTGCGCATGGCGACAAATGGACATATTTATTTCTCATCGTCAGTATTCAATATGAAGGATATATCATGATTAAGTACTGCCAGGTCATGCAATGTAAGGTCCACGAGCGGACGCGCGGGCAGCGACACTAGACTTCGTTGGAAGTGCAGCGCACTCTCACCAGGTCGGAGTGGCGCGGCGCCGGCGCCCTAGCTGGAACACTGACTAAATGCCTGGGAGGTCGCAAAATGCTCTTGGAATATTTTGCGACTTATCCAAGGCTTTTGATTGTGTTGGTGGTGTTGATCACCAGACGCGGAAACTAATACTGTCGTAGGTATCTCAGTTTCAAAACACAGACAGTTTATATTAATGGACTGAAATAAATCGGCTCTCAGATTAAAGTAGGCACACCTCAAGGCTCTATTTTAGGCCCTTTTCTATTTTTGGTTTATATTAATGATTTGCCTTTCTTTGCAAAAAGCTTCTGTGATATTGTGATTTTTGGGGATGACACTACTTTAATATTTACAAAGACAGAAACAAAATTAAATTAACGATGTAAACAAAGCATAGTCACAATCACAAGTAAGTAGGCATACCTCAAGGCTCTATTTGAGGCCCTTTTCTATTTTTGGTTTATATTAATGATTTGCCATTCTTTGCAAAAAGCTTCTGTGATATTGTGATTTTTGGGGATGACACTACTTTAATATAATTACAAAGACAGAAACAAAATTAAATTAACGATGTAAACAAAGCATAGTCACAATCACAAGTAAGTAGGCATACCTCAAGGCTCTATTTTAGGCCCTTTTCTATTTTTGGTTTATATTAATGATTTGCCTTTCTTTGCAAAAAGCTTCTGTGATATTGTGATTTTTGGGGATGACACTACTTTAATATTTACAAAGACAGAAACAAAATTAATTTAACGATGTAAACAAAGCATAGTCACAAGTAGGTAGGTACTCGGTTGGTTTAAAAAAAATTAAAAATATTAAGCAAAACAATACAAACCTTCGCTGAGAGACAAGTTCAAGGAAATAGGTATTCTGACAAAGTGGCCGCCTTTTAAAAAGGCTATTACACTGTAAACATTTATTTAAACGACAAAAGACATTGGTCGTAACCACAGAGCTCGTAACAAATGTTCCCAGTATGGTATTTTGTATACTTATTAGTTATGTTTTGCCATATAAATTATAGTTTTTTACCTACACCAAAAGTTGCCTAGACCAGACAACAGATAGCGCTACTTATACACTACCAATAAAGGGGCCCAAGATTGGTCTCTATTTCCTACATATAAAAAATTACTCTGTGAAGTAGAGTGAGTGTCAGATAACTCTGCGCGCATGCGCGACTGGGGCATTTTAGGCGCTAGTTACAGTACATTTTTTTATTCTAAGCTTATAGAAAAGATTAGTATTCGATTTTGACCACGCAGACGTCAGTGATTACATACTCTTTGGAAACGGTAATGGAAGAAATGACAGTTTTGTATCGAAGGTACGACAGTTAAACGATTTTTCATAGAAAATTACAATTTTTACTCAATTTTCCGGAATAATAAGTAGCCTATGTTATTCTCCAGCTCCCAAACTACCCCCTTACCAAATATCACGTCGATCCGTTGCTCCGTTTTGACGTGAAAGAAGGACAAACAAACAAACAAATAAACAAACAAACAAACACACTTTCACATTTATAATATTAGTATGGATGCTTTTAATTCGGCCATTTGGTAGGCAGTTTGAGATGTCATGCTCACTAAAAACATTTCTGCGGTGCTGGTGGCGTGTGAGGCGGGTCGTTACGTTCCCTAAAGTATGATTCAGCGAAACGATGGCTGGTTCATGCGTCATGCTCGTGAACGTTCCGTTCAGTAAAATTCCCACGGCACAATAACATTCCCATGGGTCTGCTCCTATTTGCCTTAAAACGTGTTTTTTTGGGGTTCCGAACCAAACTGGTAAAAAGGAACCCTTATGGTGCGATTAAGTCTGACTGTCTGTCTGTCACTGTCTTGAAATTTGGAATAGTTTTAGATGTCGTTTGCCCGACTATAGTGCAGATAAGAGAAATAAAAATATAATATTTTTTTTGCAACAGGGACTGAAAGGGGTTCTAAAAAAATGCGAAGTGGGGCTACTAGGGCATATGGGGTATCATATATAAGCGTTATCATATAGGTAGAATATATTTTTTGCTAATAATTAATTGCTTTAACTATAGTTCTTAAGTCATTGAATTTGTTTACCGCTATGATCATTAGTTCGCCTAATTAACTATATTTATCATTAAGATTTTAAATATTTTTATGCATTCACAATGCTATTCTTAGTTGAAAAATTGTAATAGAAATGGTATATTTATCATTACCCATAAGACGGTTATCTAACACACTGCACCGGAAACCGCTCCGGTGTGCGGTGCTGCGGTTTTTTACTTTGACTGTATACTTACCGGTGTGAGTGTGTTATACCATGCGGTTTTTTTATACAAATCAAGATTGAATCAAGATCAAGATTGAATCAAGATCAAAGGACATCATCCACCTTATATGAGCCTTTGGGCCTGATGTGAACTGTCAAATTTTCACTTGTATTTTACATAATATTGTATATTTAAGGCTATAGAAACGATCTACAAAAGTTTTTTAGTACCCAGATTTATTGATAGTGAGAAAAATGTTGTAGAACTTACTCTTTTAAAACTATGAAATAGCAATGAAAAATCTCAATATGGAATAGTTTTTGCTTACAAATGTTTCTAATTGTATTGATTAGGGATATTTATATTTTATAACTAGCTGACCCAGCGCGACTTCGTTCCCGTGGCCCTACCCCCTTCTCCACCCTACCCTACCCGTATTCTACCCCTACCCCTACTCTACCCTACCCCTACCCTACCCTACCCCTACCCCTACCCTACCTCTACCCTACCCCTACCCCTACCCCTACCCTACCCTACCCCTACCCCTACCCTACCCCTACCCTACTCCTACCCTACCCCTATATCCTTCCTTGGACTTCCACGAACATTTCAAACCAAAATTAGCCAAATCGGTCCAGCCGTTCACGCGTGATGTCGTGACCAAGGGAAATAGGGATTGATTTTTATATATATAGATAATAGATAATACCTACAGTACCTACAGTCAGGCCTGTCTGAAAATCCGCCCGTGTGGTTGTGGTCACCACTTTTGTTCCTGATGATGAGGTGTAGAGGTAGGTATAAGCTATAATAAAAAGAAGTGGCTTTCATTTCATAACATTTATTCGGATTCGTATGTCAACAATACTTTACTTATCTAAAAATTGGGCTGAAAGGGTTTACATTTTCATACCTCGCCCAGAGTAAAAACAACCGTGAACCGTATCGTAAAATAATAGTAGATTGTACAACAAGTGCATAAAACGTACTATTTTACCCGAGATGTATTTATCCATCCGAGCCGTAGGCGAGGGTGGATAGTCAATTCGAGGGTAAAATGGGTTTTATGTACAAGTTATACACTCTGCTTTTCACTTAGAGTGTGAGGAAAATAAATACCAATATTGCAAAAAAGAAAAAATAAAGACTTCGCCATATTGGCGGGAAGACTTTCTTTTTCTTTTTTTATACGTGGCATTGGTAGCACAGTGACTTTAGCATTAGATCGTAGTCCATAATGCTCTTGAAATACTTATTTCTTAGAAAACTCATTAATTTTGCCTAGTTTTATTAATTTAGTAATTTAACATGGATTATGTACAAAATTGAAGAAACAGAATGAAATAATAAGTTTATTTTACGAAGTTTAATTGCGTGTGTGGCTGTTTACCTGACGATTTTTGTCTTAAAGTCTGAGACTTAGACGAAGATTTTACTTTATGCACTAGAGCATAAAAAGCGATTTTATGCAGCCTATACCCAACATAAACACGGACTTTACGAGCATGAGAAGTGAAAAAGTATTTTGAACAATACGATACCCCGTTTATCTTTTATTTTGCATTATTTCGAATAGAAATAGAAAAACAGTACGACGCGTAGAGTCAAAAGTGCTAGTGTCCAATGCCGTTAGCAAAAACAATATGACCGCTCTCGGGTATTTGAGACTATGAGTCAAGTTTAATACTTTCCATACCTTGTTTTTTATTAAAAATCTTTGATACTCCAAAAAACGCATTAATATTTATTATCATTATTATTATATTCTTTTATTATTTATTAACAATATTTGATAATTTCGTTTTCTTCCAAAAACGCTGTTCATAACTAGGCCCAAAGTGAATGATGTCCTTTGATGCAAATGCAACCGGTGGTAGGACTTGATCTTAGTCCGCCTGGCTAGCTAGCAGTTCCTCAGTGATTCCGGGAGTAGTGCGCTTCCACCTTCAGCCTTATCACCACTTAACATCAGGTGTGATGAAGGCTAAGTGCTACTACGTTGTGAATAAAAAAAAGTTCTTCAGTCATCAAAGTTACAAACCGCAGCACCGCACACCGGAGTGGTGTCCGATGCAGTGTGATAACCGCCTTAATATGTAAAGGTCATTTTTAGGGTTCCGTAGCCCAATGGCAAAAAACGGAACCCTTATAGATTTGTCATGTCTGTCTGTCTGTCTGTCCGTCCGTCCGTATGTCACAGCCACTTTATTCCAAAACTATAAAAACTACACAGTTGAATCTTGGTAGAGGTAGATGACAGTACCTACATGTATTCTGTGAAATCGCTTTACGATATAAATACAAAAATAAAATAAAATAAAACAAAACATATTTTTTTAATCAAACAATCGTGTTCGGTGTTTATAAAAATTACATACAGGTTTTTCAAATCATATTTTCTCAAAGTCAACCTTTTGAAAGACAGAGCCTTTTAAAGTGGTAAAATGTGTGTGTACTTTTGAAATAAAAGAGAGAAAAATAAACAATAATATATGCTGTAGATCTTTATAAAAACTTTCAACAAAAATTGGTTTGAACGAGATTTAGTAAGCACTTTTTGAGATATAACACATTTTCAAAAACCGCAAAAATGTAACTTTGTCGTTCAATCATACAAACACTATGAAAAACAAAGGTATATTTTGCTGACGAAAAATGATAGTGTAATTTTGGCTAGGTATAGACAATCGGTACGTTAAGTGGGTACGGAACCCTTCATGTCCAACTCGCACTTGCCCGATTTTTCAATTGACGACTCTGTATGAAATAAAACGGAGAAAAAACCCTTGAAGAGTTTCTTTCCGGTTCTTCTCCAAGGTCTCCGTAGTGTTTGCGAACCGATTGCGTAGCTTCTATGACGTTCACAATAATTGTAAATCACAATCTAAATTGAATAAACAAATTTGATTTTGACTGACTGCTAGCCAAAACAACAACCGTCACGTTTGTCAACCACGAAGCCTACATAGCTCGTCAACTCGGTACCACACATTAATGGGTTACAAATGCCGAATCACGATCGCTACACTAGTAACTTTCACAACGGCTACATTCGGGTGTTAAATCGTTAGTATAGGAAAAATGTGATAGTAAAAAACCACGAGCCCCATAAGTAGCTTTTTACTATCACATTTTTCCTATACTTACAAAATTGCATTGTGAATGCATTAAAAATAATTTAAAATCTTATAATGGCTGTTTCATCTTAATCGATTGTTAAACATTTGTAAAAATGTTTCTTTCGGATGCGAGGGTTTCCTCGCATTGATGAAGCAACGCTGGCCTACAGCGTAACAAGTGATAGCAAAATTCGACGAGTCGTGTAAGCCTTTCGGTAGCTTAGTTGGTCAGAGCATCGGGCCGGATTCCCGGAGGCGCGGGTTCGAATCCCGCCTGAAAGCTACTTATGGGGCTCGTGGTTTTTTACTATCACATTTTTCCTATACTTACAAAATTGCATTGTGAATGCATTAAAAATAATTTAAAATCTGTTAAATCGTTCGTCATTTTTGCGCTTCTGTCTTCTTATCACCCACTAGCTCGTTTTCAATCAATTACAAAATGCTGCTTCACTAAAACGATACACACGTACGCACGCGCGTGCTTCTAATTGCCTCGTATAAAGTTGTTAGTGCGTGCGTATAACGCTCGAATATTTTTCTTGACATCAATTCTTGAAAGCTGGCTACGTACGACAGTGGCCCCGCGTCGCCGCTTTCCTGGCCGCCGCCGCAGCCAGTACGTGTCAGATTTCTATTGTTTCATGCGTCACGTACGTGTAACGGTTTACGTTGTTGTTAAGTTGGTTGTTTCCGTATAAACATAAAACCGGTCGAGGGCGAGACACTCCGCCGCTGTTGGATTATTTAATGAGCAGAAACATACACCGGCCATAGTAGCCGATGCGCAATCCCAGAATAAAGTAATAGTTGTAGATAAACTGCCGTACTAAAATGAGCCTGAGTGCGGTTTCTAAATAAAATAGTGAAGATTTTGTATAACACTGCAATACGATCTACTCTACACAATACAACTTTATACAATGTCAGCCGGCCTAGCATGAGCGGATTTTATCGCGCGATATGATATGGAACGGCAAGTTGTCTTGCTTACCCCATACCATATCATATCGCGTGATAAAAGCCGCTCATGCTAGGCCGGCTGAGCACGGTCGAACATGTCTTAAGTTGACCGATTAAGGTTTTTTTAAGTCTCTAAAGTCAACGTCAAAGTTTATTCGTCAGATTGTGACTTAAGTGTCTAGTAATCAACTTATTCTATGGCTTACGAAGAAGTCACTCTACTAACTCCGGACCTTAGTATGCCGTTGCAATCAAAATATGCGCCCTCTAATGGCGTCAAATTCACAGTGCACTGCTCCGTCATGCTAATGTCCATTAGGTATGTTATGATGCCCCAAAATCTTCACCATGGACAACTTAATTGAGGTCAATGAGTCGGCAATAGCTGTCGCTGAATAGGGTATTATTACACGCTTTTTTGAAAACTGTCTAAAATCAATCCTGAGGTCGTAATGAACCAGTAAAATTTTTATTTCAATGCTAAGATACCAAAAAATGCCTTAATATCTAAATTCATTTTTGATTTTTAGTTTTCGAGCAAAAAAGCTATCCGCCATATTGTATCGGCTCGTGACGTCACTCGGATAGTACATTTGTAAACAATACGACTCTGCGTAAGCCCAAGTAAAACATTGTCGAAAATAATGAGTTTTAATGTAATATCCATTGGTGTCTTGTGCCCGGGTGCAAGAATACGAGTATAAAAACTCACAAAATTTATGGATTCAAGTGCCAACTGATATTAAAATGAGAAAAACTTGGTTGAAATTGGGAAGAAGATATCCAAAAGCAGTTTTCACAAAAACTAGACTGTATTTCTGTGAAGATCATTTTGATGTGTATGCGATATATATATAATATAATGGTTAATAGAGAATATTATTACACAAAAGAAAACTTGGTGTTCTTCAAGAAAGTTGTAATTTGTTACATACAAAACAAACGTCATATTTATAGGTTATGTTTTGAACCTAACTTTAAAAAACCTACATAAATATATTAAATTCCATATCTTAGCTGGAAAATGATATGGAGATTTATACACAGTATAAGATAATGGGTTCTGTGAAACGAATTCGGATGAGGCCAAACTGCAAACCATCCAGATTTGATTGCCAAGACTGAAAACACAAATCCACTCCAAGTGAACCTCAGCAGGCCTTTATTAAAAGGCAAAAAAAGAATGTCTACAATTAAGGAGATTGAAGAGGCCATAAGAGAGGAGAATGATGTTGTATCAGTCAGTACCATCTTGTAGTCAAGGTAATTTATTTTATTTTTTGTGAGTACCTAATTTAAGCAGATGTTATAAATTATTAACATTATCAATAAGACAAATATTATACTAACCATATTTTACTATTAGTTCCAGATTATATTTTGACATCTGACAAGAATAATAAGTGTCATGACATGACAAAGAAGTCCAAGTAGTACAAGCCCAGGAACATAAAAGCAGTTCAACATTGTCGGATGACACACTATAGAAGTAGAAATGTGCAGACTTGTATAAAAAACAAAGACATTATGACATCACCTTTGAAGACAACTACACAATTGTCTCGTTGACTTGCATTGCAACATCACCCTTTCATCAACATTTATAGTCTACCGGCCACCTGAGAAAATTCCTTCACCAACCTGAATCTCATTGGTATCTCTTCTGTATACCTACAACAGGTATGGATGTGTTCAGGGCGTTGTGTATATCACGAAACTGCTTGTTCCACCACAAAAAAACATTACAACAAGCAGGTAGGTATACAGAAGAGATACCGACAAGATTTTTCAAAATCTGGTTGTGGCCGACCTACTATTTATTGTATCTCAGGAAAGCATGAGCAAGCAACTTGCAGTTTTCTTATTAGTAATCTTAAATTGAATGAGATAGTATGCCCATTTAACTATTTGATTTCTTGTTTATTTGAAAATTGGTTTACTGTCAAGTATATTATATGTAAGAGCAAATGTCACTAACTTCTTAAATTAAGTGTGAAAGGTCATTTTTATCAATCTGTCGACTGTATGAAAACAGGCAGAAAAAGATTGCCCTTGATGCGTTTCTTGCCAGTTCTTCTTGCAAGGTCTCTCGCCGAACGATTTGCGAACCGATGCTGTAGTGTAGCTTCTTTGACGTTCATAAGTGTTGTAATCAAAACCTAGAGAATAAAGAAATTTATTTGTTTTAATGCCGTTGGTATGTCTTTTATTTAATTTAAGTGGTTTCAAAGGATTAAATTAATACCTAAACAGACAACTCTGGTTTATACAAGGTAAATTTTTTAATAAAAAATATAACCAACATAAAGTAAGTCTTATTTCTTCCTGAAAATAAATTTAATAAAACAATAATTTTATTAGGTACATAATGGATTTATTGTAAAAATCAACTAAATAGGTTACAACATAATAAACAGAGTACTACTTAATTTATTTTTATTTTATTTATTTAGTGGATCAACAGTTAAAACTACAAAATATGAAACTATAAATAGCTACAGGAAACCAATTATAGATCCACACCAATATGTAACAGCGTAGCATAGCCACCAGAGTACCATCCAGTTTTACAACGGCTCACTTCATAGCATTTCGAGGCTGTGATACTTCCATATCTTAGTTCATGCCACAAGCCACTTTTATGTTTATATGTTTCTGTTTATGTTTCACTTTCTATCATGATTTTAGTTAAAAACCTCTCCGTTTTCTTCATCATATTTAATTATTAGACGATGCAGCGAAAAAGTTTACTTTCTGTCAACATCAGGTTCATGCTTCAAAAATGGCATTTGTGTTGATTTTTCTTTTTTTTGCATTGCAAAACAAATTCATTTAACACACTGCTGTCTGGAACTATCTCTTTAGGTTTACTTTTAGAGATTTCTTTTGTACTTACATAACATTTTTATTAATGAGCCAACCTTAGCCAGATTCGATTTACTCCAATAACATTCAATCGAAGTACAGTACAGGACGGGGCTTCGGTTCGCCGGTGTAAGTGTAACCACATCAAAAATCAACACCGTGTTTGTAGCCACCTTCTGATGAGGGGCAATCGTGGCATGGCACTGGACACTAGTAACGAGTCTCTTCTTGTTCATTCACAATAAGTTTCACTGCACTAGGACCGCACTTTGTGTTCCGGGCATACCGTACAGTTTGAGTTGCACGTAGCCTATAGCGTCGTCGTCCCCGTATGATTCTCTTCCGGACCTGATGACAAGAAAATAGGCTAAGTTGGATAGTAATAGTCAACACAGTGCATTATCACGCATTATCGTGTTGTGTATTGATTTTGTATTTATTATTAGACCAGACTTGATAACATTAAGTAGGTACTTACATTGCTATTTTAACATTTCTCAACTCGGCTGATCAGAAATCTGGTTGGATGCAAAAAAAAATGCCACCATCAACGTACCTATTTATCCTTGGTAGATTCGTGCTTTCTGCTTTCACGAATCCGTCATCCATGATGTGACGTTAATAAAGTATAGAAAAAAAGTCCTTTTACGTGATAGTAACTATTAGATTACGAAAATGTTAGAATTAACTTAAGTTATTAATAAAAGTCCCAATTAACACTAACTATTTACTTCAACACACAATAATATACTTAATTCATTAAGCACAAATAAAACTTTGAACAGAGCACCGGAGCGTGTACGCTACAAGACGGTTCTACTTCAACTCCCCTCAGTTCCCACAAAGCGAATTCATGGTACATACAACTCAGCTAAATTTAAACAAATAATATCAGAACCAACACACGGGACTTAATTACGTTAATCTAAACAAAATGTACAGCGTCCCAGCGTTGAAACGCTACGCCGCTTGGTCATTTATCAAAAGTTCTATGTAAACACATTCCAGAGGCCCGGCACAGGACAAGGCTCGTCGTTGTTTCTTGAGTCGCGGCCGGTACACGATCCTCTCGTTGCCAACACGGCCATGCTGCAGTGTGCCTGCCCCAGGCACTTCCGCGGACGCTCCACACCCCTATTGATAGTTTACAATCTGTGACATAAAGAAACACCTCTATTTATGATTTGTATTGTTTATGACGTAGTCTAAGCGTCTCGGCCCATCATGATGCTCTAGATGTTTGAGAAATACTAATAGACAGTTAAGACAGTTGTAGCCTTTAGTTCATTATAGCAGTCCCTTTAATCATAGGCCGACTTTTGCACATAAAGTCTAAAGGACTCAACTGTCACATATTCCTCTGGTGCTTTAGGCAGTCCCTTTATTTTAGGCCACGACTCCTGCAGCCAGAAGAATAGACCTCCATTAGAATCCTCCTATCATGACGTTCCAGATGTTTAATAAATACAATAGACAGTTGTGGCCTTCAGTGCATTATAGCAGTCCCTTTAGTCTTAGGCCGACTTTTGCACATAAAGTCTAAAGGACTCAACTGTCTCATTTTCTTCCGTTGCTTTAGGCAATCCCTTTAGTCTTAGGCGATTCCTGCAACCATAAAGCTTTATTGTCATCAGAGCAAAACAAAGTCGTCCCTTTAGTCTTAGGGTACGTCTCTCAATGCCTATAACCAAACACAACTATACGACTCCTTTAGACTTAGGAAATCTTATCATTTACTACACAACTATACGACTCCTTTAGACTTAGGAAATCATATAATTTACTACACAAGACATCCAGAACATCAAGATATCATAAGATTTTATATTAGCAAAGTATCGTACCTACTATTTCTTGTAACTGTTACTTAATTTTATGATCACAATAGGCGACAAATTGTCTTTATCATTACTCAAACAATGAAATAAATAAAGTAATGAAACATAACACATTCGCCTCTAAATATCGTTCTGTAGTTTTACCTTGCCAACACGTACGTTTTTTTTTAATTTCAAATACTGTACGTCGTGTAGGTTCCAATCATTCATATTTATCCCTGGTTTCATATATTTTCGGCAACGGTCTGAACTCTGACCTGTAGATACACCTTGAAAACCGGCAGTAGCTTTCGGCTTTGACCATCGTTACTTTGACTTGGAATCTGCATAAGAACTTTTTAGCCTGAGCACGTATCTTGTCAAATCTTTGCTTTTGTGATTCAGAATCCGTTTTGATATTCTCGTCTACCTCTACGCGCAGTTGAGTAGCATCAACAGCCTCATCAGGTTACAGCGCAACTAAATTACTATCAGTCTTCAGTTTGTATCCAAGTAACACCTCGCTAGGTACAGTTTTGATTGTTTTGTGAAATGTGCTAATACCTAAGTGTTTGTTGTAGGGGCTTAATACATTGATCCCATCTATTTTCAGTCACGTTTACTCCTATGGTTCTTATGGGTTCTAGAATTGTTTTGTTAAGTCTCTCATTCTGACCATTAGACCTAGGCATTCCCGTCGCGATCGTTTAAAGCCTAATATTCTTGTTCGAGCAATATTCCTTGAATGTGTAAGAAATAAATGCAGATCCTGCGTCTGCAATTATTCGGGGATTACCAAAAATCTTTAGAATATTGTCCATTTCATAATTATGTTACACCGTTACTGTCTGCCCATCTCACCGCAGAAATAAAAACTAATTTAGTGAGAGAATCCACCACTACCAATTTATATTGGTACTTGTAAAGTTTTCATTTAGTTCGTGAGCCTTCATCTAGTACAATTGTTGATCGAAGGCTCCACCTTTATTTTTGTAGTAAATGCAGTTGAGACATTTTTAATGTATTTTTTTTTTATTTTATTTATTCTTAGGGACAGTTACCTACAAAATTCAAATCAATAGTTGTGAACAGTTACAACAACAACAAAAAAATAACATTAATTGGTATCTCTATTACAACCGCTCACAACATGCGATTAAAAATTTATTTATTTGTTTAATATACACATAAAAAGCAGAGTGATATTTAACTCTAGAATTTCTTACCTAACCAAAAAAAATACGATAAATAATTTAAAATAATTATGTAATAAAAAGCACTTACATTGTTTTTGCAATAGTTTCCAATTAATTGTCTCTAATTTTGTTTACAAATGTATTAGGGCTCTGGTGGACTATTTCGGTTTCAAATATTTCACTGAAAACACGAAGGGACATTCGCCAAACCGAATGGTAATCTTAAAAATTCATAATGTCCATCTTCGGTAATGAAATGAATGTAGTCTTATGAATTAGGTAGACATTAATTTTTATTTGATAGTATCTATTTTTAATCCCGAAAACGCTGAACATACTTAATTAAAAGTAAATTTATTTCCTACATGAGTATACATTTTAATTTTTGTTTTATCAGTTTCAGTTATATGGTTTTAACGTTGTCACTTGAAAATCCTTGTAACGTGATAGGAGTTTCTAATAATATGATTGATAGTGAGTATTCCCGTACTAATCGTTCTGTGATAAGGGAACAGCTACTTCCTGTGAATCTACGTTTTTATTTTGTTCAGCTGTCAAATTCTTTTTGTGAAAACACATAGTTTCGGTGTGCCCTCGCTTTCCACAAAACTCGCACTTCAAAGTACATTGTGCTTTTTTGTGATTACCTCCGCAATTATAACATTCGATGGGATTACGACCTAAAAACTGGCCGCTGCTAGTTTTGTGAAAAGGTGAAGTTGTTTTTGCTTGACTTGAAATTGTGGTCGACGACTCTATAGTTGATGGTTGCATCGATGGTAAGTTCTTAGGACTTGTGTTTATATCACGTGATACATACTGGCCAGTAAAACTAGATTTAATTGTCTTTGACACGGGTGGCTTATAAACACGACCATGTAAAAATGCAGCTAAACCGTCACATGTTTGAAAATTACTTGCTTCGACTGATGCACTGATGTTATCATCAGCAATATTTCCTAAAATAATTGAAATTGAATCATGTTCCGTAAAATTAAGGTGTAAGGAATCTATTTTGGATTTTTGCTCGAAAAAGAATGTGTATAATGATTGGCTATTAGACGGCTTTTTATCGATTATTTCTTTGAGTGATTCGAACATGTTTCGTTTCACCCGAAAACTTGTTAATATTTTCTGTTTCCAATCCTTCCATAACCACTCCGTCCATGTGTAATGATTGCGTAACAAGGAGTCGTACCAAATTTTAGCTGATCCCTTTAATTTATTTAGCGCCTGATAACGGATCATGCTGTCGTTCCATGAAAAGGTAGATGAATAGGACTCTATCACATTAAGCCACGACAGAACATTATCAGTTAATGGGTCAAACTCTGGTATCATATTGTATAAATTTATCGACGTGCTTGTACTCACAATTTCTGTGTCATCTTTACGAGATACCTTGCGTTTCCTTTTCTCAGGAGGCGGGGGTGACGGTGTTCGAGCTCTGCTGCTTTCGCTCGATGTAGATAGGGCTCGATTTCTTTTATGTTTTCCCATAATGATTTGCGTGAGAAACTTGTCACTTCTGATGTTAGAATTAACTTAAGTTATTAATAAAAGTCCCAATTAACACTAACTATTTACTTCAACACACAATAATATACTTAATTCATTAAGCACAAATAAAACTTTGAACAGAGCACCGGAGCGTGTACGCTACAAGACGGTTCTACTTCAACTCCCCTCAGTTCCCACAAAGCGAATTCATGGTACATACAACTCAGCTAAATTTAAACAAATAATATCAGAACCAACACACGGGACTTAATTACGTTAATCTAAACAAAATGTACAGCGTCCCAGCGTTGAAACGCTACGCCGCTTGGTCATTTATCAAAAGTTCTATGTAAACACATTCCAGAGGCCCGGCACAGGACAAGGCTCGTCGTTGTTTCTTGAGTCGCGGCCGGTACACGATCCTCTCGTTGCCAACAAAAATATCATGAAATAACACAAAGCTCGACGTCGTTAGTACTAATTTGTATGACAGAAATACCTCGCCTATGTTTATGCTAACGGATTGACGTCACATCCTAATCCAATATGGCGTATGGCGTTTCAGACATTTGAAGAACAGATTAAAAAAGACGATTTTTAAAATTGAATTATAAATTTAAAAATCCCTTTTTATTAATAAATATACACGTTTCTCGTTTACTTTTTACGTTATCTATCATAAAAATGCATTTTTATATTTTTTCTTTCTAGGTGTAAAATACCCTATTACTGGTTTACAAAGATATAACTGAACTACTGACACTGACACGCACAGAAGAACTTCTACAAATGTTTGACGTATCATCGTGCATATCGCGGTCGGCATTTGTACCGTCTCCCGACCTCGACACGTGACGGGAGACAGTGGAGAGTAGGAGGGAGAAATAATTACAATAATTATACTAGCTGTATTTATCTATTCTCGCGTGGATCCCGTTCCCGTGTCGAGTGCTATTCCAGACTATAATAATGTATCTGTATGCCCGTTCGGTCTTCTGGTATTTTATTTTTATTTTATTTTATTTAATAAGGTACACCAACAGCATAACATGTACATACATTGTAAAAAAAAATATTGTTCATTAAGGGTACAGTTCTTACATGAATGCCCATAACAGGTATACACAACATTTACAATCATGAAAATCAGTTTTTAAACTTTAAATAAAGATTATCTACAAATTTATATTATTATACATTAAATACATTAAATACATAGGTAATAAGTGACATTTTTAACTATAACTCCACAGATCCAATATGTTTCAGCAGTTTCCTCTTGAAAGCATTGTAGTTGTCATTAAATATATCAATGTCAGATATCTTGTGTATATTATTGTACCTTGAGCATAGTCTAGACAGTGGCTGATGAAAACCCAAATTGGTCCTGCAACGTGGTATATGAAAGAGCTTCGAACACCGGTGACGTGGGTAATTGTGGGGAACGCTAAAATAGACCTTGTCCAACAAATGACCACAATTCATCATACCGTTTACTAGTTTATAAAGAAAGAGTAGATCTGAAATAGAGCGACGATCGTGTAAAGATTTTAGTTTGAAGAATTTTAGTCTTTCGCTATATGGATTACGATACGATATGCCAGGGGACACAAAAGCTAAATGCCTTGAAAAAGCACGCTGCAAAGATTCGATACGCTGTGATTGTACACTATACACAGGATTCCAGGCGACACTTGCATACTCTAATCTGCTACGGACCAATGAATTATATAGCATTATTCTGGTTTGAGTTTCTTTAAATGCACGGGTATTTCGTTTTATAAATCCCAGTATCTGGGCGGCTTTTTTAACAATAGTATCAACATGAGCAGTGAGTTTTAGCTTGGAATCCAGAATCACTCCAAGGTCGCGAATTTCATTAACCCTAGTTAGTGGCGTGTTGTCTAACGAGTAAAGAGTAACCAGAGGACAGCGTTTCCTTGAGTAGCTAATATGGAAGCATTTACTTGCATTAAGTGTCATATCGTTTTTCTTGCACCATACAGCGATATCATCAAGGTCATTCTGAAGAAGTGCCGCATCAGACTCATCTTGTATCGTTTTATATATTTTTAAATCGTCAGCAAATAATGAAAATTTGCTGTGGTTTATGTGTGCGGAAATGTCATTTATAAACAATAAAAACAAAATTGGGCCTAGATGGGAACCCTGCGGAACGCCAGACACAGCGTAATAAACTCTTGACACATAGCCATTTACAACAACAGTCTGTGGTCTCTTATACAAATAAGACTCGAACCAGTTAAGCAGTGGCGACCCCAAACCACTCAACTGAAGTTTTGACAATAATATTTGATGGTTGACTCTGTCAAAAGCGCTGCTAAAGTCCGTATAAAGAGTATCTACTTGCAATCCTTTGTCAACGTCAAGAGACACTGCAGATAGAAAGGACGCAAGATTTGAGTCAGCTGACCGTCCATTTCTAAAGCCATGTTGGAAGTCCGAAATGGTGTTGTTCAGATGAGTGTACAGTAAGGGATATATAAGTGATTCAAACACTTTTGAAAAACAAGAAAGTATAGAGATTGGCCGATAATTCTCAATGTTGGTTTGATCGCCTTTCTTGAAAATCGGCAGAATTCTAGTTACTTTCCACTCATCCGGAAACTTTCCAGTGGCTAAAGAATGGTTAAATATTAATGTCAGCGGTAAAGCAAGTGCCGTTGCGCATCGCTTTACAAAAAGAGGAGGTATGTTGTCGGGCCCTGGTCCCTTTTCCGAGTCTAAAGTCTTCAATTTTTTCAAAACTTCTCGCTCACTGAATTTGACCCTTGCAAGATAAGAACCGTTCGAAGTATCAGCGCCCTCAACAGAGACATTCCTACTAGAGTAAATGGATGAGAAATGAGCAGCGAAAAGGTTTGCAATGTTGTCACCTGTGGATGCATTAACTTCGCCAAGTGTCATTTGCGCCGGTATAACAGATCTACCATTTCGTTTTTCTTTTATATAACGCCAGAATAGTTTAGGATTTTTGCGAGTACTTGTTTCTGTTTTATTCATGTAGTGATTATTACAAATCCCAAGCAACTTATGACAGCGCTCGCGGAGTAATTCGTACTCAAGCTTGTCTCGCGGATTTTTATATTTGAGATACCTTTTCCGGACCTTGTCTCTTTCTTTAATGAGTTTAATTAGTTTTCCGTTAAACCAAGCTGGGTACTTTGTAGATTTGGGCTTTCGCCTAGGGACATTTCTTTCTACGGAATCCTCAAGAACTCGGTAAAGTGCTGAAACCATTAGATTTACATCGGTAATATCATTAAAAGTTGCCTTCCAATCTGTTTTGGTCAATTCAGATAATATAACTTGATAATTAGCTTTGTAGAAATTAAAATCATTACGTGCTTTAGGAGTAAGTCCAATAGCACAGGCATCAATTGACGGGATGGTAATAAGGAGGTTAGGATGGAAAGGATCCATTTTACTTATCAAGTCATTGGGTTTGGTAACATATGCTTCATTTACATTGCTTATAACTAGGTCTAAAATTCTACCATCTGCGTTAGGTATGTTGTTGTATTGATACAAAGAATTAAGTGCCATAAAATCAACGAGAGAGTAACCTAAGCTTTTTTCATAATTTGTTGCTAACATATGTGAATTTTCATTATTCGAACACCAGTTAATGAAACTAAGGTTGAAATCGCCTAAAATAATTACGTTGTTTTTAGTTTGGTTCATGACTAAATACACTTTGTCCAAAAAATGTTGTTGAGTCTCAAGTTTAATTGGAGGAGGCAAGTAAACTGCACATATAGTGAAAGTCTCAATCACACCGTTAACATTAAGTTTGACATTGACATATAAGTCCTCGCAGTCACTTTCCCACTTGTGAAGTCGTACCGAAGCAATCTCACGTGACACCGCTATCATAACGCCTCCTCCACCTCGTTTGGAACTCATTGTGGTACAACGATCACGCCGATATACAATATAGCGCGCGTCGATGAATTCACTATCAGATATTGCAGAGTCGAGCCAGGTTTCAGTGAAAACGATTATCTTATGATTACATAATAAGATATTTGACAGCACTTCATTTGTTTTTGTTCGAATTCCTCGAACATTTTGGTAATAAATATCGAATTATTCCAGCAACACACCAAAACACTGAGTGAATGCAAAATCGTCTATTGTAACAGCTGCAGACTTTCTTTATTACGAATCAATTTGGCCTCAGTAAACTCATCCTTGCGAACGAAGATCCGACCAGTGCGCACCCAAACAAATTTGTATTGCAGCTCCTTTGCTTTCATTCTGGCAGCGGCATGCAGTGATTTGTTAGTGGGTGACAGATGTTCACTGACAAAAACAGGTTCTTTAGAGCTCCCGAAACCCAAATGCTGCGTACTCAACTTGTCTTTAGAGTTTGTCTTATTGAACTTGGCTACGGCTGCAAGAATAGCGTCTCTGTGTTTGGGGCTGGATAGTTTAACAATCACAGTGCGTGGTCTATTACTGTCTTTTACTAGCTTTGCAACTCGAGTAACGTTGAGAACATCATTGTTGGCTACAGGCTCACCTATGACCTTAACGAGTTGTTCGACAGTGTTATTTAAGTTCTCAGTTTTGTGTTCAGGTATTCCATTTATTTCGATGTTACTTTCCCTCATACTCTGTTCTATCACATTAACTCTACTTGATAGATCATTAACTGTAGTTTTTAGTATTTCGTTGTCGCTTTGTAGTTTTTTAATGATCACTGTCTTTTCCTCCAGATCGGATTTCATAGCTTCGTACTGTTTATTGAAGAAACTCATTGATTCTTGAAGCTCCACAAATTGCTCACTAATATTCTTTAGTTGCGCTGAAACCAACTTGTCTATAGTGGTTTGAAGAATTTCTATCCATTCCTGCTTTGACATACCCGAGCTACGATCAGCTGCCTCCTGAAGGTTGACAAATGTTGTGGTAGGAGGAGAAGACGTACCAGGACAACGTGGATCAATCCGTTGCAAAGTTGGTTTTGCTCTCAACGTCACGTTATCAGTTACAGCAATGAAATCTTCCTTCGCTGTGGGAGAGAGTGTGGCTGCTTTAGCGGGAGTGTTACTGTTGTCCGACTTGGGTATTTTGGTACAGCATTCAGGACACTTCCAGTTGCGTCGACGGTCTTGATCAGGTCCATAGAATGAGTGAAAGCGTGCAGCAGAAATATTTATACATTGGATGTCATATTTTAGATGGCATGAGACACAAACTAGAAAGTCTTTATTTTGTATGGTGTTTCGACAGGCAGCACATTTACCATGATTTGGCGCCATTACAGATACTGTGTAGTTTTAGAAACAAAACTAAACGTTGACGAGGTGACTACTTCTTCTTTACCGGATCCTTGCAAAATTTCCCAAAAATAGTAGAAATATTATTGTACTAGCAACACCAGGCAAACTTAACTGTCAAACTTGAAGTTGTCAATTGAGTTTGACAACTAATTTGTTGATTATTTGCGGGTACTTAGCTTTCGATTATGACAGCTCTGTTATTATAGAGAGATGTGGGTATACAATTCTCACTTGTTTATTGATTTTTTTGGTGCTTGATGTCGGAGATAATTCAGGATAACACTTGTGCAAGGTAATCCGATGACGCACTACACTACTGAATTGTTTTCACTGCTGTATGTTAAGAATTTCTTAGTAAATATAAAAATACTGATATGAGCTTAGATGTTCGTCGCAACCAGAGTTGCCATATAATATATAATATATAATAAATAATGTATGATTACCTATCCAAAATTTCGGATCTATAATTTAGTAATATAATACTAAAACAAACACCTCGGAAGTTATTTGGTGTCTTAGATGCGATTTAGATGAGTTCATTTGGTTTTATTATAATGCAAATTGATTCTCTGTAGGAATAAAATATTGTATTATTTATTACATATTATTTCGGTTGCTGGTAGGACTTGGTCTTTAGTCCGCCTGACTATCTACAACCATCTTATCCAAATCTGATGACGTAACAATGATGTTTTCAGCCTTATTGTGTTCCGGCAGTTAGAGATAAGATAGCCAGTTCCTCAGTGATTGAAGATTCCGGGAGAAGTGCGCTTCCACCTTCAGCCTTATCACCACTTAACATCAGGTGTGATAAAGGCTGTGCTACCCCGCTGTCGATAAAAAAATAACACAAACTGAAATTAAATGATATACATGTACTTAGTTTCAAGTTTTAATTATTCTACAAGCACAACTATGTAGAATAATTAATTAAGTACGGTGCTATCGCAGCGGAGTCAAGTAGCGCTGATTCTTCAATTGCAGTGGTGATTTCCGCAACTGAACTTAAAAAGAGCTTGATGCTAAATGCTGGCATCATCTGTGTTTTTTTTTTTTAATCTGATGCATCTGAAATATACTATTTAGAATAGAACAAGATCTTGAAAATACACTCCTCGAGTAAAAATAAACACCCACTAAGTGAAATGAAGGAATAACTTGAATAAGAGGATTAGACGGAATTAAAAATAAAACCGCCTTCATAAAAACCACATCAAAAAAGTAAGAAATAATTCCTCACCAAATAAATAACGTAAGTACTTTGAAGTCGGGCGTGAAACATGTACAATTTTTTTGTTGTTTTTGTTAAAACCCGCCCGACTTCAAAGTACTTACGTTATTTATTTGGTGAGGAATTATTTCTTACTTTTTTGATATAGTTTTTTTGAAGGCGGTTTTATTTTTTTATAAAAATAATTTTTATTTCACTCTTTTTAGTGCATCGTGCAGGCAATTTACGTGTTTTCTGGTAAATAGGTATGTGATCAAACTGAAAACCTCCTTTTTCGAAGTCGGTTAAAATACCTTGAGGTATCCCCTTTTTAACAAAACAAGAATCATCTAAATCGGTTTATAAACGAAGGAGTTATGCCTAAAGATACGTATTAAATTCACATTAAGTGGTAACGAAAACGACAGTATTTTCAAGATTTCCTGAAAACTACTGAACGGATTTCAAAATTTCAAAAAATGGGACCAACTTGGAAACCAACCTGATGTAATAACGTTTGAACCATTTCAATCGGTTCAGCCGTCTTCGAGTAATCGGTGGACATACACAAAAAAAATAAAATATACATACAGACGAATAGAGAACCTCCTCCTTTTTGATTTAGAAGTCGGTTAAAAACTCCGAACGGACATATAATATGTATGTATGTATTTGCCGAGCTGTCAGTTTGTCGTTTCGATTTAGATTTTTCTTTATGAAAAGTGAAAAATTGAAAGAAGATGATCGAAACAACTTTGGTCGTGTCGTGTCCTTATCATTATTTATTGATAAAAACCTGTTAAAATTGATTGACAAGAAGGGTTTCTTTGGTCTTATCTTACATAATATAGTCAGACAGCACATAACATCTTTCAGCAATTTTTAGCGCGAGTTAAGTTGCTAGTTATAGGTCACATTGCATCCTCATATGGCCACATATATTGATCTCTTAGCAATGTTACTTTTATGGGCATTTTATTTTAATTATGATTGATAGCCTAGCAATAATAATTAAAATAAAAAATAAAAAGCTGTTACTTGTCCGCTATCACACCAGATGGTAAGCGATGATACGATCTAGGATGAATCGCGCTTGACTAGAAGATACCTGTTTACTCGCAACTTGAAGACCCCCAGATTGTATTGTACCTATCGGG
Source organism: Crambus lathoniellus (assembly GCA_949710035.1). Lineage (NCBI taxonomy): Eukaryota > Metazoa > Arthropoda > Insecta > Lepidoptera > Crambidae > Crambus > Crambus lathoniellus. Next base: position 227,346 of record OX453304.1, read on the forward strand.
AAACAGAGACTAAGGCAAGGATTTCCATTGACTACCAGTGCGGATGATAAAATTTGAGGCAAACCGCTTAGTTCAAGTCTTAGGAATCTCCACCAAAAAACGGTGGCGCTCTGTATCTGGTTGACCGATGGAAGAAGGGAGATGGTGGAATTAGGTTGGTTAATTCTACTGCACAGTCGCCGCAAGTGTATCCGACAAAAAACCGATAAGCTTGCAACCTTGCGTCTATGCTCGAGGCTTTTGAGCTTATTAAAGTAGAGATTATCGTAACGATAGTCGGGAACGATAGTATCGTTGCCGAAGAGCTTCCTGGCCCTCCGCTCAATAGCTTTCTGGACTCTGGAGCTGATATTTGGCGGAGCGGAGTCATCCAAAAGATGAGAGCAGTACTCCACCACGATCGAACTTGCGTTTGGTATAGATAAGCAGCTGTTCCGCGTCGTGAAGTGCTTTCTTACCAGAACGCCAAGCTTTTTAGATGCTAATTGTGCTTTCATCATCATCATCAGCCATTTAATGTCCCCACTGCTGGGGCACTGGCCTTCCTTATGGATGAATAAGGAGATTGAGCCATGACCCACCACGCGGGCTCAGTGCGGATTGGTGGGTATTAACGACTGCAAGTGCAGCCGGGACCAACGGCTTAACGTGCCTTCCGAAGCACGGAGGAGCTCGAGATGAAAAGTTTTTGGTCACCCATCGCGTGACCGACCATTGCGAACGTTGCTTAACCTCAACGATCGCAGGCCGAGCGCGCTATCCACTGCGCCACGGGCTCCTCAATTGTGCTTTGCTCTCGATAAAATATCCAAAATTGAGTGATGGAGACAACGAAATGCCGAGAAGCTCCTGATGTTCAGTAATCGGATATACCCCGGAAAGTAGGGAGTCAGGTCGAAATTATTCCTTTTGGCAGAGAGCAGACACGCCTGGGTCTTAGATGGATTAACCTGGATACATGGTTCATGGATCACATGGATAACATGGATCAACCTGATTGGTAATGATTTTTTGTATAAAATGTTAATAATTAACAGTAAAATTGGTACAACTTATTAGCTGATGGCCTATCATCACAAGTACAGCCCGCCCTAATCGATAGCAAACACGTAATAGGCGTAGATTTCGTATTGGGAGACCTACGCCGCGCAGTGGGCTTCATACGACCGATGATCATGAATATCATGATGCACTTTCCTATTTCAAGGGCTTTTCATCAGATTCAAATAACGCTACTCTACGCTAAAGAAAGTGTTACAAAAAACTAGAATACCTACCAGTTGTTGTGCCCACTCGTAGTCCTCAAATTACTTACATCATTTCGGTGGTAATGCTGAGTTTTTATAAACTCCCGAGTCCGCACCAGTACAGATTGCCCTTGACCCGCCGGGGGCGGCGGCGGCGGCGGCGCCCGCCCGCGCCCGTGCTTTATAAATAACCCTCACCCCTATCCCTCTCACAATAACGTCCACGGTCCACCTACTCGTAGCTATAGCAAACTACTGCTAGTTACTCATTTTATTAAGATACCACGTTCACTGATATTTAAAAATTTATTTAAAGCTATCAGTTTGATAGTTATAGGAAAAATGTGATAGTAAAAAACCACGAGCCATATAAGTAGCTTTCAGGTGGGATTCGAACCCGCGCCTCCGGGAGTCCGGCCCGATGCTCTGACCAACTAAGCTACCCGAAAGGCTTACACGACTCGTCGAATTTTGCTATCACTTGTTACGCTGTAGGCCAGCGTTGCTTCATCAATGTGAGGAAACCCTCGCATCCGAAAGAAACATTTTTACGAATGTTTAACAATCGATTAAGATGAACAGCCATATTGAGATTTTATATTATTTTTATGCAATCACAATGCAATTTTGTAAGTAAGTATAGGAAAAGTTGCATTGTGAATGCATAAAAATAATATAAAATCTCAGTTTGATAGTTGTTATGATATTATAGCAATAATATTCGCCGCCCGCGACTTCGTCCGCGAGTAATTTGATTTAATCAAAATTTCGTGTCAAAAAGTAGGTAAGTATATATTATTATGCGTTCTCCAAGAACTCACCATCATCATAAACTCGTTTTAATGTCCCCGCTGTTGGGGCACAAGCCTTCCTTATAATATGGATAAGGAGAAAGGGCAATGACCCACCACGCGGACCCATTGTAGTTGGAGGTAGGTTTAATCAATGCAATGCAGCCGAGACCATCGGCTTATCGTGTCTTCCGAAGCATTTCTGAACAGCCATCCCGTTACCGACCATTACGCATGTTTCTTAACCTCAGCGATCACAGGCCAAGCACACCCACTGTTCTCTATACTTACCAATTTTCATGAAAGTCAGATCAGTGGTTAATACCGGAGAAGGTAACAGATACTTACAAACAGAAAGGAGCTACTTTCGCATGTATAATATTAGAGATTCTCCTACCCTTGTACAACCCTACCTAGAAGCAAACAATTATATCGATACTAAGCAAGTCAAAAATAATTTTATCCCACAGGAACCGTACATTTTCCCGGAATAGAAATAAACGTATAACATTGTCCAGGGCCTAAACTATAACCATACATAAAATCATGCCGATCCCTCCGATCGATATTAGTTATGTAGGTAGGTACGGTGATAGTTTACTTCGCACAGTGAACAACAGCTAGGTACCTATATCCCACAGAAGCTATTATTTTTCCTGGATAATTAGTATTTTGTGTGCTATTTCTAGTGTAAGACCTATCCTATCTTTGTGCCCCCAGGTTCGAATCCTGGTCACGGCACCAAAATGTGACTCAACGCCACAACCCCAGGCCTTGCACGTGGACACAAATTAAGGCGATACTCGGAAAAATTATGTTGAAGCGAGATAGAAATGAGAAAACGGCGTGCGCGGGAGCGAGGCCAATTTTGCAGATTAGGCAAGAAAAACACAAAATCACTTCGTTTTAAAAAACTACAGCGATTATTTTTAAAATGCTTCTATACGATCCTAGATATTATTGGTGTCCACTAATTAAACCAATTTCCAATAGTGTAAGTAACCCCATTTAAGAATAATCTTGAATTTTCGTATTTTTTAGAGGTCTTTTCGAAAAGAAAAAGTGTCGAGGCAAAATCATAAAATCGTGTTTTTGAAACTATATGAATCATATAATATGATTCTAGATAAAGGTATGAAGAAATATATATCTTATTACCAGATTTATAACAACTGTAACCGTTCTATAGTTTTTAATCAAAAAGTCCATACTTTTTCCGAGTAGCGCCTTAACCTATTTTTCCCTATTAAGTTCAAACATTAACCTAAGCCCCCCTTAAGGGGAGTACCGCCCCGCCAATAAGAATTCTAGATATTTTCTTGACTTCTAACACTAGAGTGCCTCTACTCTCTTAGTTTAAAAATGAAAGGAATTCGCGAAGGGACAATTGCCATAATGCTCTCTCTGACTGTCAATCCAACTCCAAGAATATGTTTTTGTGAAGAATCCAGATCCGATAATTCGTTTTGCAGTGATACACAAACACAGTAGTACACAAACGTTTACCTCAATTTAGGGGGAAGATTTTTCTAAATACTTTGCCTACTCTGATCGATTTTACTTTAAGTTAAGAAAAGAGGAAGTTCCATATAAACTTTATTTTTCCTTTAATTGTATTGTAAATGCATACAAATAATCTAATATATAAAATTCTCGTGTCACAGTTTTCGTTGCCATACTCCTCCGAAACGGCTTGACCGATTTTAATGAAATTTTTTGTGCTTATCCGGTATCTATGAGAATCGGCCAACATCTATTTTTCATCCCCCTAAATGTTAGGGGTAGTCCACCCCTAATTTTTATTTTTTATTTTTTAGACAAAATTTTTAATTTCTATTTTTTTATGATACAACATACAAAAATACATACAATCCTCAATTTTCACCCTTCTACGATCAACCCTTATTTTTTAATAGCCATTTTAGTAATTTAATCATTTTTCCTCTCCGGTCGAAAACTGATCAATCGTCATTTAATTAGTTATCCCCGCCAGAGGTAGGGATAGGGGTAGGGATAGGGATAGGGGTAGGGGTAGGGGTAGGGGTAGGGGTAGGGGTAGGGGTAGGGGTAGGGGTAGGGGTAGGGTAGGGGTAGGGTAGTGGTAGGGTAGAGGTAGGGTAGGGGTAGAGTAGGGGTAGCGTGCAGTAGGGGGTAGGGCCACGCGAACGAAGTCGCGCCGGGTCAGCTAGTTTAACATCAAATAAATTATTTTACAAAAATAAAAGAAATGGCAACGTTTTCGAAAGAAAGTGAGAATAACGGGATAAAATATAGCCTACAAGTTGACCCGGCAAACGTTGTTTTGCCATATAAATTTTATTGGACACGAACTTCGTATCATCGACATCTATAAAACTATACACTGCCTGCCACAAATGTCACTTATTAAAAAAGCGGCAAAAACGTCAGTGATTACAATACTCTTTGACATACCTCTTTGGAAGCGGCTATGGAAGAAATGACAGTTTTGTATAGTACGACAGTTTATCGATTTTCTATACAAAATAATCGTTTTTATTTTATAATTTTCCGGAATAAAAAGTAGCCTATATTACTCTCCAGCTCCCAAACTATCCCCATATCAAAAATCGAGTCGATCCGTTGCTCCGTTTTGACGTGAAAGACGGACAAACAAACAAACAAACAAACAAACAAACAAACAAACAAACAAACACACTTTCACATTTATAATATTAGTATGGATATTTCTCGGGAATAATGCAGCTTTCTACTGAAAAATATCTTTAGTAGCGACCCGTCTTCGCTTCGATGTAGTGTGGTGGTATGGTGATTTTATGGATAATAACATATGACACCATGTTATTATCTATAAAATCACTCTATCTATTCAAAAAACCCGCGTCAAAATCCGTTGCGTAGTTTTAAAAATTTAAGCATACATAGGGACAGCCAGCGCGGCATCGGGAAGCGACTTTGTTTTTATACCATGTAGTGATAGTACCTACCTACCGTTTGATCCTTGGCTAGGAGTCTTTGTGATCATCATCATGCATTCTCCAGGCACAGAATATATCTATACTAATATTATAAAGAGGAAAGATTTGATTGTTTGTTTGTTTGCATCGAATAGGCTCCGAAACTACTGGACCGATTCAGAAAATTCTTTGACAGTTAGAAAGCTACATTCATCCCGAGTGACATAGGCTAATTTTATCTCGATATTCCCACGGGAACGGGTACCACGCGGGTGAAACCGCGAGGATCCGCTAGTAAAATGTAGCGAGTTTAATTAAAGATAAATAATAAATCTAGTCATTATACGATGAGAGTGTTACGGAACTGACTCTGTGAATGCCCAATACCCAAGTAGTAGCTACATACGACCGGCTATGGAATGTATGGATGCATTTGATGTGTGTGTATGTGAGATGCGATGGGCACTTACGGTGGGCGGCGAGCGAGCATGCGACTCACCTGCAACAAAAAAAACTCAAGTTAGCACCATACAAATCGTTACTGAACAAAATAATCTTACTGGGTACAAAACAAAATAAAGATAAGCCCAAAAGCTTGGAACCTGAAGGTTACGTGAATTACGTGATCGTTTTATGTAGGTATAGCAACATAGTTGACACCTATGTTAGAGGAATGGCATAATTATCGTCCTCGCTGGAAGTGCGAACATGCGAGTTTGCTGAGCGGTTAGCGGGGGCCGCTCGCTGGTGGCGTCACCGCCGCTGCACAAACACCGCCACCGCCAGTCTGCAATACACGCACACCGAGACGATACCGATTCGATTACATTTAGATCTCCCAATCTCCCCATAAGAATTTACATGAACGCAGCAAACGATGAGAAACGAAGTAACATATTCAACTAAAAGACGATAGGCGTTTTGGTCGTCGATGTTCACCGGCAATGATTGGGCTGTCTTTGAAATAGTTTTTCCAAAAGGAACATTATTTACTAAGACGACTATGACGACTTTCACCAATTCGCTGTACTTTCGGAGTAATTGCAGGTCATTCAAGTGAGCATGATGTAGTGCAGAAATATTTGTATGGAACTTCAGCTTGAAACTTCGCGTGAAGCTACAGTGGACACAACACATCACTTGCCAAGGGTACGGACGGACACGGAGGCCGTTGCATAAGCACACGCTCGCCTTGGCGGTGGCGCGGTGGCGCCCGGGCCTCACGCCGGCCGAGAGCCCACGCGACGCTCGCGTTTGCATCAAGCTTTGTTCATTGTTGGCGTCGGAAACGTCGCCGATCGACGACATAGGTGATGCTAACCTTGTGCGCCGTTAAGGTCGAAACTCGCAAGCAGACCATCGCTTCGGCTGTAAACACTGTCGCGCGGGGCGAGGGCCACTTGACTCCGGGCGGCGCCCCGCCAATTAGGCACGGCGCGGCGCCCGGCCGCCTGCGCCCGCGCATTTTCGCGGCGGACTACTTAAAACGCTACACTTATAATTTCCTACATGATGTTTTTTTCGTAGATAGGTTTTAGCTAATACAGAAAAAGCGAGTCAAGAGCGAGTCAGACTCGCGCACCGAGCGAGGGTTCCATTGTTCCGTACCATTATAAATATAGTAGGTTAGGAATGAGGATATTTTGGTTGTAAATAAAACGTGAAAATGTTTTCATCGGCGAGGCTATAGTCGTCAGAGAATTTGCGGTGTAGAATATTGTAGTTTTAGGTCGGCCGGCGCCATCTCTTGAGCGATCGTGGAACATGTAATTTAAGTTGATGATTTTTGAAAAATTTACTATTTAGAGACACCATCATTTTATTTTTCCCGTAATCTTTACATAAATTTCTATCACATAAAATAATTTCAGATTTTCTGTATGCAAACTTCGGAGATAAGTGACGGTATTTTTTTACATTTATTATCAAAAGTGGAAAATTATGCGGCCTTAAAAAAGTAAAAAAATTGAGATTGTGCAAGCAGCGCTTATTCGAGCGCTATTTCGAATTTTTAAGACCCCCTTTAAGTCCCTGATGCAATTTAGTTTTTATTTCGCACTTATTTGCAAAATAGTTGGGCAGACGTCATCTAAAACTATTCCAAATTTCAAGTTGATCGCTGATCGCACCACTCGCACCAGGGTTCCTTTTTACCATTTTGGCGCGGAACCCTAAAAAGATTCAATTCGACCTAAACTAAATATGCAAATAAATAAATATAAATTAATATTAATAACTACCCCTACATCATAAATTATAATAAGTGTACATATCATATCAAAATGTAAGCGAAATATTGGAAGAAACATCTCTTCGAGAATTACGTCACATTTTGATTTGATGCAATGAAACTGGCAACGTATAGCGAAACAGTAAAAATCTATAATAAAATTTCACGCGACAATTTTATTATCTTATTATATCCTCTCTTACTAGTACATTTGAAAATCACTCAAGTCGTGTGTTAGTGCTAGGCTTGTTCAATGACGCAAAGTTATGATAAGAAGTTTTACAAATAGGTCAACTACGAAACGAACAAGAGTTAAAACTTATAAACCTGCTTAGAACAATGGAACGTGGTATGAAAACAGCGGTGTATTGTAATTTATCGTAGGTACAAACGTTATTGGATATGTTGTGTTTAACCTGATAGTGCCTTATTTTAATTTTTAGTTTTTTGCATTCACAATGCAATTTGCCATTCACAATGCAAACAATGCAATGCCCATCGGAGCTAGTTGTGAGACGGGTCGATTTTTTCTAAATACTTCATTTTCCATTTTTCTGATAGTGCCTGTTCAAATAATATTAAGGCCGTAACGGGAGACCATGGTTTTATTTACCGTGTAACTCCGAGCTACGAAAAGTGGAATGCTATGCAAGCAAATATACCTACCTACTACTCAAAAAAAATAGGGGCCACTGGGCCTTTTTTCGTACAAACGTGCCCACTTTAGCATCTCATAGATGAGTTCTTGCATCTCTGCAATGATTTTTACGTCAATGGATGGAGTGACCAAACGCCCAATTGTCCAATCTCGTATTCAAAAATTGCCAAAAACCGCTAATATTCTCAAAAGGAAAAACAATGAGTGAAACTTCATGTGCCATATAACGATGTATGGAGCGGAGTATTGGAGTTCGGTTTATTGTTTTTCCTTTTTGAGAATATTGAGCGGTTTTTGGCAATTTTTGAAAACGAAATCTGATAATTGGGCGTTTGGTCTCTCCATTGACGTAAAAATCATTGCAGATATGCAAAAAGTTACTCAACTATGAGACACTAAAGTGTGCACGTTTGTTGAAAAAGGACCAGTGGCCGCTATTTTTTGTTGAGTAGGTAGTACTTAAGTATATTATATTCTTGACCTATTTTTGAGTGACAAATTTTCAACCTCAACAAGAGAAACCACAGCCTCTCACTGGCAAATGTGCAACGCTCTGTAATGATGTAGTTTGTGTTGAACACGAAACAATGAAGCAAGCGGGCCGCGGGCGAGTGGGAGGCGCTGACGTCACGCAGGTGTACGCTGATAACGCGGCGCGCCGATAACGCGTCCGTGTTCACATGCGCTGCATGCAGCCCGCGCCGTCGGCGTAGTTGCGGCGGAATAACAACGCTGCCGATTCTTGCGCTCTGCCACATGACTAATCATACAGATGGATAATGCCTCTATTGTTTCTTTTATTGCGAAAACTACCTACTTCAGTATTTTTCCTTGCGAGCCGATTCAGTGCTTCAAACAAAGGAGGAAATAACGTTATCAGCTTCGCTACAATCTATTACATCGCTTGTACACGAGTGGGATTTTCCTATTAGGATATTAACGGCGTAGTCACCAGGAAGGTACGCGGTTACCTAGCGGAACCTGCGCACTCACCGCTAACCGCTCCAGCTCACCTGCAAAAACAGGAGACGGTGTCGTCTATGTCGAGCGGCAAGGGGAGCGGCGCGGGCGTGTTTGGCACGCTGCGGTACTTGACGTGCAGCACGCGGCGGGCCGCGCGGGCGCCGCTGCGCCGCAGGATGCCCACGGGCCAGCGGCGGCTCGGGCTCTCCTCTTCGCCGCTCGCCGCTTCACCCGCGCCCCCGCTGGCGCCTTCGCTCATCCTCCGGATCCAGGCTTTCACTACCATCCACAATAACGAACATGCACCGCTCGCTCCGATACGCGCCGGAGCGTTCGTGTTGACGTTGCGCGCCGGTGAGACGCGAGGCTGTCGCAAAAAAACTGCGCTCACGTTTACGCGCCGCGGTCGACTGAGGCGCGGCGAGAGGACGGCGGCGACGGCCCGCGCGGTGACATCACGCCTTATCAGCTCGCACCTGAGCCGCTGCTTCCTTCGCGGCACCGCGGCATCGGCAGCGGCGAGCGAGGCCACCGTTCGCAACACCTCTCATGATAGTAATTAACCGCCAAGCATTGGTCACACGTCAACAATGTACTTAATTGTTGGAGAAACGTTCGGACACGCCTGATCATCAGAGACGGGGTGTACTTCATACGGCCATGGCATAGGTTTACTGTCTGAAGCTTAGCATAGCACATCCACGTGGACATGATCACTCATAATTATTTAAAACTAGCCTTCCGCCCGCAGCTTCGCCCGCGTGTACTACACGACGTTATCCCGCGGGAAGGTGATATTTTTCAGGAATAAAAAGTAGCCCATGTCCTTTCTCAGGCTCTAGACTATCTCTGTACCAAAATTTATTCAAATCGGTTCAGTAGTTTAGATGTGATTGTGTGCACACAGAGAGACAGATAGTACATGGAAATCGTACCAAATAAGTGGTGTTGCCTTGCATTAAATGAGGTAGTTCTGATTTTTTTATATGTTAGTAGTGATGAGATAGTAATGACAAATCCAAGTTTGCCACCGCGAAAGCCCTCCGGATCATTGTTAAATATTTAAAAATCCAATAAATTTTCAGCTTTTTTTCAGTTTTTGTAAATTTTTACCACCAAGGATCTGAGTCACGGCAAATGTTACTATGCACTCTTTAAAGTAGACTAAATTTGCAATAAAAAAAGAGTAATTTAGTTTTTGTAAGCCAAACAGTTTTTAAGATACGGCTATTTTAAAATTTGCAAAAGCACAAAATAAGGAAGTATTACAGTTTTTTTCATTTTTCGTCAACTTTGACCCCCTAGTAGTGGGTTTATGGCAAAAGTTTTTTATTACTTATTAAAGTCCATTAAACTTCCAACAAAATGGGATTAATTATGTCGATTTACTCCTGATAGTTCCTAAGACACAGCTGTTCAAAGTTATAGGGGTAGGTAAGTCAACAATTATGTAATAGAAGGCTTTGCAAAAGGTAGTAAGCCCTAAAGGAAGAAGGATCTGGGAGACGTTCCTGTTCTACCCTGTTAATGACACGCAAACCTTAATCACCTTGAAATACCATACCAAAGATGTAAGGTTGTACCAGCAGATGTGGTTGCAGGAAAGCAGAACTCAAATGTTCGGCTGTTTGCAGCTACTGCATTGGCCAATCATGCGAGAACATACCAGACCTGATGTGTGATGACATTGATGAACCATTGATTGATAACCCACCATCAAAGGACGATTTTGACCTTCCTGAGCAGTTCGATGAAGAAATTATCCCTCAGCAAGCTGCCCCCAAAAAGTGTGCTGTGGATTCAGAGGACGTGCCTGGTCTATCAAAATTATACATACAATGTACATAATTGATCCCACTACCTCCCAGATCCTCCTTCCTTTATGGTGTACTTCATTTTGCAAACCCTTCTATTACATAATTGTTTACTTACCTCAATAACTTTGAATAGGTGTCTCAGGAACTATCAAGTGTAAGTTGATATTACTAATTGGTCTCATTTTGTTGGAAATTTAATGGACTTTTATAACTAACTAGCGGCCGCCCGCGGTTTCACCCGCGTGGTTCCCGTTCCCGTGGGAATATCGGGATAAAAAGTACATATAAACCTTCCTCTTGAATCACTCTATCTATTAAAAAAAACGCATCAAAATCCGTTGCGTAGTTTCAAAGATTTAAGCATACAAAGGGACATAGGGACAGAGAAAGCGACTTTGTTTTATACTATGTAGTGATAATTTAACTTTTGCCATAAACCCACTACTATGGGTCAAAATGTCGAAAACTAAAAAAACTGTAATACTTCCTTTTTTGAATTTTTGCAAACTTTTAAATTGCCCCATCTTAAAAACTATTTGACTTACAAGAACCAAATTATTCTCTTTTTATTGCAAATTTAGTTTACTTTAAAGCGTGCATAGTAACTTTTGCCGTAACACAGGTCCTTGGTGGTAAAAATTGATAAAAACTGAAAAAAATCTGAAAATTTATTGGATTTTTAAATATTTAACAATGATCCGGAGGGCTTTCGAGGTGGAAAACTTGGATTTGTCATTACTATCTCATCACTACTAACATACAAAAAAATCAGAACTACCTCATTTAACGCAAGGCAAAATGTACGATTTCCATGGACTAAGAGACGCATTTATAATATAAAATATAAGTAAGTAAGGATGGAACGCCATTCTATAAAACTAAACTTCAGCACGGGCACGGGTCGGTCCCTCTCGGAGCTGCACCACTGCACACTGCACACCGCTACCGCAACACGCTGCGCCCTGCGTTCCAGGCTGTAGGCAAGATGTAGGCGACTAGGCGCGCGCCTACATCTACATCTCATAACACACATTTTCTAGGAAATGTATTCTATGTCGCAGGGATATGGAGATATCAGAGATTTCACCAAATCCCTAGGGATACCACGAAATCACGGTAAATGTTGAAAATTTTTATTTACGTCTTCTTCCTAAAAAAGTTCAGTGACATATCGTTTCACTAAACTAAATCTAGTGAAATGAAGAATGACTGAAGTAATAACAGTAAGCTCACGGCTGCAGGTGACAGGTATGAGCGAGTTTGTATCGGAAGTTCTGTAGAACACGTGATAGGTTTGAAATCGATGATCGCCTTGTGTTGTGGTTATTATTTTTGTGAAACACAACTTATGGATTGTTTTCACAAAAAAAAACCACGAAATTTAAACTTAAATTTTTAACTTATCACGTGTTCTACAGGAATTCCGAGGCAAACTCTCACATCTGAAATCCACTTTTCTAATATTCCACTAGATTTAGTTAGTGAAACGATATATCACTGAACATTTTTAAGAAAAAGACTCGTAAATAAGAATATTCAACATCTACCGTGACTACGTGGTATCCCTAGGGATTTCGTGAAATCTCTGATATCCTCATATCCCTGCGACATATACATATCCTAGAATTATCCTAACTATTCCGAGATGACCCTAGGAAATGCTTTTTATGTTTTTTTTTTTTATTCACAACGGGGTAGCACTTAGCCTTCATCACACCTGATGTTAAGTTAAAACCCGCTTCACGGAATAATAATAATAGGTGCGAGAAGCGAAGCGACGAGCATGTGACGGTTAACCACCGGTTAACGCACTGCCGCCGGTTTCCGCTTCGGTGGACGGAGATGCGGCGTATAACATCAATACACTGTGGGTTTTGTATGCAAATCAAGATTCTACAGTCAAAGTTAAGAAGCGCACTACCGCAAACCGGAGCGGTGTGCGGTGCAGTGTGAGAATCACCTTAGGTTTACATGAACGTAACAGCGCGAGCCGAGCGAGCGAAGCGAGCCGAGCGAGCGAAGCGAGCGTGCCGCGGCAGATCGGCCGGTGAAACGCTATACACTATTCCTAAAGTTTTTCCACATCAGACTTTCACGAGCGAAACATCTCGAAAACTATACAAGGTATCGAAAACATTGACCGAATAGAACTTGTAGCAAATTTAATCAGCTTTCATTTAGCACATAGTGAGCGTGTCGCCATCGTGTCGTATAGTTTCTGAGATATAATCCAAAAACCTAAAAATTAGACGGGCGGGATACTTTTGATATGTTTACCTCCTAATAAGTCCAAACAAAGTTACGAAGTCAAAAATTGTGTTCCAATTCCAAGCATTTCCCTCTATATCTTTTTGTTGATTGGGCTAAGTAAGCTATGCCGGATATCACACATTTCCAGTAAAATATCCAATAAACTAACTACACCTTTGTTCAATGATGAGATTATTTTTATCTAACTTTTAATGAAGGCTGTTATCAATGACCCATCCGAAGTAATATTGTAGTATAGGAAAAATGTGATAGTAAAAAACCAAAAGCCTATAAGTAGCTTTCAGGCGGGTTGCTGTATATTGTTATGGGAGGAAGCTACTTATAGGGCTCATGGTTTTTTACTATCACATTTTTCCTAACTTACAGAATGGCATTGTGAATGCATAAAAATAATTTCAAATCTCAATACTGTAGTATGTATCATATCACAACAACCAAGAGTTTTCATTTTCAATTACTCCCATACGGGCCAATGCCAATCCATACTTTAAGATTATATTATACATGTGTAAGTGTGTTTCTTTGCTAAATGGCTGATGATTTGTTTGTTTGTCCATCTAATATAAAGTGTCGTAACTATACGGTTTGGGGCCCATGGCAATATCACTCTGGGGCCCCTAGTAGGCCAACACAACAACAACAAACAACAAGAAAAATGCTGTTATTACAAAGTACGATAATAGGTGCAAGTTAAGTTATTTGTCACAATAAAAATCAACAATAAAAAAATTTTGGAAATATCAACGAACAATTTCAATTAAGTAACACTTAAACCTTAAATAGTTTTTCCTGGTTGATGTGACATTTTTTTTGTGATGATGAACTGTATCTTCAATTAAATTATATAATAACCTAAGGGTAATCTCTAGGTTAACCTAAGGCTAATCACTGTGGCAATCAAATAAATAAAAACATTGGATGCGTGTATGGGTGCAGCCGGACGATGGCATAGTGTTTGTGTGTGGCGTGCCCCCAACCTATACCCATACAAACAAGCCCAAAAAAACATGTTGATCTGTTTCTTTGGTTTGACATGAAAGAAGGACAAACAAACACACTTTCACATAATATTAGTATGAATTATCAGGACCAGGACTCCATATCTTATGAATGTACTACACAACGTTATCCCGCGTAAAATGTGAAGTTTTTCCGGGATAAAAAGTAGCCTACGTTCCTCTCCAAATTTCAGCCAAATCCGTTCAGCGGTTTTGGCGTGATTACAACAACGTGATACAAACATACAAACATCTAAACTTTCACATTTATAATATTAGTAGGAAGTAGAATTTGGTTGCTGTTGGGTGGGTGGGTTTTATGAATATTATTTACTACTCATTTATTTTTATTACTTGTCAGTTTTGGTTTTCCTACCTAAGTAGTTAATGGCATGTTTTTGTTTACATTACATTGGATAATACAAAAATTTTACTTTAACTTAATTTGATTTAACCTAGCATATTCTTGATAAGAGAGATAATTCACCTGACATTTAGTGTATGAGTAGTAATCATAAATAATAAGTAGTTTTCAATAAAATGTATATACTTAAGCTAATGACTAATAAAAAAAGTATGTATATTAAAAGAATATAAAAAAGTCTCAAGGTGCAAAGTATACAATATGCTTCCAAAGCATTGCTTGCCTTTGTGTTCAGATCAGAGACACTAATTATTGTGAATGCTTTGAATACAAAGTTTACATGGACCTCTCAACGACCAGGTGCGTGTATACACGCACTTGCAACTACCCCCAATTGTTTTTTTTTGTTAGTATAGCAATTTTTATATGTTTTGTATGCGGTTTTCGATGTTCAAAAGAGAGATAAATTCGTCATACTATAAAAATACACTATAATATGTGACCCAGAAGAAAAAATAAATAAAAAACATTTAATTTCTATTTTTTTTGAAACCGGAAGTAATTAGTTTTTGAAAATTTCAAAAAATAAATTAAAATTTTTTTTCCGTATATTATATTTTTATCAGATACAGTTTTTCATGTAGGTTCTAAATATATATACTTCTTATATGTTATTTTATCGATAACTATGTGAAAAAAAAATATATCGCATGGACCGCACTATTGTTCTTTGTTTACTCAAAAGGTCAAGTTCGAACGACCATTATAAAAACAAAACATATCGTAAAACTGTCGAAATAGTCTTAGTTTATAGCCTTGTTGTTCAGCTTATTATAAATGTAACCAAAGACAGCCTAAGTATAACCAGATGTTCGGGATAGCGATAGCCGCGCACTCAAAGTGCTTTGTTTACATAAAAAATGGGCCATTAAAAAAGACCCTGGCTTTACAAGAGTTAAGGTAAAAGTTCTCAATACAATGTATGGTAAAATTACTAGTATTAGTCAGACAAATATCTAGAGAGAATATTTTCTATTCTTAGTCAGTGATAAATATAATTTCAATAATTAGTACCTAACAACAAGCCAGAGGAGATTAGACACCCAAAGAGAAACACCAGCAACCTACTTTTGAAGTATATTTCTAGTGTTTGCTTCGCAGGTAAACAGAATGGGATATTTCAGTAAAACGTCACTCTTTATAGATCTTTAATTTACGTGTAAGTGTTGTAGGTATGTTTACTTTCTAACAGTGTTTAAAGCTAAAACAGAAAAATAAATAATGAGATTTTAACACTTCTGAAAGTGAAATAGCTCAGCTATGACTTATTAATAGTTAATTAACTTATATCGACCACTCACCCCATGAACCAGTCGACGGTGTCACGCAGGTATTCCGGTAACCGCTCCAGCTTGAAGAATTTCTATTAAATCGTCGACAGGAAAACTATTTCTTTTCAGAGAAATTCTTCAGTAAATCAGTTTTTTAAAAGCGGACATTTGGATGTCCCATTGCACTTCCTGATGATAATCGGCAAATTAAACTAACTGTATAGTTATTGAGCAATCTAACTCTTCAGTTAACTAGAGCGTGTCACAATCACAAAAATCATTGAATTTCTTTTTACAGCAGCTGAGGCAAATTCGCCATGTTGCGCAACTACACTTTTATATTTTTAAGGTTTGACGACGATGGGAGGCAACAGTGTTTTTATATAACTTTGTGTCTGTTTAACAGTATGTTTTCACAATTTTTTGTGCACAGTTGTAAGCTTTTTTTGTTATTTTCGTGGAATTTTCTCCACTTTTCAAAAACAAATTTTATAATACACATACACATAAACACACTTTGACACACTGACAGCAGGACCACAGAATACATTTACTCACAGATCACTATAAGTAACTTTATGAATATGAACTTCATAACGTTTTTTGTAACTTTATTAAAAAAAATAGCCACTACAAGTTCCTTGTTTTGTGAGTTCGGGTATAACGATAGCTAGCAAAGTTCAACAGAACAAAGCAGCAAAAATCTATCAAAATAAGGAATTCAAATGACAGTTGAAGCCAATACCCATATTTTTTAGCCGGTTCGTAGCCCCCTCTGAGTAAAGGAGCCCACAAACGGTCAGGGGGGCTACCGCGTAACTTTATGGGTATGAACTTCATACGTTTTTTGGAACTTTAAGTCAATTTTATAAAAAACACGAGGATCAGACCGCCAACTCAACGCCAAAACGCCCTTCCCCGCTACCTCAAGGTAAAGCTTCAGGAGAAGAAGAGGCTCCGATGACTGTGGTCCCAGACAAGGTGCCCCCGTCTTAAGGCGTGCCTAAATACCAGCACCAAAGAGCTCCACGATGCGATCAGTGCCTGGCGTGGATCGACATGGGAGGCTACCATAGACCAAGAAGCCGAGCATCCTCCGAGCGTCCATCAACTAAACAGGTGCCTCACCAAGACCCCACAGCCTACATACCCTCTGATGGACGCAGACGGCCAGAGGAGGTACGCTGCCCTTGACCGGGCTCGTATCTTGGTTGAACACCTGGCCACCCAATTCTTGCCACATCCAGCGGCCCCCGGAGCAGCCTCACATCAAACCGCGGTGGAGCGAGAAGTGGCGGAGTACCTGGCCGCCCCGCCCCACCGCCACTACCGGGCGACACGTTCATCTCGCCAGCAGAGGTGAGAAAGGCTGCCCTCCACCTAAACCCGAAGAAGGCACCAGGCCCCGACAACCTACCGCCCATAGCCTTGTCAGCGCTCCCCCGAAGAGGCTGGGCAGTGTTAGCCAGGTTATTCAACGCTGCACTACGGACCAAAAACTTTCCGGAAGCATGGAAGAAGGGCCGGGTAATAACCATCCCCAAACCGGGTAAGGACCGTCGCCAGGCCGCCAACCACCGCCCCATCACCTTGCTCGACCACGTGGCCAAGCTGTTCGAGCGCCTCCTGCTGCGTCGCCTCCGTCCCTCCATCCCTCTGAGGGAAGATCAATTCGGCTTCCGCAGCGGACACTCCACCACGCTCCAGCTGGCGCGCGTGCTCCACCACATGGCTGACCACAGAAACGCCAAGAAGGTGTGAAGGTGAGGTGCATCCGGCCCTTGTACAACTGCTAGCCTCGTTCCTGGAAGGCCGGCATTTCAACGTGGCGGTAGAGAGCCAGGAGTCCGAGCTGCGCCGCATACTGGCGGAGTTCCTCAGGGCAGCTGCCTTTCTCGCCCACGCTCTATGTCGTCTATATCAACGACATGCCCTCCGTCAACAATGAGGAAAATGAGGGGGAGCCACGGGTCGAGCTGGCGCTGTTCGCAGATGACAGTGCCTTTTTCACATCCTCCCCGTGGCCCATGGTCGCCGCTGCTAGAATGCAGGAACAGCTAAACCAGGGGGGCTACCGGCTAAGAAATCTGGATATGGGTATGGGCTTCAACTGTCATGTGAATTCCTTATTCTGATAGATTTTTGCTGCTTTGTTCTGTTGAACGTTGCAAGCTAGCTATCGTTATTCCCGACGTCACTAAGCAAGGAACTGATAGCGGCTAGTTTTTTTATAAAAATGACTCAAAGTTCCAAAAAACGTATGAAGTTCATACCCATAAAGTTACGCGGTAGCCCCCCTGCTCCCGCTACCGGCTAAGAAAAATGGATATGGGTATGGGCTTCAACTGTCATTTTGAATTTGAATTTCTTATTTTGATAGATTTTTGCTGCTTTGTTCTGTTGAACATTGCTAGCTAGTTATCGTTATAACCGACGTCACAAAACAAGAAACTGAAAGCGGCTATTTTCTTTATAAAATTGACCTACAGTTCCCAAAAACGTATGAAGTTCATACCCATAAAGTTACGCGGTAGCCCCCCTGGCTGGACAACTGGAGGATTGCGGTTAACGTGGGCAAGACTACCGCAATCCTTATCGGGGCCCAGCGGAACATGCCACCGATGCTGGCGATGAAGGAGAAGGAGATCGCCTGGCAGCCTACCATCAAATACCTGGGCTGCCACATCGACCGCGGCCTGACTATGGCCAGCCAGGTGGATCACGCCATTACGTCTGCCCGCGCCGCGCGGGCCATCCTACGCCCTGTCCTTCGCTCCAGACTCCCGCTGCGGGCGAAACTCACAATATTCAAGACCCACGTCCGGTCGCGACTCACTTACGCAGCGCCGGCGTGGTACTCTCTTTGCTCGCAGACGCAGAGGAAGAGACTGCAAGCCCAGTAGAACGTGGCGCTCCGCATCATCACCCAAGCGGGGCGCTACGTCCGCAACGAGGTCATCGCGCGGGACCTCAACATCCAGCCGCTGCAGGACTTCGTGGGCCAGCTGGCGCGTCGAATGTTTGACAGCGCCGATCATGGCCCCCACAAACACCTGCAGGGCATCGCACCCAGACGACGACCACCGCCGCTAGAAACTAATGACTCAGCAGCTCCTTCCCCCAACATTACCACCAACACCAGAGCCACGAAGAAATGGGCGCTGCCCCTCGATATTGTGCCCCCGCCACATCCCCAGCCCCACCTAAATTATAGCCAGTGCCCATGTTCAATTCTGTCGAAATTGACATAGATTTGTTCTGTGATAGCACTGTTGCCCGAAGCGAGCACTGGCGACTAAACTACTTGCTGGTTATGGTGATGATATTTAGCATTAATTTCAATCTTTCTTTGTTTATTTATCATAATAACTTTAACATAACTTTAACATAACGCACGCTGATTGGTACCGCGATGGCACGGAAACAGCCTTACTACTTAACACAAATAACGACATTAAGGCTTCACATCTATCGGACTTTATAAACCTAAACAATCTTTCTCAATTCAATGGATGTAAAAATTTAAACGGGCGGATACTTGATCTAGTGTTGAGCAATGGTCATTGCAATGTTATTGATGCAGTTTCACCTCTCACAAAAGAGGATTCTCATCACAAAGCTTTAGAAATAAGTTTTTCCTTGCCGTTTACCGCTCATCTGAATGAGTGTAAAAGGTTAAAATATGTTTATCATGGTGCTGACTTTGAAGCCATGAGTAAAGCCTTATTGAAAGTTGATTGGATAAAACAATTAAGCAATTTAAACACGGAGCAATCTACTACTTTTTTTTATGATTTTTTACGGAGATTAATGAATGAACATATACCTAAAAAGTTAGTTAGCTCGCACTCTAAATATCCTCCTTGGTATTCTCGGAGTTTAATTAAACTAATTCGTAAAAAGTTAAAAGTACACGCGAAATGGAAAAAGTATAAAAATGACTACGATTACCAATTATTCTCATCACTTCGTAGTAAAGTAAAAATACTTGAAATGCAGTGCTATGATAAACATATTTTATATTCTGAGGAAAAGATTGAAACGGCTCCGAAATATTTCTGGTCTTTTATAAAATCAAAATCAACTACTAACAATATACCAGCACATATGACATTAAATGATGATACCTCGGCAGACGCCGAGATAATATGCAATATGTTTAACGACTATTTTTATTCCGTTTTTGAGCATCATACTAGTGGTACTCGTAGCTCCGTATCTAATGAAACGTGCAGAGACAGTCTGTCCTCGGTTGATGTCTCCTCCATCATTATCTCTGAGCAAACCGTTTCTAAGTCATTCGAACTAGTTAACGTTAACAAAGGTGCTGGTTACGATGAAGTCCATCCGATTATAATACGTAGGTTGTTCAAGGAGTTATCAGTACCACTTGCAATTATATACTCGAAATCCATATCTGAAGGCCACTTCCCGAGTATCTGGAAGATAGCGTTGGTTACGCCCGTACCGAAGGGTGGTGATAAACACGATGTGAAGCAGTATAGGCCTATATCCAAATTATGTGTTTTCGCGAAAGTTTTCGAGAAAATTGTAACAACCTTTTTAACATCTCAGTTTCGTCATGTGATAATTACTGAACAGCATGGGTTCTTCAAGGGTCGCAGTGTAAACACTAATTTGGTCACTTATACAGACTTTTTATTGAACGCGTTGGATGGGGGATGTCAGGTGGATGCTGTGTATACCGACTTTTCGAAGGCATTTGACAAAATTAATCATTTACAACTCATTGATAAGCTTTCGAGAGTCGGTATGCATGGCGATCTTCTTAGATGGGTTGCATCTTACATCAGCAACCGCTGTCAAGCAGTCGCACTCAAGGGATACCGATCTAGATTTTTGAATATTCCATCGGGGGTCCCGCAGGGGTCCCACTTGGGTCCTTTTCTCTTTTCGTTATATATTAACGATGTCAGTGCATGTTTCATCAACTCTCACCATCTGCTATATGCAGATGACACAAAAATTTATCGAATTGTTCGAACTAATGATGACTGCGCGCTGTTACAACAAGATTTGCATAGATTTGAACGTTACTGCAGACTCAATTGCCTACCTCTAAATTTAGATAAGTGTTACGTTATCAGTTTTAATCGTAAAAACAATCCTCTCACATTTGATTACAGTCTATCGAACCGTATAGTTGGTCGTGTGCATGCTGTTTGTGATTTGGGTGTGACAATTGATCACAAATTAAGTTTTAACTTGCACGTTGATAATATAGTATCTAAAGCTTTTAAACAGTTGGGTCTTATCCTCCGTTTAGGAAAACCTTTTAGAAAGGCTCGTACTCTTAAAATATTATACAACGCGTTTGTGCGTAGTATTTTGGAATTCGGAAGTGTTGTGTGGAGTCCCCAGTACATAGTGCACAAAGATAGAGTAGAGCGGGTTCAAAAGAAATTTTTAAAATCCTTAGATTATCGCTCCGGTTCTCGTTTCAATAATTACGATGAAAGCGCGAAAAAACATAATCTACAGTCACTGTCTTCAAGACGTCAATGTCTGGATATCATTTTTTTATATAAAATTATTAATAGCCACATAGATTCATCAAATCTCTTAGAAAAAGTAACATTTAATGTACCTCGTATCTCTTCACGTTCAAAGCATTCTTTCCATATACCATTTTGTCATACAAACTATGCTAAAAATACCTTTTTCAGACGATCTTGTAATTTATATAATAATGTTCTGAATGAAGTTGATATTTTTGGAAACTCATTGCACTCATTTAGAAGAAAAGTAGGTGAACTGATGCAGGCTGTTTAGCATTTTCCTTTTTATTTATTTCTTTTGCATAAGTTATCTGTATTATGTAGTGGGTAGCTTTAGGTTTCACATTGTATTTAATATTTTAAATGTTTATTTTTGTTATGTCTAGTTATATTTATCATTTGTTTTTATTTTCTTTTGTTCGGTACTTTTCTAAAGATGTTAGCATCCGACACGATCTTGCATGATTAGTATTGATTGTATTAAGTTATGGTACTATAAGGTCTTTTTATGTCTTTTTTTTTTACTCAAAATTTGTAAATGACTGTTTGTTACCTAAATAAATAAATAAATAAATAAAAAAAATAATAATATAAAGTTAATTATATATTTTTTTTTGTTTGTTTATCCTAAAAAGGTATTGGCATGAAAGTAGCTTAATGGGCGATTTTCTGAAAGCTCAGTCACTAGATGGCGCTGTCCCACCTATGCAGTTAGAAGGAACGGAACGTTATAAATTTTACCTTGACGCGACTTTTTTACGTAAAACGGAACGTCAGACAGATGTTATTTATTTACCTAAATCTTTAAATTTACCTATTTCGTTTCTGTTCCTCACAGTAGTACTTATTTAATATATTATTAGTTTCCTTTGGGTTTTTAAAAAGTAATTAATTTAAATTTGTTTCATACCAAAATATACCATAGACATGTACATACTTATTCAACGCCATCTAGTGAAGCAATTGGAAGCTTTTTTTTTTAAATGGCCTCTCAGAAAATCGCTCATTAAATTTTAGTTAATTATGTAAGGCCCGATTTCACCAATGATATTTAAACGCGATTAACGCTAAACGTGTTTAAAACGTATTTCTGTCCCTGTCACATTCAAACAGATAACAGAGACAGAACTATGTATTAAACACGTTTAGCGTTAATCACGTTTAAATATCAGTGATGAAAGTCGCCCTAAAAGTATTATATAAAAAAAAAAACTATACTTATGTGGAAACTTGTAAAATAGCTTTTGATTATTTATTTATAAATATTTATGTAAAATGTAAGCAGTAAGTTTTCCTTAACAAATAAAAATAAAAAAAAATAAAAAATACCCCGTTTGCGCGCCCGCTCGCAGGCGCTAGCTTCCCCCAAAGGGGTCTCACCCGGCTGGCTGACCGCGCCGAGGGCCGCAAACATCCGGTGCGGCACACCACCCGTCCCGAGGACGGCCGCGCAAAGCGGCCTCAAACACCGTGGGGCAGTAGCCTCACGAGATGAAGCCCGGGGAAGGAACAGGAAGCTCAAACCCGAACCCGCCTTCGTCGGCGGAAGAAATCCATGATGGTAAAAAAAATAGCCACTTTTAGTTTCTTGTTTTGTGACGTCGGGTATAACGATAGCAGATTTTGGGGGGCTACCGGCTAAGAAATCTGGATATGGGTATGGGCTTCAACTGTCATTTGAATTCCTTATTCTGATAGCTTTTTGCTGCTTTGTTCTGTTGAACGTTGCTCTAGCTAGTTATCGTTATACCCGACGTCACAAAACAAGGAACTGATAGCGGCTATTTTCTTTATAAAATTGACTTAAAGTTCCCAAAAACGTATGAAGTTCATACCCATAAAGTTAGCCGGTAGCCCCCCAGGTCGCCTGTCGGCCTAGACCGGATCGGCTGTCTGTGGGCTTCTAGTATGAGTTTGGCAAACTCTATTCGTAATCGAAAACTATCGCTCGATCTCTTTCATGTCCTTTGATTTGACTGCTTTACCGACATGAGCAGTTCATCCGAGTTTTCGTAAACGTTGACAGTATAAATCAACTGATATTAGTGGGTACTGACACTGACAGACAGGCCGCTGCCGACAGGCGAACTGACCATCTGTGGGGCGCTTTAGGATTCAGTACTCAGCTACCAGCTAAAAATATAGATATGGGCTTCATTTGACATTTGAAGCCCGTACTATGCCCATATCACAGAATAATCCCATTATAAGGGCAAAATATGTGGGCTTCAAATGTCAAATGAAGCCCATGTCCATATCAAAGTTCATATCCATAATTTTTAGCTGAAAAGACAAGACAAGACAACTCTCCAGAAGACCACAGATGGCAGCACCTCCAAGAGTTTGTAACCCCGACGCAGCTCAAAGAGGGGTGTATTATTTATAGTTTTAAATGTCAAACTCATTATATTTTTTTCACCGATTTGCATCAATTTTTCACTTTCAGCTGAAGCTTATTAGATTTGCTTCTGCTCTTCTGCTGAGGTCACTCTAGTCAGTGCCTTCAGCCATAGCAGAAGCATGAGCAAATCTACTTTTTGCTCCAGCTGAAAGTGAAAAATTGATGCAAATCTTTGAAAAAAAATTGAAAACGTTTGACATTTGAAGTCCTTAATTGTTTTAAAGCGTACGGGTAATGGGCGCCTTACATTACGGGACTAGTCTATATAATTTGTGATTACGGGTATGATATGAAAGTGCACGCATGAGCGACGCGACTTTTTCATACTTTTATATTGATGTGATGCAATGCAAGACAAAATCGTTGCAGAAACAAAAGTTGCTCGTGTGCGTGAGCTCATATTGCTTATTTAAATTACATACTATGAAAAAGTAAATTGTCAGTGTCAAATTATTGTCAAACAAAATCGATTCAATTTTACAAAATTAAAAAAGTCGCACTCAGAAAAGAAAGCCCCTGCTCTGTTCTATTTTGTGTGTGATTCACTCAGCTCCAAATAAATTTTTCAATAGGCACGAAGTCCGTAATTATAAGTGATTAAAAATGTTCCGTTTACCATATGGTGAAAGAGTTGATCCTATGGAAGAAAAGCGCCAGGCCCGAGAAAATACGATAAATAGTGTCATTACATTTTGTGTCCTATGTGCGGCAATAAGAGTTGGTAAGTTGAAATTGATTAGCAATTCACCTTGCTTTTTCTTATACTTAGATGTAGGTATTAAAATTATTAAGTAATTTAACACTAACCAGTGTGTCCTTATGAAATTATAGGTTATAAACAGACATTGTGTTTTTGGTTAGATTAACGACACGAATATTAAAATAATTCATTGACAATAAAGTCAATTAATATTTATAAATAATTTTTCAATAAATCAATTTTCACTTTAGTTGGATTTGGTATTCATTTGGCGAAAGCAATTAAAGCGGCTATAGCTGCCAGGTCTACAGCTTGTAGTTGTGATCCCTGTGGTTTATAAATCTAGCAAGTTTTCACTCGCAATATTTCTCTTGTGGTTAGTACTCATGGAATATCTTATCTGTATTTACTAGCCACCATTATTAAAAGTCTGTGAAATGAAATAAGTATAAAAGTGTGTAAAACTAGAGTTCTATCATTTATTCAAATGCAGCACAGTAGAATTAAAAAAAATTGTTTAGAGAAATCGAAATTATAGTCATAGTCATAAATTATTGAATTGTGTATATAGTTTACGGACCTTTATTATCACACTAAAAATATTAATTGAACTTATATTTGTGTCTGTTTCAGCACCTCTTGTTTTGGAACATGGTGGTTTCTAAGAAGAGACTGTCTAATATTATGTAATGTAGTTACAAATATAATTAACTTTTCTCTAAGAGAAACAATACATTATAATATTATGTTATTTATTGCATAGATAGAAATAAAATTAATTGTACCCAACTTAAAACTTTGTAATTCTTTTATGGCATCTCCCTAGAAAAGAAAATTGTTCTAAAGTCTAATGATGTACCTCAACATCTACAACCACATGATAAAATCTAATCATATTGAATGGCAAAATCACATGAATATTAATTTGTACACAGTAACAAGCAGGTTCTGCTGTATCAGTAGTTTCTGTATCTGCTGAGATATTGCCCAGATAGAATTGAGGGAAAAAGTTCAAGCATTCTTATGCAAGACACCTTAAGCCTAGGGCTGCCATCAGCAAAATTATGGACCCAGGACAAAAACTTAAAAAACCAGGGACATGAAATAATGTCCCAGGAGTCCCGGACTCCCACGAAAAAAGAAAATTTACCTACAAAAACTGACCACATGGAGCGGGGCGACTAGGGGGTCACGTCACGAGTGTATGGATATATTTGCCGCAACAAATTTGTAACTATGAAATGCTGTAATTTATTGCAAATCATTACATTCTATTAAGTTAATCGGATTTCCCCTGACATAGGTAGAAAGTGCCCGGGTTTCACCTGGACACTTTTTTGACACCCCGCCCAGATGCTCCCCGGATGTCCTCCAAACTAGGACAAATCCGGGGGAACCCGGACGGATGGCCGCCCTACTTAAGCCAGTCTGAAAAAAACATTGCATACATAAATAAAATATGACTGGGTCCATGGTTTGGTGGTGTATGTATGTGTGTAAATTCTTTTTATCAAGTCAGGATGACTTACACTAAGTCATCCTGACTTGATAAAAATAATTTTAGCAAAAAACCTAGGTATTGTGCAAAAACAAAAAAAATATTAAGATTATGGTGATGACATTTCTCAAGCTTACCTACTGAAAAAAAACAGGGTTTATGCGAAAATATTAACTACCTATCATTGAATATTTTTACTTTACTCATGTGTCAGTACTCTGATTGGCTCGACTTGAAGCTTGCTTGGTGGCCAAATCGTATTCTGATGCTGCGGCCACACTGTCGGAATACGCCGATAATCAACGCCATCAACGGGATATGCCATATTCCAACACAGTGTAGCCACGTTATCGCGATAATTTTACTACGACATTCACTACGCCGTATGGCGTATGTATGCCGATCGCTATCTCCGAGGCCCTGGGTTCAATTCCCCGTCGGGTGAATATAAACTTGGTTAATAATCACGCTCTCATCATCACTACATAGTATAAAACAAAGTCGCTTTCTCTTTCCCTATGTCCCTTTGTATGCTTAAATCTTTGAAACTACGCAACGGATTTTGATGCGTTTGTTTTTAATAGATAGAGTGATTCAAGAGGAAGGTTTATATGTACTTTTTATCCCGATATTCCAACGGGAACGGGAACCACGCGGGTGAAACCGCGGGCGGCCGCTAGTGCACAATAATTTAAACTAACTATATTAGGGCATAATAGGTCCTATTTCCTGTAAGCCAGTGCATGCAACTGACGACAAGTGAGTCATTTAGTTTTTAATGCCGGCTGTACACGTTGGCCCAACCATTGGCCAATACATCGTTACATTGACACTTTTGAAAGAAACTTTTTAAACTTGTTGATTCAAAAGTCTCAATGTACGATGTATTGGCCAATGATTGGCCCAATGTGTACAGAGGAGAGGCCATGGTGGAGCGGACAATTATTGCGATCTTGAGTGTTGGGCGACGATTATCGATAATTTGGTCCAATTCAACACACCAAAGTACAGACGTGTCTCTTTCTCTCTCTGCAAAAAGGGAGTCCTTTCACTCTGAATCCTACTTTCCGAGGCTCATCTCTAGACATTACCACAGTGTAATAACAGTGAGCGGACTCCTTTGTTGATAAACGCATGCCGCCACTGCGTAGGTATATGCACAGAAATTTCGTCAAGGATCAGGGTTGTCACAATATAAACTACTCAAATATTTTACATAAAAGTTTTAATTTGTAATATAACGAAAGAAAATAAATAGTCAAAAGCTTTTTCAAGAATAACATCGTACGTAACAGACAAAACAGAAACAGCAAACATGGACCAGCTGATTTTTTTTCGCGATTTCACAATTTCCCATAGTAAAAGTTTCGTTACGCTGCAGCGCTGCTTAAAACGTACACCCCTTTAAGTTAGAGAGCGCAAACTAGAGGAGATTGCGCTCGCCTACTCTGCCGCTCACTTCCCCGCGTACCCCCCATCGTTGCCCCGCGCAAGTACATGAGTCGACCGACTGTTAGTACCTCGACCTTCTTGGCATAGAGTTAAGTGCCAGCCTCAACTTCGGTGCTACCATCGAGTCGAAGGCACAAACTGCGGCAATAAAGCTGGTCACCCTGAGACCCGGACATGCAAGTCCTCAGTTTTGCCCTTTTAGACTAGATGGGAGGTCAAGAGAAAGTCATTTTAGTGTAAAAAAGGCGGCAGACACGAAGCCATGGTTATTCGTAGTGTAGTTCTGATTGTGAGTCAGATACATTATAATGGTATTCTAGAGAGTGCGCGCCAGATAAGTCTGCGCGCGGTCGAAATCGAAAACTAAAATTCTTACCTTCGAGCAAAAAATGCATACTTTAACTAGCGCCAAAATCGCCCCACTCGCGCGCATAGTTATCTGACACGCACTCTAGGATAGAGTTCTTAACGCAAATGCGATAGTAACGTTTGCACACTGACAAACGCTTTAACGCGCGTTTTTTCTAACGCTTAGAAATATAACTTATGACTTCCCGGCTGACTGTTCACACGCGGACGATTTTTTTTGCGTCCAGAATTCTATTATTAGCGTTAGAAGAACGCGCGTTAAAGCGTCAAAAAGGCGCCCGTGTGAATGAGGGCTTACACTACCTATATGTAGTGGTGTGATGTGACACAGTGTAGCCACCTATTTTCAAGCGCCTGTTAGCGCAGTTGTACTGACGATAATAACTGAGCCAGGGGTCGTGGGTTCGATCCCCACCCAAGTCAAACATTTAGGGTTATGATAAATGTGTGAATTGTAAAATAAAAGACATGGGTTTGTTTGAGTTTTAGGGTTTCGACAAAAAAAACGAAACCCTTTCGTGCGTCTGTCTGTCAATTTGCTCCGAAACTACTGGACCAAATGTAATGTAATGTAGAAGAAGAGTGGTTTACAGATTATAAATATTCTGTGCAACAAGATTAGACTTTAATACCGATAAGTCACTCACTCACTTTCATCATCACTTTGTTGTTGTAAACATGTACAGTGCGCGCAAAATAACTTAGCGCGTGTCGATATCTGGAACTAAATTATGACATGGACTTGAAGCTTATTTTTGACGATCAGCGCCCTCTGACACACGCCAAGTTATTTTGCGCGATCTGTATATAGTTGTAAATTACTAATCAAGGGCGGGTTTAGCAATAAAGACACAGGCTTAATAAATTACACTGAAGTTTATTTCTCATCGTGAATACAATACATATTGACCGACGTTGCTCATTTACCCGGCATCACTTCACAACTTTATTACAACTCTTCTGAACATACAAGGTCATGCCCAAGGTGAACATTTTGCTTTTATTTTTCATTTATCTAGTTACAAAATTCTAAAATTTATCAATACAATGAAATTTAAGCAATCTTACAGTTTATCACTAAGTCCATTTAGCATCGAAAATAAACGATCTTGATATTATTAATAAAAATTGATTTAAGTTCTTCATACATATATATAATATTTATATATTTTTACAATTCAACTAAAACACTCGCTGCAGGAAGGGGGCAGAGCGGGGTGCAACCATACGTCCGAACGAACACTATACATCGTTTGTATACATTTGTAAAAAGTATCAAAATCGAGTAAAAGGCCTACAAAAAATTATCTCGAGATACTAATATTCGTTTACGTAGTATAACCTAAAATTGACCTATTTAACACTGGATTCGCCGAGGACGGCGGGTCGAGCGTTAAAGGGTAACGAAGGTAGCTATTTTAACTATTTGGCTTAATTATATTTATATGAGATGAGCACGAAACGAAAGCGGTGCGAGCGAGGCCCGGCGCGGCGCGGGCCGAGCGCGGGCCGGGTGCGGGCCGGGCGCGGGCCGAGCGCGGGCCGGGCGCGGCTAGTCCTCCGCCTCCTCGTCCTCGGACTCCTGCTGTTGCAGCCACGTAAGCCACGTATTCACCTGCAACACCAGCCCATATGTTAATTTTATCTCAATGTAACTGGTTTCCGGAATCGAACCTGCGACCTTTAGCCGTCGGGCGATTGCTCCGACCGCCGAGATTCAGAAAACACGTCAAAACTTAATTCTAGTAATTTTTTATTCTTACCCTGCAAGCCAGCCTTTTTTCATAAAATAGCCTACCACTCTTACATTGTTGACACTCCAGCTGTCCGTACCAAACGCTTCGCAAATTAATTCCTCATACGAAGCGCTAATGAATGGAATGAGCTGCCTGTCTCTGTGTTCCCTGATACTTACAACCCAGGTATCTTTAAGTCGAGAGTGAATAGGCTTCTCCTGGGCAGGCATGTACCACCTTAAACTATCCTGTTAGCCAAACAAGATGGCGGTCAAATGCTTGCCCGGGGCCACGGTTGCGTAGTGGCGCTAGTTACTAGTATAGTGGCACGGAGAATACTATATTTAGTGACTACGCGCGACGGGTCCCCGCGCGGGCGCCGCGTAACGCAGTTTAGGCCCTAAAGACAACTGTGGCAACATTCATACGTCTGCATCGTACCAGCTGACGGCGATACTGAGGCTCGCCGAAGCCGTGCGCGCGTATTTATGTGTGACAATTTTTCATGTAGGTACTTACCTAATAATTTTGTATATAATGTACACCTTCAAATTTAGTATTATTGTGTTGTGTGAAATAAATATATGTTTGTCCCTGTCTTATGTCTAAAATATTTTAGTGTATAACTAGGTCAATTTGAGTAATAAATACATTATACTCGCAATCTTTCTTTCATTCTTTATGGCATTTACGCAATTAACTATCATGGCACAAAGAGTATACTACAAGAAGCCCCCCAAAAAATGTCCTACGAGGACACAGAGAAATTACTGTTTGTGATTAAATAAATAAATGTTTAGAGTTTTGTAAAGTTTACTCATATTGTTATTATAGATATTAATTTTACTTTAACTGATATACGGATTGTTTAATTAAAGTATTTATGTAAGCTCTTTTTTGCCTGAAACACAGGGATTCCTAGTTCAGGTTCATTATTTTTATGATTGATTTGATATATACTAGTTTTAGCCTTTACTTTTATATTTTGTATTGAATGTTTTGTTGAATAAAATTTTTATTTATTATTATTATTATATTCAACATTGCCACAGTAGTATCGTCACAACAACAAACAACATCACTCGAGGCGGCGGCGGTTGCAAGTGCTAGTAGTACTAGCCGGCCGCGCGGCCCGTCCACACCACGCAGAGACGCGCGGCTTCCTTCGAAGTAGACCGACAAGCGTCGGGTTGAGCGAGGCCGACCGCGCGTCTTAGGTAAGCCGCGCGGCCCTAGTGGGGACGCCGCTTAAGGGCACGTACTACAAATTATCGAAATTAACGTATATTTGATTCAAAAGTAAACAATCAAATAGTCTTTATTATGAGCAGATCAAATATAATGTTGAAGTTTCATAAACGATCTTGATTATTTTGTGGCTAGAAACACGATATTCGTATCGTAACTCGACAATAAAAAATTTCAAAAATCAAAGAAAATTTTCATTATTTTTATATTTTTTCGGTTTTATACTTAGATTATTAATCTCTAATTCACGAATAATATATAGAAAAATAGGTAATGACATATTGTAATCGATTCTCAGGCTACTTTTTCAAAAAGCGAATTTATGCTCAAAATAACAACAACAACATTGAATAAATGAAAAAGTGAGGTTATTTTCATTACTCTTCACACGTAAGGAAAAAGACAAAGACAGAGTTTTTGGAAGATCCTGCCTTTAAGGTGTCTGAGTGGTGGGGTGAGTCGGTTCCTCCTCGCACACCTCCAGGTTGTACAGGTACAATGAACAAAACCACCAGATATACACTTATAAAACTGTTTCGCTTGCATGGACAAGAAGGGCTGCCCATTCTTAGCCCCGCCCCATTTGTTTTTTCTACCAACGAAGATTAAATAACATGCGTTGTCTGGGATTTTACAAAAGGTGTCATTGTTCTTTGTTTAAAATTTTATTGCTTTGGGCACTCACTACCGTTACCCATCTCTTGTTGTTTTATCCCATTTAACGCCCATTCTAAAGAGACGACAATGCTCCTTTCGTACTTTTGAAAATTTTAGATCCCAGGTAGCTGCTAGTCAACCCAAATGACCTTTTGTCTTAAAAACATTATAAAAATATTATTTGTGTTTCATTTGGTTGAGCTGCCCATCTGTGACACTATTGGTGGATTTACCAGATGGCAGTCCGTTGCAAAAGGTCTTTAGTGCAGTATACTAAAACTGGCGTTGAGCCTTACGGTGTATACCTGGTGGTATTGTTGAATGTACATGAACCAGCGCAGCAGCATGTACCATGTACGGTACGCACCTGGAATAGCGCCTCGCCCTTGCCGGGGTAGGCGTCGGTGACGTCCTCGCGCCACCGCAGGAAGGCGTCCTCCTCGCACACCTCCAGGTTGTACAGGTACATGAACCAGCGCAGCAGCATGTACCATGTACGGTACGCACCTGGAATAGCGCCTCGCCCTTGCCGGGGTAGGCGTCGGTGACGTCCTCGCGCCACCGCAGGAAGGCGTCCTCCTCGCACACCTCCAGGTTGTACAGGTACATGAACCAGCGCAGCAGCATGTACCATGTACGGTACGCACCTGGAATAGCGCCTCGCCCTTGCCGGGGTAGGCGTCGGTGACGTCCTCGCGCCACCGCAGGAAGGCGTCCTCCTCGCACACCTCCAGGTTGTACAGGTACATGAACCAGCGCAGCAGCATGTACCATGTACGGTACGCACCTGGAATAGCGCCTCGCCCTTGCCGGGGTAGGCGTCGGTGACGTCCTCGCGCCACCGCAGGAAGGCGTCCTCCTCGCACACCTCCAGGTTGTACAGGTACATGAACCAGCGCAGCAGCATGTACCATGTACGGTACGCACCTGGAATAGCGCCTCGCCCTTGCCGGGGTAGGCGTCGGTGACGTCCTCGCGCCACCGCAGGAAGGCGTCCTCCTCGCACACCTCCAGGTTGTACAGGTACATGAACCAGCGCAGCAGCATGTACCATGTACGGTACGCACCTGGAATAGCGCCTCGCCCTTGCCGGGGTAGGCGTCGGTGACGTCCTCGCGCCACCGCAGGAAGGCGTCCTCCTCGCACACCTCCAGGTTGTACAGGTACATGAACCAGCGCAGCAGCATGTACCATGTACGGTACGCACCTGGAATAGCGCCTCGCCCTTGCCGGGGTAGGCGTCGGTGACGTCCTCGCGCCACCGCAGGAAGGCGTCCTCCTCGCACACCTCCAGGTTGTACAGGTACATGAACCAGCGCAGCAGCATGTACCATGTACGGTACGCACCTGGAATAGCGCCTCGCCCTTGCCGGGGTAGGCGTCGGTGACGTCCTCGCGCCACCGCAGGAAGGCGTCCTCCTCGCACACCTCCAGGTTGTACAGGTACATGAACCAGCGCAGCAGCATGTACCATGTACGGTACGCACCTGGAATAGCGCCTCGCCCTTGCCGGGGTAGGCGTCGGTGACGTCCTCGCGCCACCGCAGGAAGGCGTCCTCCTCGCACACCTCCAGGTTGTACAGGTACATGAACCAGCGCAGCAACATTCCCTTGGGGTAGCGGTGCGCGTGCGCGTGCACCTGTACACACAAAACAGATTACAAATAAGTTTAAGATTTTAGTAAAAATTTAATTTTTTATGACAACCTTTTCTGCTGACTGTACTTTTTTTTTGTAAATGTCGTTACCTAACTAAGAAACGCTGGCAAGTTTCTTGCACCCATTCTTCTTGTCAGTTAAAAAAGTCTTGAATGGGCGGTAGGGAAATATTGACGATTCATAAGTAATTAACTCATATATGTACATATTTATTATGTCTAACTGAATAAAGAATATTTTTATCTTTTATCTTTTTATCTTTAATATTGTATTGTCATCTAAACCAAACCTGTATACAAAATTTCAGCTCCATCTGACTCTGGGAAGTGGGTCAAATTAAGCTTGCAAGATTTGTCCCCCGCTAACTAACAGACTAACTAAATAAAATGGCAAGTTAATAAAAAAGTTGTAATAACGCGATCAGGGGGGTCTCACTCCGCGCTTAAACTTTTATATTAGCCTACTGTTCGCAGTCTCACTCAGTCGAGCAATTGGGTGTTTGACTGTTGTTGAAATGTAGATATTTAATTATGACATGCGAAAATATAACATTATTGAATAACAAATATGAAAAAGAAATTCGATATGTATTATAACAAGCGAATTATGAGCTTCTTAATTGTGACTCTAGCTATCTCTTTCTAAAACGAAATTTTCTATGGCGAGAGTATGGCGCTATAGAAATGTGACGTCACGTTTCTATAGCGCTCTCCTTGTCTAATTAGTAAGTTTGATGCTCTATATCGTTGAAAATATGCAAGATATTTGAAAATAAATTCTTATGTTGTGTTGCTACTAGTTATATGAACATTTTAAGTCAATAAAAAAAATTCAGTCAAATACCCAATTGGCGAGGGGTGCCGGCCGACTCGCGCGCTGTTTGCGAGCGACGACTTCTCCATTCAGTCAGTCAAGCGTCAAGCGCCGAATGCGAAAGTGCATTGCGTGTTTAGCTTCGTTATTATATTAACGTTATTTATTATTATTCTATTAACGTACCTGCGAAAGTTTATGTTATTATTTTCTAAAACTTTGTTGTAACAACATACCTACTTTACATTATTGCAACATTCCCGTGTTGTAAAAAAAAATATATGACGTTTTTAAATAAACTTGTATAGCATTGTTCCTTACCTACTCAACAAATTTACCGATAATTTCAATTTGAGTAAGTAGTTAGGTACCTATAATTATTGTAAGTACGCCTTTCGCCAGACGTGCCTTATTCGTCTGTCTGACTGTCTGTCATCAGGCTGTATCTCATGAACCCTGATAGCTAGACAGTTGAAATTTTCACAGATGATGTAGGTATTTCTGTTGCCGCAATAACAACAAATAGTAAAAACAGAATAAAATAAATATTTAAGGGAGGCTCCCATACAAAAAACGTGATTTCATGATGGTACGGAACCCTTCGTGCGCAAGTCCGACTCGCACTTGGTCGGTTTTTGCGTAAATCATCCCGAACTTTATACATCACCTTATAATATTATTTTCACACAAGTAACTAGATTTAACTACTTAGAAATACTTATTATTTATGTTCTTTAAATTTTAATATGCTCAGCTCACTTAGTAAGTAAATTATTTAATTTTATATTAGTACCTACCTAATTTCATTGTATATTCCTCGGCATAACGGATGTTTTGATCGGTAAGTAGCGAGTAGCAACCTTATAGTTGTGTCGGTTGAGACAGAGCTACGCGGAAGAAAGAGTGCGCTTCGCTGGTGCTTATCACGTGCAAAATATTAGGCACGCAGCGCTGTGCAATTGAAATGGTACTTTATTGCCGTGCAGCGAGAGTAGCTTATTATTTGATTGTCCTCGCGCACATAACCTTCTGTACGTTAGTACTATTATATATTCTGTGATAACGATTCAAGAGACTTTCAATGTTTGTTTAAAACTGCCGACTCGGTCCAAAAGTCATAATAAAATACGGTACAGATAGAAACCGTTCGCCGTTAAGTACGGAAATGGCTTATGAACTCTTTGTAGGATCAAGGCTTTTTGGAAATGGCCCATTGTTTAATGAGAACATGCTTTGTTCTCATAAAAAAATGGACGCTTGTTATCGCTCTTCCGACCAGTAGGGCTAGCACAACTTAGCTCGCGCTCCTTTCAACCAATCAGCACGTCGCCTTAAGTCATGTCCGCTATCTACAAGCGATCTGATTGGTTGAAAGTGCCCGCGAATCTTTGTCATTCGAGTCGCGCTTAAGTATATTTTTTCTTCCGAATCACTTGTATTATAATATTGACTATTGTACTTCGATCATATAAACAGATACACAATTCCATACTAAATGTGCTTGAAAAAGTGATTCCTATAGCGCTGTCATTAGCAGTTATACTTATAGATATTTCGATACCGAATACTGCCGTCACCACATTTGATATTCGACCTTAAGCAACAGTAATTGGATTTAAACTCGGTCGGCATGGTAGTACTTACAATCTTATTACATGGAAAGTGATCACGCACAATTGTGATGACCACATCTACTGTGTTCCACAGTTTATTGAAACGAAGGTTTCTCATGCAAAATTAAGTAAATTAAGCTAATCCTACCTTACTAGAAAATAGTGTCCGTAATCCAGGGGGGCTGAACGTTGTCTCGCCGGCGCGCGCCCTGGCAAAACGATCTCCACACAACCCCCGATGGGATACTCTTACAGCTAACACTCTTATACTACACAATGCCCTAATAGGCAGCTAAAACTTTCCCGGCGCTTTTCAAAGCGAACACACACGGGTCACAAGTCCGTACCCGGACCGGGCGCTCCTCACGGCTGCTTACGGCCAACTGGCGATCCTACACCGGCCGGCCGAGCGCATTGTCTCGTGACCTTGACAATGACAACGCACCGCTCGCAGCGCGGCGCGAACATCCCCCCGTCCCGGACAGTAGCAAACTGTCCGCCAACTCAATCTAAGGGCAGGCGAGAGAGGGTAGCGATCGCTCGCTTCAAAACAGAGTCCCCCACCAGGACCTCGGCAAACCTGGGCACACCATCCGACCCCGGATGAAGCTGAACAATGCGTCCTAAACGCCAGCGGAGGGGCGGCAGGTTTGGATCCTTTACCAACACGAGGTCTCCGGTCTTGGGTGGGGTCGTCCTATCCGACCACTTAACGCGTTGCTGCAAAATGTGCAAATACTCCAGATGCCAACGGCGCCAAAAACTCTGCGTAAGCTGCTGGAGCAATTCAAATCGCGAGAGCCGTCCGGAGGGCACTTCGGAATAAGGATATTCCGGCAAGGCGTTAAGCGGTCTGCCAATCAAAAAATGGCCCGGCGTAAGGGCCTCTAAATCATTCGCGTCCGAAGACAACGGACATAACGGACGCGAGTTGAGGACCGCCTCAACCTTACAAAATACGGTCGCGAGTTCCTCAAACGTGAGGACCGTCTCCCCAATAACGCGACGAAGGTGAGTTTTAGCGGCCTTTACAGTTGCTTCAAAAATCCCTCCCCAGTGGGGGCAGGATGGCGGGGAGTACTGCCATCGTACCCCTCTGCGAGAGAGTGTGGATCCGATCTCAAAATTATTCCTATCCAAAAATTCACAAACTTCCTTTAAATACCTATCGGTGCCCTTGAAATTGGTTCCACAATCGGACCTGATTAACGACGGCATTCCGCGGCGAGACACAAAACGATTCAACGTGGCTACAAAGGCTTCTGTGGTGAGGGCACTAACCACCTCCAGGTGGACCGCTTTAGTGGCCAAACAAACAAATACACACAAGTAAGCCTTTTCCGTTCTAGCATTACGAAGCCGCGATGTCTTAACGGTAAATGGCCCCGCAAAATCCGTTCCAACTCCTGAGAAGGGCATCGATTCGTTCACTCGATCGGCAGGCAAATCACCCATCTGGGGCTGCATCGTATCGGCGCGCAAACGATAACACGGGAGACAACGAAAAATAACGGATCGGATTATTCTCCGCGCTGACAAAATCCAGAACTCTCGTTGGAGGAGCGCGGTCAAAGCATTACAACCGGCATGAGCATTCTTTACATGTCGGTCTGTAATCAACAGTCTAACTAACGGTCCATCCTTGGGGAGCAACAAAGGGTGGCGTGATCCGTACGGCAGGTTGGCATGTCTGAGCCTACCTCCGACACGCAGCAATCCGGTACTGTCCAAGAAGGGATTCAACCGCACCAAGGGTCCCTTCAACTTGGACTTACTTGAGCGCAGGGCTTTCAGCTCCGGTTCAAACTCTCGCTGTTGCGTCACTCGCAACCAATGCAACAGAGCGTCTTGCCGCTCTTGTGGGGCGAGGACCGGAGACAACGATTTCTCCTGAGGCTGGCGACAATTTCGCACAAAGCGCCTCATCCAAGCAGTCACGCCGAGCAACTTATCAAGAGAACTGTAGCGGTCTAACAAAAACTCCATCTGCGGAGCCGCCACCGTCTCCACGGCGTGAACACGCATGCCTAGGTCTGGGACTCTGGCCACAGCCGGGGTGGCAGG
Organism: Crambus lathoniellus; assembly: GCA_949710035.1. Taxonomy (NCBI): domain Eukaryota; kingdom Metazoa; phylum Arthropoda; class Insecta; order Lepidoptera; family Crambidae; genus Crambus; species Crambus lathoniellus. The sequence goes on from OX453304.1 coordinate 264,681, forward strand.
CCATGAGCGCTCAGGCCGTAACAACCATGATGGACTCCACCATAGGTGGTGGTCCACTAACTCAGGCGCCTCGCAGCCGCGGGAGGCACAATCTGCGGGGTTCAATTCGCCCGGTACGTGGCGCCAAATCAACGGGGCCTTTGAAGTCTGAATTTGTGAGACCCGGTTGGCCACAAAAACCTCAAGGGTGTGGACTGAACTCTTCAGCCAACAAAGGACGACCTGGCTGTCAGACCACGCAAATATCGACTCCAAGTCGACACCGTTTCCCAAGGTGTCGGCAACATGATTGAGTAGCCGTACTAAGAGAGTGGCGCCGGACAACTCCAACTTCGGAATGGTTAGCCTAGTCCGAAGGGGGGCGACCTTACTCTTGGCCGTAACTAAGTGTACGGCGACAACGCCTGCTGCATCCACCGTTCGGATGTAAACGGCTGCCGCGTATCCGCTTTCGGACGCGTCACAAAAGCCGTGCAGGGAGGCTTTAAACTTTCCCGAAGGCAGCATTTGCCTCGGTATACAAACCCGATTGACGTCGGGTAGGGATGACACGAACCTCACCCACTCTCGTAGGAGGCTACCAGAGAGGGGCTCATCCCATGACAATTCCGCAGCCCAGAGCTCCTGTAGGAAGCACTTCATCGAAAACACTACAGGGCTGAGCCAACCGTTCGGATCAAAGGTACGGGCTACAGTGGACAGCACCGTGCGTTTAGTCCAGACCTTTGGGTCTGGCATTTCCAATCTATATGTGAACAAATCCGGGACTGGTCGATACTGGACTCCCAAAACAGACAGCATGTCTGGAGTCTCCGGATTTTCAAAGAGGAGCGGCTCTTGCTGGTGGTCCTTAGGCAAATCTGCCAATAGGTCCGGTGAGTTAGACAGCCACTTCCGCAACTCATAGCCACCAGCCCTCAAGAGCGCAATCAGCTCATCACGTAAGACGAGAGCCTCATCTAAGCTCGAGGCCCCCGTGCAGATATCGTCGACAAATAAGGCCCCCCCCTCAATAAGAGCAGATGCCCGGGGATAGCGTAGCCGTTCGCGCTCTGCGAGCTCCAAAAGCGAACGGATCGCCACAAAGGGGCTCGACCGTAAACCATAAGTGTTGGTGTTCAGCTCGTAAGCCAACATCGGATCCTGGGGATCCTCACGCCAAAGGATGAGCTGGTATCGTCTATCCTCCGGGTGAATCACGGTCTGTCTGAACATCATGCGGATATCGGCCACAAAGACGACAGCGTGCCGGCGGAAGTTGGTCAAAACATCACAGACATCGTGATGCAACTTCGGCCCCGCATGCAGACACTGATTCAACGACACTCCGGTTGACGTGGGCGCCGAACCATCAAAGACCACGCGGATCTTCCCATTGGAAGTCTTCAAAACAGCGTGGTGTGGCAGGAAGTAATGTTCCACATTACGCCAGTCCAACTGCGAGATGGACATGTGCCCAAGGTCCAAATACTCCCGCATGAAGTCTATATACTTCTCCTTGAATGCGGGATCCCTGGCCATCCTACGCTCCATGGACAACAATCTCTTCTCGGCCATCGGTCGGGAGCTCCCTAAAGGAGGGCGAGCCGCCAAGAAGGGCAAGCGGGTAATCAAGCGACCCGAGAGGAGGCGCCCAGTGTTGTTCTGGTAGAACAATTCGCACTCCTCGGCTAACGGATCCAACCGCTTGGCAGTGGGGGGTTCCTCCACCTCCCAAAACTTTTGGAGAACGTCGGACAAAGTAGAACCGACAATGGTCTGGCGGTCTACCGACGGGGTGTCTGTGGTACCTTTCCCATCACCACATGACCCAGCGACGAGGACAAGGCGACAAGATCGGCTGTCTGCAAAACTCGCTTGCTTCCACACAGTACACGACCGAGGACATCCGCACCAATCAACAAGTGTATTGGGCCCGGTCGGTGGAAGGAAGGATCAGCCAAAGCCAGTCCAGACGTCAGCTCAATCGTGGATGGCGGCACTCGCACTTGCGGGAGTGGTCCAACCACCTTATCAAAAACTATCGCCGAAGCACCGATCTTCGGCCTTGGCGCGAAGTGGGGGGAGAAGGAGAACTCAACTCGACCAATCGGATCAGGGATCCGCGAGTCTCCCACCCCCCGTACCGCTTCGTGATGCGGCACAAGCAAAAGACCCAGCTGTCGGACAAGCCACCTGGACATTATGCACCCCTGGGCACCTGAGTCCAAAAGGGCACGCACCGTGACAACATTGCCCTTAGGTCCCCAAACATTCACGGAGGCTGTTGGCAACAGCACAAGCTCCGGAGGGGTGGTTGGGTCCGACAGGGGCGCCATTAAAAATTTTGGGGGGGTACTTGTCCCCCTCGCGCCTGAGTCGGCGCGCCAAATGTGGGACGCTCGTACCGGGCGAGCGGGTCCCAATCGGGTACATACTGGCCCCGACCAACAGCACTCCTAGGTGCAGGGTAATACCCGTGTGGGGCGTGCCTCGGTACATAGTACCCCAATCGAGGCCTCTCCATTAGGGGGGGGGAGTAGCAAATAGGGCCCGTGCCCATCGCCACCGTGGCGTACTCTTGTGGTACCCCCCTACCCCCGCCCGTGGCGGGGGCGTCTCTCCTATAGTTCCCCCTCTCCGGGGGGGACTGAACGGGGGGGCTAAGCCCCGCCGAATCTCTAGGGGACCGGTTCCGGGCTGCCGGGCCCCCGCCCGTGCGCGAGGAATTCGAACCCCGGTCGCTCCCGGCGTCCTTGCGGTCCAAACAAAGGAGGGGGTGATGCCTCCCTCCGCAAAGACGACAATCCTCGGTCTGGGGACACGCCGACTGCATGTGTCCCCCCAAACACCTATAGCACCATTGGCGCTGTCTAGCAACGGCCCTCCGTCCCTCTGGGCGGAGGCCTCTAAATTTGGCACATTCATGCACCATGTGCCTATCTCCCCTGCAATACCTGCACCGCTCACTCGGTGCGGGGGGAGGGGACTGCTGGAAGGCAGCATAGCGATTGGTCGGGCGACGGGGCTGTTCCCTCGCCGCCACCATACGACCAACACCTGGAACCGGGGCAGGCTCCAGGTGGTCCGTCACCCTACATTCGTCCTCCAAAAAACGAAGGAGGTCCGCGAAGGGCGGGAGATACGAGGCGCTGTCGCCTCCGTACCTCTGCTCGAAACGCCCCTTCATTTCAGCGGGCAATTTGGCGAGGACTATGTGCAGCAGTACAAAGGACCACTGATCCACCGGCAGGTCCAATCGCCTTAGGGAGTTGACCGCTGACAGTAGCGGGTTCAGCAACTCCCTCCGTAACAGGTGTACCCGCGTGATTCGCGGGAGGGCCAAAATCGTGGCCACGTGGGTGTCCGCCAGTAACCGGACATTCTGGTACCTGCTAACCAGAAGCTGGCGAGCCACCTGGTAGTTGTCGTCACTGATGAGCAGGTGCTGGATTACCGCGCTGGCCTCTCCTCGCAGGGAGGAGCGCAAATAGGCCAACTTCTCGCTAGGGGATAAGTCCCGTCGTGAATCCACCAAACTGTCAAACAAATTAATGAAGCCCATCCAGGCTGACAGATCCCCATTAAAAGTGGGAATCTCCAAGGTAGGCAATCGGCCTAGCAACGCCGTCGGGGTAGGTTTGACCTCCCCGCTCAAAACCGGCTCCCCCTTCCGAACAGCCAGGGCCCTCTCAGCCGCCTCCGTGAACTGGTCAGCCAGCTCATAGGCCTGGGCTACATCCTGCTCCAGCTGTTCCGACACGGCATCATCAGCTGGGGGGTTCTCCATATAATACGCGCGACACTCCATGGCGTGGCGCTCCAGGTCTTGCAGCCGAGCCGCCAGCCCGCCATACCGAGCTAGCAACGCGCCTACCCGGTCGGCTCGGTCTATTAATGTGACCGCACAAGCAAGCCAACGCAAAACTCCTTGGATGCCGGCCCTGGATACGGCGAGCGGATTCGTAGGAGCCATTTATAATCCGTTTTATAAAAAAAAAACAAACAAAGAAATATAAAAGTGGTAAACATCAACAAAAAAAACAATAGAAATAGGTCGCGTCACGATAATATAAAACACAATTAAAATTCGGACGACATACACGGACCCTACTATTTTCATAAATTATTAACAACTTACCAATTTCAAGGGCTAACAATATAACGGTATAAACAAAACGTATAGGATTAACGGTATGGCATACCTCGCAAATCAACTACTAAACCGTTATCAACAAACGAAAACAAAACTATTTTTAATAATAATACTCGTAATTTAATACTACTAATAATTAAAACTAGTTCCACTTTTTTAACTAGGCAAGCGGACTCGGAACAAACACTAGTATGTGGTACTAATAAACAACACTTTCGAACGAAACTATTCGTCAAATAAATCCGGACACACAAAAAAAAATATACACATCTAGGCGAGTAAACTCGTATCAAATCACTAGTATGTGGTACTAATAAACACACTTTCGAACGAACTATTCGTCAAATAAATCCGGACACACAAAAAAAAATATACACATCTAGGCGAGTAAACTCGTATCAAAACACTAGTATGTGACAACAATTATATAAGTGTCTATCTATTATCGGATCCACCAAGTGAGAAACATTCGCTTCGAGAATTTACTAGAACAATTTCTTAGTACTTCAATCGTCTCGGAATACCCTCGAGATTTCAACAAAAAAAAATAATTTTTAGGTACGCTTTTTAGGTACGCTTTTTATTTTTACTATGAAATTTTATGTAGTTAATTTTAATATGAAAATTAATTATATCAACTAAGCTCTGCTACCAAAAATATGATCACGCACAATTGTGATGACCACATCTACTGTGTTCCACAGTTTATTGAAACGAAGGTTTCTCATGCAAAATTAAGTAAATTAAGCTAATCCTACCTTACTAGAAAATAGTGTCCGTAATCCAGGGGGGCTGAACGTTGTCTCGCCGGCGCGCGCCCTGGCAAAACGATCTCCACACAAACCCCGATGGGATACTCTTACAGCTAACACTCTTATACTACACAATGCCCTAATAGGCAGCTAAAACTTTCCCGGCGCTTTTCAAAGCGAACACACACGGGTCACAAGTCCGTACCCGGACCGGGCGCTCCTCACGGCTGCTTACGGCCAACTGGCGATCCTACACCGGCCGGCCGAGCGCATTGTCTCGTGACCTTGACAATGACAACGCACCGCTCGCAGCGCGGCGCGAACAGAAAGCTCAGATGGTCGGCCGACGTTAGAACAGCGAATCGTATTTCGTCATGTCTGCATCTCTGTCTTACTAACGCAAATAGAAGAGACGGTTGCGCGGCAAGGAATATTGCAATATTTTAAAGATAAAGATAATTTATTTGCATAAAATATGGTACATTTGAGATCTTGAGATTCTAAATATAGGTTCACATATTTTGCCAATTTTAGTTTACTCACAAATTTTAGTTTAATTAATGAAATTATGATAGTTTCAGTACATGTTTGATTTTAAATTAATTGTGCAATTATACTTACGTTCAATACCGCCTGAAAATATGATATTTCGAATTGTTTTTGCGCATCTTCTCAGCACATTTAGGCGTCGTTTCGCCGGGCGGTCAAATGACTACTCAGAGCGCTCTAATGCTTCTTTTCGAATGGAGCATTCGTTGGCGGCTTCACTTTCTGTGCGTTTACGCTGTATCTAGTTTATATGATCAAAGCTATTGTATATCTCGTAATCGTAATCTTTCTTTCAATCTTTCTTTGTTTATCATAATATAAAGTTAATTATATAATTTTTTGTTTGTTTATCCTAAAAAGGTATTGGCATGAAAGTAGCTTAATTAAATTTTAGTTAATTATGTAAAAGTATTATATAAAAAAAAACTATATGTGGAAACTTGTAAAATAGCTTTTGATTATTTATTTATAAATATTGATGTAAAATGTAAGCAGTAAGTTTTCCTTAACAAATAAAAAAAAAATAAGCATTGGCGGAGACAGTTACATAGAATTTCTTTAAAGTGTACGCACCTGCACGGCGTACACGGCGGCCAGCTGCAGGTCGGGGCGCGCGTTGAGTAGCGCGGTGAGCAGCGGCGCGTACGACTCCACCAGCGCCTTCTGCGCTCCAGCGCCGCCTCGTCCGCGCCGTGGCAGTGTCAATGTACGCACCTGCACGGCGTACACGGCGGCCAGCTGCAGGTCGGGGCGCGCGTTGAGTAGCGCGGTGAGCAGCGGCGCGTACGACTCCACCAGCGCCTTCTGCGCTCCAGCGCCGCCTCGTCCGCGCCGTGGCAGTGTCAATGTACGCACCTGCACGGCGTACACGGCGGCCAGCTGCAGGTCGGGGCGCGCGTTGAGTAGCGCGGTGAGCAGCGGCGCGTACGACTCCACCAGCGCCTTCTCGCGCTCCAGCGCCGCCTTGTCGGGCGCCGCGGCCGCGCCCGCCGCCGCCGTCACGTGGCCCGCCACCAGCGCCACCAGCGCCGACACGAACGCCGCGTTCGCGCGCACGCCCGGCTCCACGTTGCTCTGCAACACAACAATAACAATATCTGTACGAGTTGTTGTCCATCGTACATAGTTTTTCATAATAAGCATAATATTTAGTAGGTCGGGTCGTTGACGCCGCGATTCGTAAACGCGTGCAATTTGTAAATTACTCAATTTTATAATGCAATAAATCAGTGACAATTTAACACTCTAACGGAGCGGTTTTATTTATCATATATCATCATCGTTCCATCTTATCAATTATCATAAACTTATAAGTGTGAGACGGCTTAAGCATAGCCCCTTACATTTTTTTTGGTCCTTCGGCCTTTTGATTTTTCGCGCGGTTTTGATAAAGGCAGGACCTTGTGTGGACCATATCAAATATACTATTAATTAGTTATTTTCCTACACTTGGTTTTGTGCGTGAAAAGTCGAAGTGAATAGATCGGTAACTAGTGATCATACCTACAGTTAAAGTGAAGCGTTTTGGTTTACTTTGTCATCACTTGGCGAGCCAGGAGGCTTGCTACCTTATCATCGTTCGGCTGGCCAGGAGGCTTGCTACCCTATCATCGTTCGGCGGGCCAGGAGGCCTGCTACCTTATCATCGTTCAGTGGGCCAGGAGGCTTGCTACTTTATCATCGTTCGGCGGGCCAGGAGGCTTGCTACCTTATCATCGCTCAGCGGGCCAGGAGGCTTGCTACCCTATCATCGTTCGGCGGGCCAGGAGGCTTGCCATCCCTATCATCGTCAGCGGAAGCCCGCTACTAGCACATCATATACGAGTCGACCAGGAGGTTTGCTCGTAACCAGGTTACTATCACATCGCAGCTGCAGCTACTGAACCAAGTAAGATTGTTCCTTTTTATTGATTATCTCTTATCATCATGGAAGGTTTATTGACCCGTCAAGATGAAATCATTGATTCCATCATCTCTATTAAAACTAATTTCGGTAAGGATCCCGCAAGTAGGAAAACGCCGGACTATTTACAACGGAGAAAAAACGCACTTAATGAGCTCTGGAAGGAATTCGAGCAAAATCACCAAGATATATTATTGGGGCTCCATGACAAAAATGTGGTGTATTTCAAGGAAAATCATTATGAGAAATCTAAAGAAATGTATCATGCCCTTCAACAGTCTCTGCAGTGTTATCAAAAACAAGACAAAGCTACAGCTACTCCATCCGGTGTTGTGAAACAAGACAAACCTACAGTGTCTCCACTTCATGAAAAGGTGACCCAGTTATTATCAAAACAACGTACTAATTTTAGAGCTTTCAGTCGGTTAACAAACGGCATCAACCTTGGCGAAATAACAGAAAAATGGGAACTTGAAGATGAGATCCGTAAAACACAGAGCCGCTGGAATATCATTGAGACCTTACATTTGGATATAGACGAAATTTTGCAAGGTGAAGATTTAGAATATGAAGCGGAATTTGCTGAGTACGAAAAAGAATTCAAGAGTATGAAACGGGCGCTTAACCGGAAGTTATCATCTACATCTCATAATCATCAATCGACTCCGCAGCTAGAGATTCCAATTTTCACGGGAAAATACACTCAGTGGCCAACCTTTTACGACCTTTTTAATGAAGCTATTCACAATAATAACTCCCTCACGAACTCTCAAAAAATGCAGCATCTGAAGGGGAGGGTTAAGGGTGAAGCGGAGCGACTTATACAACATCTCCATATATCATCCGAAAATTATATCACGGCATGGGATATCCTAGTACATAGGTATGAAAATAAACAGCTACTATTTACTACCCAGATTGAGATGCTTTTAAACCAACCCAGCATCCAAAAGCAGTCAGCCTATGAGGTCAAAAGGATGCACGACACGTCCGTGGAGTGTATTCACGCCATCCACAACTTAGGCGTGGATACTAACACCTGGGATCCCCTACTCGTCCATTTACTGTCCAAGAAATTAGACAGCGAAACGTTAAAGGATTACAAGGAGGCAAGAAAGGCTCCCCGTGAATTGCCAGAGTTACAGGAGTTTATATCATTCTTGGAGGCTAAGTTTATTGCTCTCGAGCCTATGCATAAGAAAGAGCGAGAGAATACTCTACCATCAACGTCATCAAAGCATGTAACCAACCCAAGGTCATCATTTTATTCGCCCAAGAACTATAATCGCGATAAATATCAGGGCAAAACTTATCACACTCGATCAACGAAATGTCCAGTTTGTAATTTTAATCATGATTTATTTCAATGCAGAAAGTTCATTAACATGTCACCCGATGCGAAGTTAAAAATAATATCAAAATATCAAGTCTGCAAAAACTGTTTGTACAAACATTACGACAATCCATGCTTATCAATTAAACGTTGTAAAGAATGCAAGGGTGACCACAATTCATTATTGCATGAAGCTTATATCAATAATACGCGTCCCGAAAATAATTTATCAGATAAACAAAATATCAAACAACATAACGTAAATTATGTGGCGGGAGAAAATGAAGAAATATTGCTGACTACAGTTTTATTAAGGATCATGGCAGATAACGGCACTTTTATCACTTTACGGGCCCTACTAGATCAAGGGTCACAGATTTCTTTAATATCGGAAAATGCAGTACAGATGTTAGGATTGCAACGACATAAATATCACGCATCCGTGTCCGGAATAGGTCATGGTTCCAAGCAAAGCAGGGGGATAGTTAATATAGAGTGCCATTCCATCTACGGAGATTATAGCTTTACAACAGATGCTTTAGTTATATCAAGAGTTATTAATAACTTGCCAAACAATACTTTTACAAAAAAATCATGGTCACACTTGCAACATATTAACTTAGCGGATCGTGATTACAACATCTCCGGGCCAATCGATCTATTACTAGATGCTAGTGTTTATTCACAAATATTAATGGATGGACTTATCAGGGGCCCACCACAGTCTCCTATTGCACAGCAGACTAGATTGGGGTGGATTTTATCAGGAAATGTTAAGACGTTCAACTGTAATGTAGTTATTAACGACGTTTCAGACTTATCAAAGTACTGGGAAATAGAAGAAATATCAACTTCACATACAAATATTTCGTCAGGTGATCAATTTTGTGAAGACTTTTATTTATCAACCACAAAACGCTTAGAAAACGGCACGTATGAAGTATGTCTTCCTATGAAACCTGACTTTGAGAATCAGCTCGGTTCATCTAGACCCAAGGCCGTAGCACAATATTATCAACTGGAGCGTAAAATGGCCAACAGTTCGATGTTTTCGGACAGTTACAAGGATTTTATGCAAGAATATCAGGATTTAGGACACATGGTGCCCAGCACCAGTGACGATGGGCCTACTTGCTATTTACCTCATCACGGAGTCCTCAAGTTAGATTCGACATCGACTAAGTTAAGGGTAGTATTTAACGCGTCATCAAAAACGTCATCAGGTCTGAGTTTGAATGACGTCATGGAGCAAGGACCCAACCTACAAGCTGATTTGCAATCCCTTATCATAACTTGGCGTCAGCATCGCTATGTGATGACAGCTGATATAGAAAAGATGTTCCGTAAGATTTTTGTAAATAATGATTATCAAAACCTTCAATCAATTGTTTGGCGACAGTCTTGTGATGAGCCACTTCGAAATTATAATTTAACGACGGTGACGTATGGAACCAAATGCGCACCATTCCTGGCGATGAGAACGCTTAAACAGCTGGCGTTAGATGACGCCGAAAAATATCCACTCGGCGCTGAGGCTCTGAACAGCTGTTTCTATATGGATGACTATCTCGGTGGACACGCTTCCTTGGAAGTTGCGAAGGAAATCCAAACACAATTAATTGACCTTTTACGTGGGGCCGGGATGAACATACGTAAATGGTCTAGTAACGAGGAGGAGCTTGTCAAGGATTTATCATGCAGTCAGTTAAACAGCCCCTTTGAATTCCGTTGTTCTGAATCACGGAAAACCTTAGGTCTGAAATGGAATCCATCCTCTGACTCATTTACCTATAATAACAAGTTTGAAACATCTGAACTTAAATATCATACCAAACGGGAATTTTTATCAGATATATCGAAAATATTCGATCCCATTGGATGGATATCACCGTTATCAATCAAAGCCAAGTTATTATTTAGAAAGGTGTGGGTCACTGGTTTATCATGGGATGAAAAATTACCATTAATTATCATTCAAGAATGGACTGAATTGCGCAACGAATTTAAAAACATCGACAATATAAATATACCTCGTTATTTAGGTAATATTCAACACGAATATCATTTACATGGCTTTAGTGATGCGTCGGCAAAAGTTTACGCTTGCGCCATATACTGTGTCACGACCGATGATAAGGGCGAGTACACATCGCGTTTATTAGCTGCGAAAACTAAATTAGCACCTCTAAGTAAAACAGTGTCGCTCCCTCGACTTGAACTATGTGGCGCACTGTTATTATCACAGCTGATGGCTAAAGTACGTGATGCATTACCTAGCAAAAATGTCAACGTTCACGCCTGGACCGATTCCATGATTGTGTTAGGTTGGATTCACGGTGATCAATCCCGATGGAAGCAATTTGTTGCTAATAGGGTACAACAAATAAAGGAGATCATACCGTCTACAAACTGGAATTATGTACGATCAGAATCCAATCCAGCAGATTGTGCCACCCGAGGAGTCACAATCACACAGTTATCAGAGCATCGCTTGTGGTGGGAAGGGCCAGAATGGCTTTTATCATCGTTATCAGAAAACATCATTCAAGATCAGTCATACGAAGAGCCTACTATAGAAACAAAGAAAATCGCCCACAGTGTAAATGCAGCTTTATATCAAAGTCAGTCTGAACTTATAATTGAATTATTAAATAAGTACAGTTCAATCACCTTAATTGTAAGAATAATGGCAAGAATGCTACGTTTCATTAATGCAATACGAAACCGGTGTAACGTATCAACAGATAAGGCATTATTACCGACGGAAATAAATAATTGTTATAATATTATCATTAAAACGGTTCAAGTTATGGATTTTAATCGAGATTTATCAAGTATCAGAGAAAAGGGTCATGTACATAAGAACAGCAAATTAGCAAGTTTAAATCCTTTTATAGATGAGCATGGAATATTAAGAGTCGGCGGTCGCCTGAACAATTCGAACATCAATTGGTCTGCTAAGCATCCTATCATATTGGGTGGTCATAATAGATTCACTCAGCTTATCATAGGCCAAGCCCATATCACTACGTTGCACGGTGGACCGCGGCTTACACTTGCATTTATCCGCAACAAATATTGGATAATTAGTGGGATGTCGACAGTTAAAAGAGAGTTAAGAAGCTGTGTCAGATGTCGTCGATTTAGTCAGCATAAATATCAACCTATCATGGCCGACTTACCACAGCCTAGAGTCGTGCCATCCAGACCTTTCACTCATTGTGGAATCGACTTCACTGGGCACGTGGACCTCAAGATCAATAAAGGTCGAGGTGTTCGCACCACAAAGGGGTACATATCAATCTTTGTCTGTTTATCGACGAAAGCTGTACATATTGAGCTCGTTTCGGACTTGAGCACACCAGCCTTTCTCGCTGCGTTCCGAAGATTTTGCTCTCGTCGCGGTGCACCAAGTCACATCTACAGCGACAACGGAACAAATTTCGTAGGCGCAAACAAACTGTTGAAAAAGGAATATCTGGAGATAAAAGCCACTATCAACAAGGACTTCTTTGACAACATCTCAGAGATGAACATTGAGTGGCACTTCAACGCTCCTTCTTACCCCCATGCCTCAGGTTTGTGGGAATCAGCCATAAAAAGCATGAAATATCATATAAAAAGGGTAATAGGCGATCAGAAGCTCACATATGAGGAATTTATCACTGTTCTACACCAAGTGGAAGCATGCCTCAATTCGAGACCACTCTGCGCTCTGACTGAAAATCCTGAAGATCCCGTACTTACCCCGGGACACTTCATAATAGGTGGCACACTGCTTTCTCGACCTCAAACAGAGCCCGAATCAATATCATTGTCAAAAAGATAGCAGCTTATCCAGGCCATCAATAAGCAATTTTGGAAGTGTTGGTCCACAGATTATCTACAGCAGCTTCAGTTAAGATCAAAATGGAGAACAGCTAGAAAAAACATCGAGGTTGATGACATTGTGTTGGTTAAGGAAGATAATCTCGCTCCTGGGAAGTGGGCTATGGGCCGAGTCCAAGAGGTACACCCGGGAAAAGACGGTCAAATCAGGGTTGTATCACTAAAAACAAAAAATAATATCATAAAAAGACCCGTTATCAAATTAGTACCCTTAGTATCTCGAAACCTCAGTGAAGAACCGACGTCATCATCATCTCCAAGACACAATGAACCCCCAGTATCACCCGTATCTCGTCGTACTCGCCCCAGACGTGCGAACCTGAAAAAATTCTTTTTGAGTCTTTTCATGTTTTTATCATTTTTTATATCACCTAGTCTACAACAAACACAAAAGGATTTTACTATCACGCCAATTAATATCAGTCAGAGCATATACTTTGACAAAATATCAAAAATTCAGCATATACGAGATGAGTGGAATCTCGTTATATACTATAACATGACTAGTTATTGGGACGGTCTAAATAATATACAAGCATATTTAAATCACATCAAGAAAGGTTGTTCGTCCGACGACAATCAAGGTGTCATTTTACAACTCGAACATGAACTCGATGAAATAAGTCACTACAATCAGCTGTTAAGAAATCAAGGAAGTCGAAGAGTGAAAAGGGGATTAGTGAATGGTGTTGGTTACATTGCTAATGAATTCTTCGGTATCCTAGACCAGAGATTTGCCGATCAATATCAAAAGGACATCGAACATATTCAGCAAAATGAGAATCATTTCCAAGCTCTTCTTCATAATCAGACCATCGTAATGGAAGCTGAGTATAACATCTTGAAGAGACATGAAAATGTAATGCAGAAGCAGTTTACGCTCATACAACAGCATTTAAATAATGTTACTTCAGAATTAAACAAGGTTCGCTTTGTTACGTCACAAGCAAATTACGTGACGTACTCATCATTAGCAGCACATGTTATCATATCGAGTATTCGACGTATTCAAGAAACCCTTATTAGTACGGTGACTAATATCAATGAAGGTCGTATCAATCCAAACCTTATGTCGCCAGAGCTGTTGCAGAGACAAATAAATATAATATCAGGACGATTACAAAGGGATCTCGTACTACCATTAGACGGCTCAAATATCATTCATTTTTATAAGTTACTAAAGGTTGCCGCGAGAGTTACCGACAAGTTTCTTATCATTGAAATAAAAATACCCATTTTAAATAATGAAGTATTTGAATTGGACAAGATCATCAGCATCCCTCAAAAAAGAGATGAAAAATATTATCATTTGATTCCGAAATTTCCTTTTATAGGATTCAACTTTAATAAAGACTCGCTTATATTCTTATCATATTTAGATCTCCAAGCTTGTAAACATTTTTCTACAGAAAAACTTCTATGCTATTTAAATAGCCCTATCTACAGCACAAAAATAAAGCAATCCATTTGTGATATTATTTTAATTGACGGCGGCAGTGATTCATCGCCGTGCAAGTCGCAGGTATCAACTTGTAAAGAGAGCTGGATCAAGTTACACGCTGATAATGAATGGTTGTTTACATGTTGCGAGCAATGCAGCGTGCGCATAATTTGTCCAGCTGGAATTACGTCACAGGCTATGACAGGTAGCGGGGTCATTCACTTAGGCCATATGTGTACGTTGAAGGGCAATAATTTCCTAATACACTCACATAATTACTACTACAATAAAGTTAATATCAATCAAGAGGTTCATGTTCCGCGTTTCTCCGTTCTAAATGATATCATGAATACATCAGCCATTGACTTACCGAAGCTTGAGAATAATGAGAAAAGTTGGGAATTATTAAAAGCACAGATAGCGGAAGTAAAGGAACAATCAAACACCGAATTGCGTATACACGACGTTCATCATTACAGTCTTGGTTATATCATTGTCGGCCTGATCATCCTAACTGCCGGCTGTATCGGGGTTCGATGGTTCCAGCTTCGTCGTCGTGCGGCGGGCGCGGAGGCTTCTCGCGGACCGCGAGAGGCTGTCACCGCAGCCGCCGCCGCCGCCGCCTATACGTCAGCAAATGAAAGTGTTAGTGCATGTGAAGTGTTTGTGAATGTGCCGCGTAAAAGCGAAGTTAGTGAAGTAGTAGATAACGCACCGGGTATTAAAAATACGCCTAGTGAAATAAGACAATCAGTTTTAAGTATTGATAAGGCTACCTCTATTTCGCCTTTGACAAATCGTTCGATCCGGTTTGACATTCAGGATGAATAAAAATTGTTCATTTACATTTTATCATTTCTTTATTGCACTTATGTTGTGTTTTTTATCTTTAATGTTTGCACTTTACTTTACTATTTACTTTATATTCTTAGTTTTATTTTATCATCAATTATACAATTAGCATTAGCATAATATCAAGTAGCATAATATTGTAGTAACATTGGATTATAATTTATATTGGTACCTAATTGTGTACTTTGTTTTGAATATGAGTAGTTATCAAATTATCATAGAAACTACTACTATATTTTGTATGGATGTTTGAGTATATTTCCTAGCAACCTATTAAATGTCATTTTGTCCTTTCTCCTGGAGGCGCAGGATGTACGAGTTGTTGTCCATCGTACATAGTTTTTCATAATAAGCATAATATTTAGTAGGTCGGGTCGTTGACGCCGCGATTCGTAAACGCGTGCAATTTGTAAATTACTCAATTTTATAATGCAATAAATCAGTGACAATTTAACACTCTAACGGAGCGGTTTTATTTATCATATATCATCATCGTTCCATCTTATCAATTATCATAAACTTATAAGTGTGAGACGGCTTAAGCATAGCCCCTTACAATATCATTTCATAATAATAAGCTGGGTTTTATTACAGTGACTACGTAGTGAGTGCTAAAAGACATAAAGTTCAATTATTAGAACACAGACGCCAGTTATTAGATGTTTTATTTTTATTTAAGTTAATTAATAACCACATAGACTCTAGTGACCTATTACAAAAGATTACGTTAAAAGTCCCTCGTTCCTCCTCACGTTCAAAAGACACATTTAATATATCATTTTGTCACACCAATTACGCAAAAAATACCTTTTTAAGGCGTGCATGTAGTTTATATAACAAGTCACTCACTGAGGTGGATATTTTCTCAAATTCACTTAATGTTTTCAGAAGGAAGGTAGGCGAATTATTGTTTATGTAATGCATGATATTAGATATAAACATTTACTATATATACTTACATCTCTTCTTTTGAATTTTACAACTAATATATCAGCAATTTAATTGTAGTTTCTAAATTAGAACTTAATCTTAAACTAGTTAATCCGTCGCTTGTATGCACTATTATCACATAAATTATATAAGTTATGGTACTATAGGTTTGTTTGTAAATTTGCTTTTTTTATATTGTTTAGATATAACTGTCTGTTACCTGAATTAAATAAAATAAAAATAAATAAAAATAAGTTATTTCTTAAACCCGCCTTATAAGTTATTGAAGTAACCCTCACTGACCTCACTGTATCTAAAACTGTAACTTAAAATGTAATACTTTTTAAATTTAATTAACAAACTGATTGTATTAATTGAAGACTCTAGTTAATTTATTTATACTCAAAAAATGAAAATAAATGGAACTCTAGGTCTGTTTGTAGATATTTTTTACTTTTTATATAAAAAAATTAATCCCTATTTCCCTTGGTCACGACATCACGCGTGAACGGCTGGACCGATTTGGCTAATTTTGGTCTTGAAATGTTCGTGGAAGTCAAAGGAAGGTTTTAACGGTGAGAAAATAGGGGAAGGAAGGGTAAGTAAAGGTAGAGTAGAAGTAGGATAGGGTAAAGATAGGGTAGGGGTAGGGAAGGGTAGGGGTGGGGTAGGGTAGAGTACGGGTAGGGTAGGGTGGAGCAGGGGGTAGGGCCACGGGAACGAAGTCGCGCTGGGTCAACTAGTACTTTTATAAGACTGTATATTTCCTTTAATTAAATAAATAAAAATAAATCGTTTACTAGCTTTCCGCCCGCGGCTTCGCCCGCGTGGACTACAGAGCGCACATCACTACATAGTATAAAACAAAGTCGCTTTCTCTGTCCCTATGTCCCTTTGTATGCTTAAATCTTTGAAACTACGCAACGGATTTTGATGCGTTTTTTTTTAATAGATAGAGTGATTCAAGAGGAAGGTTTATATGTACTTTTTATCCCGATATTCCCACGGGAACGGGAACCACGCGGGTGAAACCGCGGGCGGCCGCTAGTACAGGTATATAACATAAAAAGCTGGCCAAAAGTACAATTCACAAACTTTACAACACAGGTCTTCTTTGTTCTGTAATGAAAAATAGGGAAACTGCTTCATACAAACCGGTTCAAACATGTCACTACCGCACCCCCCGCACCGTTCACGTCAGTCAGAACTTATCTGTCTGTAGTGCTAATTATACGTTAGCTTTCTCGACGCTCGCTATTTTTTTATCACTTTTCTGTAAAATTTTACACTGTTGTTTTGTGCGAATTCAAAAACCATGGATTGTTCAGGCATAGGTATGTAGTTTGTTTTTAATGCATTATTGAACTTTATGAAGCACTTTTTCATTCATAAAAAGGAGCAGACAGTCATGAATACTGTTTTGGCACAGAATATATATAAGTACCTTACGGTTTACTGTTGGGCCAGATAATTTCCTATAAATTAATGTTCCAAATGCATTTTAAGTATCAGTTAAATAGAGTTAAGTTATATTATTTTAAAAGGCGTCTTCTATGATCCTTTTACTTCAATTATGAAGAGAAAAACTTTCCGCCCCTTTGTTTTATTGCCATTTAAATAAAAGAGGTTTCAAGAACAAAGAATTCAAGTTTTGGACTTTGTTTTCATAATTATGCTGTATATTTATATTATTGTATTGTTATTTTTTGTGTATTATAAATAAAAATTAATCAGACACCCATATTTCTTAATTATATTTTTTTTTTGTAATTTGTATCCCATATAAAATTTTTTCACTACTATAATTATAGCAAAACATAAAAAAGGCATTGGAATAATTTATGAATGATCTGAAAAATCATTTGTCACTGAATTAATTCAAAGTCACAAAAATATAATTTTGGCCAGCTTTTTATGTTATATACCCGTATGTGCGGCGTTATCCCGCGGAAATGTAAAGTTTATTTTATTTACTTTATTATCCAGATCTTTATTATCCGGGATAAAAAGTAGCCTATGTTCCTCTCCAGACTACAAAGTATCTGTGTCGCAAATTTCTGCCAAATCCGTACAGCCGTTTTGGCGTGATTGAGTAACAAACATACAAATATCAAAACTTTCACATTTATAATATTAAGTAGGACTGCGCAATTTTTTACGAATTTTTGCGACCCCTATATTGATATCGAAATTCCGATATTGAGATCTAATATCGAAAATCCGATATTGAGATCTAATATTGAAAATCAACATCGGAATTGAAAACCTTTCGATATGACACGCCCTACGTACCTTGATCCAGCGGTACAGCGCCTGCGGGGTGGGCTCGGCCTGCAGCTGGCGCGCGAGCTGCGCCTGCACGCGCAGCTGCGGCACCAGCGCGTCCAGCCCGCGCGCCTCCAGCCCGCCAGCGCGCCCTCCGATATGACACGCCCTACGTACCTTGATCCAGCGGTACAGCGCCTGCGGGGTGGGCTCGGCCTGCAGCTGGCGCGCGAGCTGCGCCTGCACGCGCAGCTGCGGCACCAGCGCGTCCAGCCCGCGCGCCTCCAGCCCGCCAGCGCGCCCTCCGATATGACACGCCCTACGTACCTTGATCCAGCGGTACAGCGCCTGCGGGGTGGGCTCGGCCTGCAGCTGGCGCGCGAGCTGCGCCTGCACGCGCAGCTGCGGCACCAGCGCGTCCAGCCCGCGCGCCTCCAGCCCGCCAGCGCGCCCTCCGATATGACACGCCCTACGTACCTTGATCCAGCGGTACAGCGCCTGCGGGGTGGGCTCGGCCTGCAGCTGGCGCGCGAGCTGCGCCTGCACGCGCAGCTGCGGCACCAGCGCGTCCAGCCCGCGCGCCTCCAGCGCCGCCAGCGCGCCCTCCGCGCCGCCGCCGCCCTGCTCCTCCGCGTGAGTGCACAGGTTTATCTGCAACGCACGAGCCGGAATGAATCCACGTCAATACATCGCAAACACACAAATGAATGGATAGTTTTGACGATCGGTGTGTACTAGAGTTTCGGTCCCAGGTTTCCGGGAATCTTGCCGTTCTCAATCGCGGGAACATAAGGGCGGGATCCCGGGAAAGATATTTTGTATTAAAATCAACATTAGTAAAAGGCTAGCTTAGATTAGACGCTCTATCGCTCGTGTGTAAAACATGTTGACATAATGTTAAAAAAATCGAGTTGTTGAATGTTTTCACATCAAACATTGGATTGCAATATTTACAATTTTACTACAGTTCGAATCCACAAAAAAGCGCACACCGAATCTTGAGTTGTTCAACAAATCACTTCTCACAATACAGCCTACCTCAACAGAAGCTGAGCGAAAAATCCATATGCGCATTAGCAATCTTGAAAAGTTATTTTTGTCATTCTTAGATATTAAACATTAGCTGACCCAGCGCGACTTTGTTCCCGTGACCCTACCCCCTACTCCACCCTACCCCTACCCTACTTCTACTCTACCCCTACTTACCCCTCTTTCCCCTATTTTCTCACCGTTAAAACCTTCCTTGAAATTCCACGAACATTTCAAGACCAAAATTAGCGAAATCGGTCCAGCCGTTCACGCGTAATGGCGTGACCAAGGGAAATAGGGATTCATTTTTATATATATATAGAGGACCAGCGGCCGCCCGGCCCGCGGTTTCACCCGCGTGGTACCCGTTCCCGTGGGAATATCGGGATGAAATATAGCCTATGTCACTCGAGAAGACTGTAGCTTTCTAACGGAGAATTTTTTAAAAGAATTTTCTAAATCGGTCCAGTACTTTTTGAGTTTATTCGTTACATACAAAAATACAAATCTTTCCTTTTTATAATATTAGTATAGAAGTTTAGATAGTATAGATGTAGTTTCACTTAACTAATCTGAACACTGATAACAACTTTAAATGTGTTGTTTTAACGAAAAAAGACATTAATTTCATCAAAATTGAATATTTTCGATTCCCGGGTATTCAAAATAATTGTTCCCGTTTCCCGGGAATTCCGAAACCCTAGTGCGTACCTTGGAATCTTCGAGCATGCGCTGCAGCAGGTCGGTGCCGAGCAGGCGGTGCAGGCGCTGCAGCACGGGCAGCAGCAGCGCGCCGGCCAGCGCGGGCAGCTCCTGCAGCGCCAGCGCGCGCAGCCGCACCGAGTGGCTCACCAGCGCCGCCAGCGCCGACCCCGCCTGCCCCGAGCCGCCCGGGCCCGCCTGCCCCGAGCCGCCCGAGCCGCCCTCAGCCTCGGCTGCGCTCCGCGCCGCAATCTAACGCAAACAGCTTCCTTAATAATAGATCTTTACCTATGAAATTCGAAGTTCTTTTCTTACATGTTCATTGCTCTCTTAATTTTTTATTATGATCAATATATCAAAATTAATATAGTCACTTTCGAAAATAGAGTATGTCGGAATGTTAAAAATCTAAAAAAAGTTTTATAAATGCTTCTCATAGTACCCCACTTTGGTTGTCGTCAATTAGACTGCTTCGAACAGATTTTTTTAATCTGAGGCAGGCAATAGTTAGATTAATGTTGTCTGATCATATCGCTTAAAGTTTCGTTGAATTGGGAGTTCACATGTCCAAGAAATCCCAAAATGGAATCGGTCATTTGGGGAACCCCATAAGTCAGAAAAGCTAAATTTTTCAGGAATCTCAAAAAACTGCTTGTAAAATTATGAAGGCAACCTTATTTTGACGTAACCTATATCAGAATGTAGCTAATAGTGTACTGAATAGTAAAAAAAATATATTTTTAATTAAGTTCTGTATTTGTTGTTGTCCTAAATTAACACTGTTTGGGTTTTTGTGACAGACAACCAATTTGACAGTTCTTTCAGTTCTTTGTTGTTTTGGGGTTAGTGGGGTTTGACAATTCATCATTCGTTTCCAAATTGTTAAAATTACAATTAATACAGTTTTCGGCAAGCGTATAATTTCACGAAATGGCCCTGTTAACTTGGCCACGGTGTTCGTGCGATTTGACGCCATTAGATTAATTTCTTTGAGGGTAGGTACCAATGTTATATCGCATGTCTGCGCCGATAAATCAGTAACAATTGATCACTTGGAAGCCAACATTCGACGCGTTATTGCCGACTTATATAGTCTTATGTACTGCAAGCAGTGTGTAAAAATCGGACCTCCAGATGACGCTATGTACGCGCCAGCCGCGGCGGCCACATGCCGGAAATTATTTTCAAACATGAAGCCTCCACCTCCAAAAAACACCCGATATTAAATATGGTATAAATATTGTTTCATAAAATACTTGAACTTAGATCTTCAGGTAGGTATTTCTATGGACTGGCTGAATTGAAGTGCTCTTCTACTTCTACAAAATAATTGTGACTTGACTAGTTTCTTAACAGAATAAGATGCGTTCCAAGAAACTGTATCGAATAAAAAAAAACAAAACCGCCAATAACCTGACTTATGCGGTTTCTCAAATGATTTTGTGTGATAATTCCAACTTCCTACAATTTCCCCATAGGAAACGGCAATATCATAGGTAAAAAAAAATGCCTAGCGTAACGATTGATCCGATGCCTCAAGTTTATCTGACCTGATGGAAGATGGATGATGGAATTTTGTATAAGTACACGAGATAAATTTTAATGCTAAAAGTATGAAAATTTATATAGTGAGCCCTTGTTAGAAATAACGAAATATACATATTTTATGTCACTACCCTTCCACCCTTGAAATTAGGGGATAGATGTTTTTTTTTATATTTTTATTATTTTATTTATGTGTATTTTATTTTGATGTTTGTATGGGTGTTGCCATACAAACTTAATTTCATGTTAGAGATAGATCTGAAAAATATACAAGTACGGAATCTTGTTATTACGGTTAAAAGTACTTAAATTAAATATCACTCAACTCCCGAGAATAAAAAAAAGGTGTCATATAAGCAACCTAAAAAAAAAACACACTAAAAATGTTTTTATGTAAAATGTTGCCATGACAAGACCATATACCAAGCTCGGCTTGCACTGTCAAAAAGTTATCGCTCCCTCGCATGATGTTCTGTGATAGAATAAAAAAAAAAAAATAGAATAAGAGTTCTTGTAGTAACTAAACGTCCGAGCTACATATTTCAACTCAGGAGAAGGCACTAGTTACTAGAAATGGTGTACTGTTATACTATTTTATGGAGGAAAGATTCAACTGTTAAGTAAGGCATGGCCAAACAGGCGGACAGGTAAGCTAAGCTAAGCTAAGGTCACTCACCAGCGGTCGCAGTATGTCGGGCAAGGCGGCCCGCTTGACGCGCATGGCGACGACGGCGGCGGCCCACGCGCGCCGCTCGCCCGCGCCCGCGTCCGCCCCCGCGCCCGCGCCCGCCCCGAGCCCCGCTAACTCACCAGCGGTCGCAGTATGTCGGGCAAGGCGGCCCGCTTGACGCGCATGGCGACGACGGCGGCGGCCCACGCGCGCCGCTCGCCCGCGCCCGCGTCCGCCCCCGCGCCCGCGCCCGCCCCGAGCCCCGCTAACTCACCAGCGGTCGCAGTATGTCGGGCAAGGCGGCCCGCTTGACGCGCATGGCGACGACGGCGGCGGCCCACGCGCGCCGCTCGCCCGCGCCCGCGTCCGCCCCCGCGCCCGCGCCCGCCCCGAGCCCCGCTAACTCACCAGCGGTCGCAGTATGTCGGGCAAGGCGGCCCGCTTGACGCGCATGGCGACGACGGCGGCGGCCCACGCGCGCCGCTCGCCCGCGCCCGCGTCCGCCCCCGCGCCCGCGCCCGCCCCGAGCCCCGCTAACTCACCAGCGGTCGCAGTATGTCGGGCAAGGCGGCCCGCTTGACGCGCATGGCGACGACGGCGGCGGCCCACGCGCGCCGCTCGCCCGCGCCCGCGTCCGCCCCCGCGCCCTCGTCCGCGCCGAGTGCCGCCTCCACCGCGCACGACACCACGCGACGCAGCACCTGCACACACAACAAATCAGCTACTCTCACAACTGGCCGGGCGAACTCGCAATTGGAGATATCGACAGGGGCCAGGCTTACTTTCCGAACTTCGGCATATCTGCCAGGCTTCAACTTAAAACAGCGCACAAGATACCTATTAGTTCAAACGTTTCAAAGAAAAATCTATCAACGCTATAATCACGTACGAGCGTTTGTATAAAAAGTGACGGATTGGCCGCTCTTAAATTTCTTTATTACTTGTAATACACCAACAAAATACATACATGTCATATTAATATTACACAATAAAATTAGGACGTGTATGTACCTTAATTACAGGTATACACAACATTGTCAAACATATAACTCAGACTAAAATTACTAAAAAACTACACAATTAAATCATAAACTATCCAAAAGCAACATTTCCTAAAATTTACTTAATAAAACATGTAAAACTTAATTTAAATTGATTTTAATTTAATAAGATTGCGGTCGATCGATTAAATCGTATGGTTCATACATATACTTCGATCAACAATAAAACGTAGTTGATACATAGTTGTAGTGACAGACATGGCCGAGCGTTATACGATTACTTGAGAGTATAATTATATGTAGATTATTTTGACAGTGTCAATAATACTAAGGTATTTCATACTCGGAACGCTTCCTGTCATTTATAATGTAAGATCGTAACCATTTTCCTTCGTTAAAAAAAAGTCAATATATGCCTTAAACTTTTCATTTAGTTCGTGAGCCTTCATCTAAAGCGCTCGCCAGATAAGTCTGCACGCGGTCGAATTTGGAACTAATTTCAAAATTGGCAGGCCGCCATGTTATTTGTTGTGACAGGCGAAATGAGTGTGTCAAGTGTCATTGTGTTTTATTAGTTTATTTAGTAATCGTCATACCAAAAGTCATCAAAAGTGCTGGAAGAGAAATTGTTTTACAGGTGAAATGTGCTTGCAAAATATAACAGGACAATAACAGGCTACTTAAACCATTTGCTAAAGTGCAGGCACAGACTGCTTTCTTGACAGGTCATTTTTAGGGTGACCATTATGTGATATTTTGCTTTCGCTTGGGGTATTTTAGTTGCTATTATTCTCTACTCTATAGTTACTAAGTATAGTTACTTAATAAAATATTTGAAAATATATTTATTTTGTCGTTATTTAATTCCTAAATTAAAAACAATTTTAATAAACAATATAAAATCTATCTGCTTATAAAATGTTTGTAATGTCTTACAGTTTTCTATTGCTATTATTGGTGAAAGTATCTAGGAAAATTCACTGTATTCTCAATTATAGCAACTGGACGAAAGCCAGTTAGATTTTTTCCTCGTCTACTCATGATGGCAACATTAAATACGCCACCAGTCGCGTGCAGACTTATCTGGCGCGCACTCTAGTACTATTATTGATCGAAGGGTACATTACCTTATCTGGCGCGGGCGGCTGCATGTGCAGCAGGCGCTGCAGCGCGGGCGCGCGCGGCTCGTAGTCGGGCGGCGGCGCGGGCGCGTCGCGCGCCCACTCGCCCGCCACCTCGCCCACCGCCTCGGCGCCCAGCCGACACGCCTCCTCCTTGTTCACGCACTAAGCACACAAGCAACGACCAGTCAGCTCGACGCGACCACAGATTACTAAATAGTTACTACCTAACAGATACTGCACTCCGCTAAGCCATTTAAATAAATAGCAACTCTAATGCCCGAGCTTCAACTGCGTCTAATGGGTTGTTTACATGTATTAAGTGACCAAGTAATTAACTAAATTTTAAGTTAATTTTAACTAAATTCAGGCGTGTAAACAGTCACTTAACAAATCTTTAGTCACAAGTGCTAAGTAAACGATTTAGTTAACAAGTGAGTAAGTAGAATAGAATCGAGTCTATTTTTGCTTAAGTAACCTTAAGTAAGCCTACCGGGGAATACGCGCGGTGCGGGAGAGGGCTCCCGCACCGCGCGTATTCCGCGGTAGGCGTGGTCTTTACTAAATTTGCTTTTAGTTCGCATGTGAACGCATTAATTTAGCGAAGTAGGAAAGTAACTTCGTCCATTGTGACCAAACTAAATTGAATTTAAGTTATAACACGTGTAAACACTTTACTACTTAAAATTTACTTAAAAATTAAGTTAATCACTTGCTTACTTAATACGTGTAAACTAGGCATAATGAGCGCGCGTCTAATTAATTAGCGCGCTATCCTACTTCCTACTTTATAATATTATAAATGTGAAAGTTTAGATGTTTGGATGTTTGAATGTTTGTTACTCAATCACGCCAAAACGGCTGAACGGATTTGGCCGAAATTTGGGACACAGATACTGTACGGTCTATACAACCGCACAATAGCGTCATGTCGCCGATTCAGCATTTACTTCATTTTATTATATATTCATTTTGTAATTTTAGTACGCATTCGATCGCCCCGATGTTTACTCGTATCAATTAGCAATTCTATCAGTTATCAAAATAAATTCATATTCTTCAAGACTTTCTTATCATTTCTATCAAATTAAATATCGTACGAGAGCAGCCCGTACATATTTATGGTCCTTCGAGCAATTTGATCTAGCGCGCGGGAGGTCAAAAAAGCGGGACCACGTGTTCGACAACGTGACTTGTGCAACGTGGGACGCGTGACCTGTGACTTTCCGGACTTTATCAAACTTCATCAAACATCAAAAAAGGTTTGTGGGTCCAAGGTGTGGTAGCGAATCGGTCTGACCGGCCTCCCAGAAGCGGGTCTCACCGGAAGGATTGAGACAAGGACGCACATATCGCACCGCGGGCTTATTACCTCGCCGCACGAACACGTAATCAGCGCGTAGCAACAGCGTCATCCTATCAACTTCAGGCACAAGACTTCAATCATGGAAGATCTACTATCAAATCAGCATCAGCTCATGGATGCCATGCAGCAACTTATCAAAAACTTCAAGAAGGATGGTTCAGAGCGAAAAACTCCTTCTTACATCAAACGCCGTTTGGAAACACTGGATCAGTATTGGAAAGAGTTCCAAGAAAATCATATCAAGTTATGTGAAAGTGAAAAACGCGACTATACTATGCGATTATTATAAGAATAGGACTGTCAAAACGGCCATATTTGTTTGCGTTTCGCTTCCACTTCAGGGTGTAGGATGTGCAAGAAAAGGAACAAAGATCAAAAATGCCGTTTGACAGTCCTATTCTTATAATAATCGCATAATACGTATTTTTCTGAAAAGCATTATGAGCAAGCTTCTGAGTTTTATGCGGAAAACAGAAGAATCATTCAAAGATATCAAAGCATAGATCCGGACCCAAGGGTATTGCTTCGACCGGGCACCCCGTTAGGCGCCATGGACTGGCAGCAACCAGAGAAGCGTCAATCACCCTTAACTGTTCCCGGGACTCCTACGGAACCGCAGCAATTACGATCAGAAAATCAGAGCAAATGTCCATCAACTTTCAAGGTCGACAAGGGAAACCCTAGCAAACTCGACGAGATGTACCGTAAGCAAAAAAGTAACATCAAAGCCCTTGAAAGAGCCTTGAACGCTATCAATCTCGATTCACTTACGGAAAAGTGGGAATTCGACGACGCTTTACGCACTATTCAAGGTCGTTGGAACGCTGTGGATTCCTTACACTGGGATATCGACAGCGAACTCACAACGGAAGATGTAAATTATGAAAATATATACTATACTTTTGAGGACCGGTATAATCAGATCAAAAAGTCTATTAATAGCAAAATGTGGGCAGTTTCTCATCAAGAACATTCTACACCAAAATTGGAAATACCGGTGTTCAGTGGGAGCTACCAGCAATGGACTTGTTTCAAGGACTTGTTCACAGAATCTATCCACAAGAGCAGAACCATATCAGACGCGCAAAAAATGCAATATTTAAAAAGCAAGATCAGAGGTGAGGCGGAGAGATTAATTCAGCACCTACCAATTAGTTCCGAAAATTATTCAACATGTTGGGACATCCTGAACCATCGCTACAACAACAAGCGTATGATATTCAGTTCACATATCAACGTGCTTCTCAGTTTACCAACTATGAATCATCAATCAGCATCTGCACTCAAAAAACTGCACGACACTACCAAGGAATGCCTAAACGCTGTTAAAAACTTGGGCGTCAACATATCAACCTGGGATCCGCTAATAGTCCACATACTAATTCAAAAAGTGGATACGGAAACACACAACGATTATTTTGAATATTTGGAGGACCCAAGAGATTTACCAACATTATCAGATTTTTTAAAATTCCTGGAAATGAGATTTACAGCATTAGAGTCATCTCGGCGTAAGCAAGAGACGCCTAAAACTAATCAACAATCACAGATGTATGACTATAAAAAACCCTATAATAACAAATCATATCAAGGTGGATCGAGTAAACCTTTTATTAATTATACGAACGCAAAAACATTCCAACCGACGACGTCACGTAACAAGACACCGCCGTGCGCTTTATGCAATGAACAACACGGAATATATCACTGCAAAACGTTTTTAGAGCAATCACCAGAAGTAAAACGTAAGACAGTGTCAAAACTGAATTTATGCGAAAACTGTCTTTATGACCATAACGGCAAAGACTGTTTTTCAGAGAAACGATGCGCTCACTGCAAGAGAAATCACAATACATTACTACATGAATCATACTTATCAAGCAACAAAGCAAACCAGCAAGCAAGCAATGTAAAGCAAAGAGAGAGATAATATAAAACGGGTACGCGCCGGCCGCCGCTATAGACAACCGTTCCGTGCCGAAAAATCCAAAAAACTATTAAAGTGCAAGATTACTACTTGAAGTTATTAAGAAGTGTTAAGAATAGCCTAAATATCATCACCTGTCGTTATCCAAACTATCCAATAACAAATCACGGAGAAAACTGTAGTGAAAAACCAAACCAAAATTAACAGGGAATCTTAAACTCAGTGCTAATAAAGTGATATTAAAAACAAAAATATTCCTAAACACAAGTGAATAAACAATAAAGTAAACCAAAACTTCTTATATTACAGTGAAATAATACAGTGAAATCATTGCAAACAATACAATTTAGTCCCAGGCGAAAAAAAAAAAACGGTCAGTCGAATAAAACATTTGCGAGTGACGTGTACGTACACAACAGCTGTGCGAGCGATATTGAACAGCTGACTATCACGTGACGTGACCAGCCGCCGCCGACCGATTGCCCGCTCTCGATCGCAAGGGTATATACGCTAAATTGGTCGTGTCTTCTAACGTTAGCGTGGCGCATTGGTTACCACTGCGGTTATACTGCGTCAAACCAACCTGACTTCGAGCCCTAGGAAAACACTAAACTTTTTGAGTTGTGGATCTTACTTTCGTGTATTAATAAGTAGAACACCGCAAGATGGAGTGCGCAGGATGTAAAAATATTATCCCTGATAGGCGATTCCTTACCTGCGTGTATTGCAACGAAAATTATGATTTGATTTGTGCAAATGTCTCAGAACAACGGTTCTACAATACAATGACAGCCGAACACAAACGCAACTGGCAATGCCAAGCGTGCCGATGTAGGGCTCCCAAACAAGACAACACAAATACTCCAGTTCGATCATGTACGGAAAATATCACCTTACGAAATAAAGCACCAGTACAAAACAAGAATACCTCGTTAAGTTTTGATATGTCAGTGGATGACCAAGTACAAAATGACATAAGTATTTTAGGCGAAACAGTCTATATAACCGATTCTTCTACGGAAAGACCTCAAATACCCATGAATTACGATCAATTATGCGAACGGCTACTTGAGAAAATGGAAAACAATAAACAAACTATAATACATGAAATTAAAATTACAGTCCAACAAGAAATAATGAATGCTATTGCAAATTTTAAATTAGAATTTAATCAGCGAACAGATACATTGAATGATGAACAAATTGAAATAAATAACAAAATAACAAAATTGAACGAAAAAATATTACACCTTGAAACACAACTAGGAAAACTCCAAAACCTATCATCCGAAACAGTTGAAACCCATAGAGAAAATATAAACTCTCCAGCTAGTGAAAACTACGCTAAAGATAACAGCAAAAAAATTGTACTTCATGGACTGGAAGAATACTTCGAAGAATCGGAGGAAGATATACATGACCACATAATTCACATATTCTACAACATACTAAATATTAACCTTGAAGGATATATTGAAGACATAAGAAGAATAGGTAGACGAGGATCTCATAGACCATTAGAAATAGAGCTTTTGAGTAAAAATATTACTAAGTATATACTACAAAACAGACAGTACTTCCGTAACACTAAATTTACAGTAACAGAATATTTGGACACAAGCGAAGTTAAAAAAAGGAAGGAGTTATTAAAAGTGCTTTACGAAGAGAGAAAAAAAGGAAGACATGCTGTATTAAGGAACAATAGATTATATATAAACGGAAGAGAGTATAAGAACACTGAAGTTAATCAAGATAAAAGGCAAGCGTTAGACAGCACTCGGATACAAAACAACACGCAAGATAACTCGTGCAAACAAAGTATACCAACCATACAACCTGTTGATCCAACATCAATCCACAACGAAATTGATACAAGTAAAGAAAACACACAATTACCTAAAAGTAAACCTCAAAGGCAAACCAAATTTTTTCGAGAATTTTAATATTTTGACCCAGAACATGCAAAGTCTAAACAATAAAGTAGACATTTTTGAAGCTTTTTTGCACGATCAAAATATAGACGCAATATGTCTATCAGAAACTTGGGTGAAACCGGAACAGAAGGACTACATACACATTAATAACTATCGTCTCGCTGCTACATACAACAGGAAAGAACATCGTGGAGGTGGAGTAGCAATACTACTGAAGGAAGGTATTACATCTACAGAACTCAAAGACTTTAAGAATTTATCCGTAAATAGCAAAGTTGAGTGTTGTGCGATAGAATTGAAACCAAATATTATAATAATTACTATTTATAGAACTGGCCGTGACATGAATACATTTTTTGAGTTTTTGGACGAGATGTTGCTGAAATTGAAAAACAAAATCAATAAACAAATAATAATAAGTGGAGATTTTAATATAGACAAATCTGATTTCCCACGTGACTATCAAAAATTAATAAATAAAATGTCAGAATACAATTTACACCAGTTGGTAAATAAGCCCACAAGAGTAACTGCAACAAAAGCATCCTGTTTGGACCTCTTATTTACGAATATAAACAATATAGAAGTCACCGTAGACGAATTCGGTTTTTCAGACCATCGTGGTTTGTTGAGTAAATTTGAAATGCCGATCATCGATAAAATTGGTGCGCGATTCTATAAACGGATTTTTAACGATACAAACATAAATCGTTTTAAACAAGAAATAAGTAAAATTAACTGGCTTAGTATTATTGAAAACTTTAATAAAAATAATGTTAATGATAATTTCAATAAATTTCACGATAAACTCTTAGAAACACTAAATGAATGCATACCAATAAAACAATTTAAAAATCGAGTTAAGCAAAATAAAGCAAGTTGGTTAACTAATGGAATAAAAAATTCTTGCAAAAACAAAAGGTTATTAAAAATGTTCTCAGATAGGTCTAACAATAAAATAATACAAAATCACTATAAATCTTATGTCAAAATATTGAAAAAATGCATTAAACAGTCCAAAAAAAGCAATTACATAAAAAAAATGAATGAATCAAATAATAAAACAAAGTGCATGTGGAATATAATTAAACAAGTAACTCAAAGAAATAATAGCGAAAAAATTAAAAATATACATTTAAAACTTAAAAATGTCGATATGACATGCCCACATGCAGTTGCAAATCAACTTAACAAGTTTTTCGTGTCCGTTGGTAATCCACTAAACAAAGACCCACTAAAAAAAGACCAGACGCATAAAGTTCAAACAGTTCCACAACCAACAGTTAATTCAATATTCCTGAGCCCAGTGACGGAAAAAGAAATGAACGATCTAATAAGACAGCTTCCCAACAAACATAGCTTTGGAAATGACGAAATACCTACAGTTCTAATAAAAAGTTGTCGTGAAGAATTAACACCAATACTTACCCGTCTTGTGAACCAATCATTTGAACAAAGTATATTTCCGGATCGGCTAAAAATAGCAAAAATTATACCAATTTTGAAGAAAGATGGCAAATCAAATAACCCTAACCAGTATAGACCAATAGCACTGCTCCTCACACTGTCCAAATTGTTTGAAAAACCTATGTCCCAGCGTATTTATTCCTTTTTAGAAAAGTATGGAATTCTAGATAAAAATCAATTCGGTTTTCGTAAGAAGCTATCGACGGTCATAGCTACATTTAACTATATACAAGAAATATTAAATCATATAAGAGATAAATCTCATGCAGTCGGTTTGCTTTTAGACATGTCCAAGGCCTACGACAGGGTAGATCACGAGGTACTGCTATCAAAATTACATGGAGTAGGTATCCGTGGAAATGTCTTGAAATGGTTCCGCTCTTATTTACAGAATAGACAACAATTCGTACAGATTGAGTATTTTGATGATCAAACTATGGAGACCAAAACAATAAAATCTGAAGTTACAACATTAAACCACTCAATACCGCAGGGGAGCGTTTTGGGTTGTGTATTATTCCTCATATACATAAATGAGTTACCAAAAACAATTAAAACAAAATGCATTCTTTTTGCCGATGATGTCTCACTCCTCTTTAAAAGTCCAAGCAATGTAAACTGTAACCCAATAATAGACTCCACACTAAGTACTTTAAAAAACTGGCTTGATGCTCATAACCTGGAAATAAATAAAAATAAAACTCATCTGATACAGTTCCATCCGTACCAAAAACCACCAGTAGACCTAAAAGAAGTAAAAAACTCACAAAACATTAAAGAAGTACCCAATATTCAACTATTAGGCATAACCATCGATTCCCATTTGAACTGGAAAGCTCATATCGATAATGTTAGGAGAAAAATATCAAAATTTATCTACGCTCTTAGTGTCCTGAAAGCCAATACACACGCAAAATGTGCCCTATCGGCATATTACGCGTACGCGTACGCATGGTTACGCTATGGAATTATTCTTTGGGGTCAAAGCACTGATGCAGTTGACCTGTTTATCTTACAGAAGAAATGTCTCCGTATAATTTACAACATTCGTCAACGGGGAAGTTGTAAGCCACATTTTATTAAAGAGCACGTGCTTACGCTACCATCAATGTACATATTGGAGATAGGTTTGTTTGTACGGAAACACCCGACATATTTTGAATTTAAAAAAAATCCTCGACACAAATACGATTTGATCCTCCCTCCACCTAAATTAGAAATGTTCAGAAACAGTCCATTGTATCGATCTATATTAATTTATAATAAAATCCCAATTTTAATTAAAAAAGAATCTAGCATTAATTCATTTAAAAGTAAATTAAAGCAACATCTCATCCAAAAAGCTTACTATACAATAGATGAATTTATGACCGAGAAATAAATCCGCATCTCACGTTAATCGTACTTATATAGTTTAAAACCGCGGGAATCTATTAGTAATAAATAATTTAATTTTTAATATAATTATGTAATATATATTATAATATAATATTGTTCATAATGAAATGCCCTGTACTTATAACTATATTGTCATGTCCAATCCGGACCCATAATGCTCTATGTGCCTAACTTTAAGACCTTTTGTATACTTATGGAGTGCAATAAAATGATGATGATGATGAAGTTCACAAAAACATGTGTCACACGTGTCACAGGAATGTATCGCTGAAATTCTCTTAGCAACAGCACAAATCAAAATACAAGCAGCGGATGGGAGCCTTATCACTATGCGTGCTTTGATCGATCAAGGATCACAGACATCACTTATCACCGAAAATGCAGCACAAAGACTTGGCTTACCTAGACAACACTTTAAAGGAGTTATTTTCGGGATCGGCACTAAAGAAAATAACTGCAAGGGAGTTATCAATATCACAGCAACCGCGATTCATACTGATTACAGCTTCAGTACTGACGTCATCATTATGAAAAACCTTGTTAACAACTTACCGAATCGCACATTCAGCAAA
This sequence comes from Crambus lathoniellus, assembly GCA_949710035.1. Lineage (NCBI taxonomy): Eukaryota > Metazoa > Arthropoda > Insecta > Lepidoptera > Crambidae > Crambus > Crambus lathoniellus. The sequence goes on from OX453304.1 coordinate 297,461, forward strand.
CCAGTCTGGGAGCACCTGGAAAGCATTCAACTAGCCGACCCTGACTTCAACATCAGCCGTCCGGTAGACATACTGTTGGGGGCAGACATCTACTCAAACATCATTATGAGTGGAATCATAAGACAAGATGAAAATCAACCAATAGCACAGCAGTCTCGCCTTGGTTGGATCATATGTGGGAACTTGAAGTCATCATATCAATGCAATGTCGTTTTACACAATTTGGAGGACATTTCGAGGTTTTGGGCCATAGAAGATATAGCAGACAACTCTATAAATATGTCGTCAGAGGACTATTATTGTATACAGCAATATGAAAAAGAAACTAAACGATTAAGTGATGGTCGATATGTCGTTTGCCTACCCTTAAAACCTGACATAGAGCAAAATTTGGGAGAATCAAGGCAAAAAGCCGCGGCTCAACTATATCAACTTGAAAGAAAATTTGACAAAAACGAAAATATATCAGAATTATATAAAGCATTTATGAAAGAATACATTGACTTAAATCATATGCAGCAATGTACTCGCAACAGCAATACGACTCCCGGCTGCTATCTACCGCATCACTGTGTGCTACGGGAAGACGCTACGACTACGAAGCTACGAGTCGTGTTCAACGCGTCATCGAAAACATCAAGTGGCTACAGTCTAAACGACCTAATGTACAGTGGGCCAAACCTCCAGATTGACATCATGACGCTTATCATCAAATGGCGACAATATAAAATCGCCTTCTCAGCGGACATTGAGAAATTTTTTCGAGCAATTCTCTGTAATGAAAAGGATCAAATTTATCAAAAAATCCTATGGCGTGACCACACTAACGAACCACTACGTGAATATAAATTAGCCACAATCACCTACGGTTCCAAGGCCGCGCCTTTCCTAGCAATGAACACATTGAAGCAACTAGCCCGTGATGAAGGTCATCAATACCCAGAAGCAGCGAGGGTTATAGAGCAAAATATATACATGGATGATATTTTGAGCGGTCACCATGACATAACATCAGCAAAGAAAATTCAGCAAGATCTTATCAGTTTACTTAAGGCAGGAGGGTTTAATTTACGAAAGTGGAACTCCAATTGCAAGGAATTGCTAGAAAACGTCAGTACAGATTATCAAAAAGAATATGAATTCAAGCAAAAAGAATCAACAAAAGCATTGGGACTACAGTGGAATGCAGAAAATGATACATTCTCATTTCAACTGAAAATTGATACTTCATCAACAAAACCAGCAACAAAACGATCACTTTTATCAGATATATCCCGAATTTTTGATCCGTTGGGATGGCTTTGTCCTATCACCACAAAGCTTAAGTTGCTATTTCAATTAGTATGGCACCAAGATCTGAAATGGGAAGACCAACTTCCCTATAATATCAATCAAGAGTGGTCGTCTATAAAACTTGACCTTGAAGATATCAATCAAATACAAATACCAAGATGGTTGCAAATCAAAATCCAAGATCAAGTTGAGCTTCACGGATTCTGCGATTCATCGGAACGCGCCTACGCTGCCGTCATATTATATTGCAAGGTCAACAGCAAGAATCAAGATCAACCAACATCAATAGTGATAGTAGCAGCAAAATCAAGATTAGTCCCATCCTCCAAATGCGTATCACTTCCAAGACTGGAACTCTGCTCAGCACTTTTACTATCAAAGTTAATGCAATCCGTCCAACATAGTTTATCAGAGCAAAAAGTAGAAGTCTTCGGTTGGTCAGACTCCACCGCGGTACTCGGTTGGATCCAGGGAGACATCCAGCGCTGGAAACCTTTCGTGACCAACAGAGTGCAAAAGATCAAGGAAATCATACCTGCTACCAATTGGCGCCATGTGAAATCAGGAGAAAACCCGGCGGACTGTGCTAGTCGCGGAATCACAACAACCGATTTAGTACAGCACAAACTTTGGTGGCAAGGACCAGAATGGTTACCAACATACGAAAATAATCACACTGAAAAAATCTATAGCACAGATCAAGAGCTAAAGAAAGCACCTCAGACAAACGTCACACTGCGACGTCACGATCATGACGTCATTGGCGAGTTGATAAGCAAACACAGCTGTCTGACTCGAGTGACGCGTATACTTACATGGGTGTTGCGCGCGGTGTCACGTTGCGCCCGCAAACCGAATCACCTGACTGCACCTGAAATCAGAAAATCAAATAAAATTATCATAAAATACATACAGCAAAAAGAATTTGAAAAGGAAATACTTACCATCAAGCAAAAGGGAAATGTTCATCATAACAGCAAGCTTTTATCACTAAATCCATTCCTCGATGAAGACGACCTCTTGAGAGTGGGTGGACGAATACAGCATGCTAATATTGACAAAAATATGAAGCACCCTCTTATTTTGCCCCATGGCGGACACTTCATTGATATATGCAACAGGGCTGTCAAAAAACGCTACCGTGAATGTGTCACCTGCCGTAAGCATAGCCCTATCAAGAAAAATCAAATAATGGGTGACTTACCTTCAGCGCGATGTAACCCGACCCGCCCGTTTTATCACACAGGCAAGGACGGTTTCGTTCGAGTGGTATCAATCAAAACAAAGAATGGAGTTATCAAAAGACCCATAACAAAGATATCAACATTAGTACCAAGCTCAACCCCAAGCATCGATAAAAGCACCAAAGAATCAGATACGAAGCCAGGAATCAAAACAAGAAAAATGAGAAACAACCCTGTATGCAACTTAGTCACGTTGGCCCTAATGTTGATACTTACCGTCTTATCACCCGCTCAGTGTGCCTACAATATACTGAAACTAAGAAACAATCAAAGCATTTATTTGGATAAATTATCGAACATGCACCTTATCACAGATCAATGGAAACTAATAGTATACTACGATATGGACCCCTATTGGCAAGGAATGTCTTTATTGGACAAATATTACAAGAACCTTGAAAACATATGTTCGTCCGTAGCAAAACAAACAAAGTGCGAAGTTGTATTACATCAACTAAGACACGAAGCTACCGAGCTCGAGTACTATAACAACATTTTACTCGGTCAGCAATTCGCCCGCGCGGAGCGAAAGCGACGAGGCCTTATCAACGGTGTCGGATATGTCGCGCGCAGTATGTTCGGGATACTAGATGAGGAATTCGCACAAAAATACGAAAAAGATATCGACATGATTAAAGAAAATCAAAAACATCTTGCGCTCTTATGGAAAAATCAAACATCAGTAGTAGAGGCAGAGTACAACCTGTTGAAAAGAGTGGAAGAACCCATGTCGAAACAGCAAACAATATTTAATCAACACATATCAGAATTAGAAAAAGCAACGAATACAATAGCAAGGCAACTGAGTGACATCGAAATCATCAACGAATTTATGTTATCAACTTTAATCACGAACAGCATTTTATCAACCCTGAAAAACATACAAGAAATGTTATTGGATACAATTAGCAATATTCAATACGAAAAATTTAATATTCACTTACTCACACCGGAGCAATTACGTCAAGAGTTAAATATAATTTCTGGCCAGTTAGCAAAACACTTGTCCCTTCCGATAGACAACATTCAAACAAACCTACCTAGCATTTATCATTTACTCAAGGTGAAGGCAAGAATGACAAGTAAATATTTTATTTTTGAAATACAGATTCCTTTAATCAGCAGAGACAGTTATGAGATATACAAACTTATCACCATACCGCAACAAGTGGGACGGGAAATGGTTAGAATAAAACCTACAGCTAATTATTTAGCGATTAGTATTCTCAAGGATTCATACATTCCCTTATCAGAAAGCGAAGTAAGAAGATGCATTTCATACGATTCAGATACCCAGCTATGTCTACTTCAAAAACCAATTTTCAACATGAAAACAGACGATCATTTATGTATCAAAAATCAAAACAAAAATGAATGTGAAGTTGATACTCAACCTTGTAAAAACAATTGGTTCGAACTAGAAAAAATAAACACCTACCTTTATTTCTGTTGCGAGCAGTTTACGATAAGAATAATATGCGAGCATCAAGTTACAGCGAAGCAACTCAGCAAGGCCGGCATTATCACTCTCGGCGACGGCTGTACTATCAAGGACGAAAATATTACTATTTTGGCACACAAACAACAGCTGACTAATTTTAAGGTGAAGCCCGACCTTGAAGAAATAAGCATTGCCCCTATCAATGACGTCATCAACCTGTCGATACCTATCAAGGTCATTCAGAAAACAGATCAAACTGAACACGAGAAATATAAACAACGTCTCCTCAACATCGGTCAAGACATCGATCAAATGAAGAACAGCGCTAATAATGCTGTACTATCAAGTACAATGTCACATCATGACATCCATCAGTATGCAGTTATGTACACCATCATGGGAGCTGCTATTTTGGTGGCTATCCTGTACGCGGGACGGCGTCTGCGACGAAGATGTTCAGCAAGATTACCCCCCGCACCCTTGAGCGAGCGATCATTAGGCTTGAGCGCTCATTTCACAAACAATGAACCCAGAGTGGAACCGTCCCGACATTATCAACTAACGCAGCCGCAGGAACCCATTCATAAAGTAACAATTACTACGAGCAATCCGGGTGTAAGTTCACTGGATAAGGCGACGTCACCTCAACCACGCAAGCGTTTTAGTGAATGTGAATAGTGTTGTGATTGTGATTTAATTGTGACATTCAATTTTACTCCTATAGAGACTCTAAGCATGAAATATTTAAGTGTTTATGTTTTATACAATTTACTCATTTTATTTTAGCATTTTTATACATTTTGTGAAGTTTACATTTTTTATCTTATCATGTTTTCTTCTCGCGCCCGCAACATGTACGGTCTATACAACCGCACAATAGCGTCATGTCGCCGATTCAGCATTTACTTCATTTTATTATATATTCATTTTGTAATTTTAGTACGCATTCGATCGCCCCGATGTTTACTCGTATCAATTAGCAATTCTATCAGTTATCAAAATAAATTCATATTCTTCAAGACTTTCTTATCATTTCTATCAAATTAAATATCGTACGAGAGCAGCCCGTACAGATACTTTGTAGCCTGGAGAGGAACATAGGCTACTTTTTATCCAGGAAAAATAAAAAATATAATAATATTTTTTGATCGCGTGGACTTCGCAAGCGGAGCCGCAAATGACAATCCGGCCGCAAAACAGTTCCATGAAATATACAGAAAAATTTTAGTACATGTAGACTTAGCAATGTATGTTGCCTTGGAAAATATTTCAATAGTTATTTAAATTTTTTCTTTATTGCATTCACAATGCAATTTTTATGGTTGAAAAATGGAAAATGAAGTATTTAGAAAAAATCAACCCGTCCCATCGGAGCTGGTTGTGAGACGGGTTTTTCAAATATTTCAATACTAGCTTTTGCCCGCGGCCTCGCTCGCGTGCTATTCGGAACAAGCAAACCCTCGTTTCATTCCCTTAGTTAAGAGCTTTAATTTAACAAAATCCTTTCTTAAAAGACGACTTCGCTGGAATACCTATATGCGTGCCAAATTTCAACTCGATCCATCCAGTAGTTTAAGCTGTACGTTAATAGATCAGTCAGTCATCTTTGCCTGAGTACTCGCTTTTCTAATAATCCAATTTGATTATTTCATCTCGGAATTAACTAATATTGAATATTTTCATACAATTGTATGGGAAACTTACTATAGAGAAATTACCATATCTTTCATGGAGCTTGTTAGATGAAAATCCAAAAATTCAACTATTGTACATCAGGTTTGTAATAGACAGTCGTTTTTTAAGATACTACACTTTTTTTTTTGAAATTAACTTTTTAATGATAAGGACTGTGATTTCTCAAAGATCAAGACATTGGTACTTTCGGCCTTAGGCTCTTGTAAATAACTAACGTGTTTAAAAAGTTTGGATTCAGTGCTTCGAAAACCTTTAGTAAAGTATTTTTAATTGTCAAAGAACATTGTCAAGTTGCACAATTATTGTGACATTGAAATTTGAATGAGCGATTTTCTGAGAGGCCATTTAAAAAAAAAGCTTCCAATTGCTTCACTAGATGGCGTTGAATAAGTATGTACATGTCTATGGTATATTTTGGTATGAAACATATTTAAATTAATTACTTTTTAATAAACCCAAAGGAAACTAATAATATATTAAATAAGTACTACTGTGAGGAACAGAAACGAAATAGGTAAATTTAAAGATTTAGGTAAATAAATAACATCTGTCTGACGTTCCGTTTTACGTAAAAAAGTCGCGTCAAAGTAAAATTTATAACGTTCCGTTCCTTATATCTGCATAGGTGGGACAGCGCCATCTAGTGACTGAGCTTTCAGAAAATCGCCCATTAGAACAAAATATTTGGCATACGGCATCTATGTAGCTTGCTTCATACAGGTGTTTTGTGGAGGCCACACATTAGCCAGTTTTAGTTTTAGTCGGTAGTTTGTGTCCGGTCGATAAACTGTCGACATTGGTCCGCGCCACCCAGCGGCCACACACTATGCCCGCGCATGAGTCGTCAGTCCCAAACCTTATAGGGAACTGTGAGTGTGTGGCATGTTGCGGCTAACTGACGGCCCTAGCCGACAGGTGGACTGTTAGTCTGTGGAGCCCTTAACAGCATTGACAGCACGATCATTCGCAGTTGCCCTACAAAAATCGGGTCTGCAATATAACATACATATAGGTATAGTCCATTCGCTTAGATAGTGTCGCTCTTTTATTTGTAAATCACTTACTTAAATTCCTGTTATATAAAAATATCCAAATTTTCATAATTAATTGACTTTGGTACCCAACTTGTGTGTATTAGTGTATTAGTTATATCTGCATTAGTAAGGATTTTATAGCAAGAGCCACAATGCCATGCGGGTACCGACACTATCTAAAGTAACCGAACGGACTATACTATAATATTTTTTGATGTAACGTTCACATCATATATTTTATTTAATTTATTTTCCATCTATAGTTACAGGTATAACAAACATATAGGTAGTATAATATTTTTTGATGTCACGTTCACATCATATATTTTATTTTATTTATTTTCCATCTATCTTTACAGGTTAATACCCAAAACAATAGAATACCTAAGTAAAAAATAACACACATTTTAAATCCTATAACTATTATAACTAATGATAAACATAGCGGCCTTTGTGAATTCAGTCAGCGAGCATGAGAACATAATCAATGCACTTGTTAATGGGCTGCTTGCCTCATATGTAGTTCTTTAAATAATTATTTCTCATTGTATTTGGCAATTAGGCATAAGAAACGATCGTTGTAAGTGATGTAAGAGTCTGCACTGACCTTGTCCTTTTTGGGCTTGTCTTTCTTGTCTGGCGCTGGCTTGATGGTGATGGCCGGCTCCTTGAGCAGCGGCGGCGCGCTCGAGAAGGCCGGCGCTAGCACGTCTGCGTAAATTATATATGTTTCCTTGATACGCGTCAAATTTATGGACGTTTAATAAGACTAATGCAACAGCAAATACTGCAAAACTAGAACATTCAACAGCATGGAACCAGTTTTAAATACTAGAAAGTCGTCGGTGCAGTTCATAATGTTAACTTCTCAAAACGACAACCGGACGCAAAATGTCCCTTTCTCAAAAGGTCAACTTCTTAAAATGTCAAATTCTCAAAAAGACAACTTCCATAATGCCGAGACAAATTCGTATTTGGTCAACTTCTCATAATGCCAACTTTTTGGATGATAAATTCGCACAATGACAACTGCGTAATTTCTACCGTGCGAACGTGTTAGCCTGTTGTCATTTGTAGTTGTCATTTTGAGAAGTTGACATTATGAGCTGAAACGGTCCTCGTTCCGAACAAGAATTTAAGTAACATAATGTTTAATTAAAAAAAAAACTTACTACTGATTTAAAAAGGCTTCTTTTTAAAGAGCGGAAAACTAAGGTTACTTAACTAATAAAAAAAATTCAAAATTCAATATCGTTTATTCAATTTAGGTTTGTTTAACAACACTTATGAACGTCAATGAAGCTACGCCATCGGTTCGCAAATCCTACGGCAGGAGACCTTGTAAGAGAAGAACCGGCAAGAATATATACACCACTAAATTTTAATTAGCATAAATATTTTAGGGGATGTTAGTGCCCATCAATATGAACAACTTTCACTATGGGGCCAACCATGGAATCGCGAAAAAAAAATCAGCTGTTCCATACATTTCAGTCGACTCGATGTTGTACTTTTGTATGGAACAGCAGATGTTTTTTTCGCGATTCCATGGTTGGCCTCATAGTGAAAGTTGTTTATATTGATGGGCACTAACATCCCCTAAAATATTTATGCTAATTAAAATTTAGTGGTGTATAGATAGGTAATAATATCAACGGAGTATACTCACTAGGCTGGACCGGCTGATGCGCGGGCGCGGGGCGCGACAGGCGGTTGGCGGTGAACATGAGCGAGTTGGCGGCCGGCCGCATCTGGACGTCGTGCAGCGCCGCCGCGCCCGCCGCGTACACGCGCCCGCGCCCGCGCGCGTCCTTGCCCGCGCCGCCGCCGCCCCCGCCCCCGCCCGCCTTGTGGTGGCCGCCAGCGCCGCCGCCCGCGCGCGGGAAGTAGCCCGGCGCCGAGCGCTGCCGGAACGCGTCGCGCGACGCGAACCCGTTGCCGAACAGCTTGTCGCCGGGCGGCACGAGCGCCGTGGCCGGCTGCAGGCTGAGCCCGGCCAGCACGTCGTCGAGCGGGCGCGAGCGCAGCCCGCCGCGGAACAGCGAGTCGCGATCGCGATCGCGGTCGCGGTCCCGGTCCCGGTCGCGGTCGCGGCGCGACGGCTCGTCGTCGCCGCGCAGCTGATGGATGGGCACGGGCCCCTCGGCGCTGGTGGCGGCGCGCGGCACCCACCCGCCGCGCCGCAGCTCCACCACGTCGCGCAGCATGAACCGGATGCGCGGCGCCAGGTCGTGCGAGCAGGACAGCGTCTCGATGCGCGCGAAGTACTGGTCCATGAGGCCGCGGCCGCGCTCCGAGTCGAGCACGCGGCCGCACGTGCGCACCAGCTGCGCCAGGCACTCCAGGTCCTCGTGGTGCTCGGCGGCGGCGCGCCGCGCGAGTAGGTTCTGGATGCAGCGGTGCAGGATCGACTCGGCCAGGATCTCCAGCTTGCCCAGCTCGCCGATAAACTTGATGTTGCCGAGCATTTTGCACTTGGCGAGGTGCCGCTTCTCCTCTTCATCTGGACTCAGCGCCTTATCGTCGAACGCGGCGAAGGCCTGCGGGAGGAGCGAACGGACGGGTGGTGAAACGGAGCGAAAACGGGAAGTCTAAAGAGGAGTTCGAAGTCTACGATCGAGTTACCTGAGCCCTGTTTTCAAATTCTGTACGGCATTTGTTGAGCAGGAGCAGCTTGAAGGTGCAAGGCTGCCCCGGCGGTTCGAAGTTGGGCGCCTCCTCGCTCAGCCTCTTGCAGAGCTGAGCGTACATCGACGAGTACTTCGGCTCGTCGAGGGCCTTCTCGAAGATGAGCAGGATGACGCCCTTGAGGACTTTGTCCGAATCGAGCTCCAGCCCGAGCAGATCATCGCTCAGCTTTTGGAACTTTTCCGGTGTGAGTTTGTTGAGGATACCGCGAACCTGGAAACAGAGACGAGCGCGGTCAGGTCGAGTCGGATCGTCTCGCACGGAGCCGGAGCCGGAGCGTGCAGCGGAGCATACCTTCCGGAATATGATGTCGAGTTTGGCATCTCCGTCGGGCACCTCGTGGTGGCGCAAGGAGGAGGGCGGGACCCAGCGTCGCCTCGGCGGGGGGACGGGCGTCCGCCCCGAGGCGCTGCGCGCGGGCCCCGGTTGCCGCGCGCTGTCCGTCTTGTCGCCGGTGCGCGCCCTAGTCGCCACACGCGCCGACGCAGCTGCCGCCTCGAGCGTACTGGCTGCTGCAGCGATCGCCCCGCCTACAGCCCTGTACGCGATATGGTTTTTTTCATGAGTTTGGATGCACACTGACCTTAATTAATAAATAATAATGAAATACGATTACATAGTCTTTATGATATTTTCTGTTATTTTCAGACAAATTTGTTGTAATTTTATCATGTCAGCCAAACAACTCGAAAAGTACGAGCAAAATGTAAGATGTGCATTTGTATCATTCATATTATAATTATACATAATACATTTGTATTTAAAATGAGTTTTTTATCTTACTTCCTACTTATTTATGTTATTTGTTTTTGCTGTCAAGACGCCACCCACACAGCAGACATTACGAAAACATTTGGATAGATGCCCAATATGTCAAAAAGTGGAATTAAATAGATTATACGAGTGAGAAAACATAACCTAAGAACCGTAATCAGGAATGACGTCAGAGCCTCAACATGCCCCAACGCCGATCTGCAGCGCATACCTAGATGAGAGTGCAGCGGCTGTATACCGTTGCGTTGGTAATCCTCCCACATACGCTACCATCGTGATGTACCTAGTTCCGATACCATCAATTCATCGTATCGTGGTTAACAGTCGCCATATTGTCATTGTTGTTCATTCGTTGAATACTAAGTGGCTATTCATTTGAGACGGCATATTATCGGCATCGAGAGATGCGCACGCGACACGCAGACCACGCAGTTAAGCTCACGTACCTACTACGTTTAGATCTTGTGTACCTAATTCCTTAGTCTCGGCTATCGTCCGTATCATATACTTTTGATATTTACTATTTAGTGAAATTCAACCTAATTAAATAAAGGTATCAGGATCTGATGTATTGTCGATCAAGTTATTGTAAAGAAATGTATGCATAAGTATTTATTATAATTTTATTTTATTGCACACTAGCTTTCCGCCCGCGGCCTCGCCCGCGTGGACTACACGACGTTATCCCGCGGGAATGTGATATTTTTCCGGGATAAAAAGTAGCCTAAGTTACTCCTTATTACATCAGCTACCTGCCAGTGAAAGTCCCGTCAAAATCGGTCCAGCCGTTTCAGAGATTAGCCGGAACAAACAGACAGACAGACAGATAGACAGACAGACAATAATTGTAAAAATATTATTTTGGTATATGTACCGTATATATAATCATATGCATGTAGTAAAAAGCGGTTATTTTAATATTACAAACAGACACTCCAATTTTATTTATTTGTATAGATTGCCCGACGTATAAATGCTTTGTAATATAATTAGCTACTTGTTGGCTAATTGAAAATTGTTTTCGTATTAATTTCGCGAAAACGATTCATGTAATGTCGGTTGTAGTTGGATTGGAGGTGAGACGTTGCGCGGCGGCAGGTGATCCCGTCGCGGTCGTCGGCCGCCGCGCCGCGCCCGCGCCGCCCCCGGCCGTAGACCCCGCTCGCCGCTGCGTCATGCCACCGCGGGCCGGATTACAAATCAATACTCCACATTCAATATTATACCAGGCTGAAACGATTGTCCATGCTGTTTCAGTTGAATAGGTAAGTATTTGTGGAGGAATCGCAAGCTGCTTAGCATTAAGTGCCGTTTATATAAGAGTTAAAAGTTATGCGTCGGAAACAGCATTGCTTTGGGCAGTGCCGTACGGGCCAGCACGGCGCGGGTCGACGGCCGGCGGAACCTTGGCGGCTGCAAGGTCGCGCGCCCGCGGACGCGCCACTGAGACGCCCGCGCCCCGACATCTGCGCGTCATCGCTGCCTCACCGCCAATTAAGGTCGTCACAGACGGTGAAGATACTATAATATTTTATCTTAACATAGAATATCGCTCGCCATACAATTCAATGGACCATCACACACGCCGAAGATAACATATATTTTCATATTAAGTATCTTAAGATGCCAGGCGATACGGCAAAATATATATTTCGTATGTTAAGATACGGAAATATATATTTTGCATGTTAAGATACTATCTTAACATACGAAATATATATTTTGGATACGAAAAGATGTGTATACAGGTTGTCCCGTTTTCGGTGCTGGGAATAGAGAGAACTAGCGGCCCGCCCCGGCTTCGCACGGGTGGACATTTATATTTTAAACATTTTGGGATAAATACGAAAAAATCAAAACATTTGTAACGATGCCGTTTCGTTCCAGTCATTATAAATGGTTAGAAACTCCATAGTGGCTGGGAAGTTTTATAGTTTTACGTACTGCCCATCAATTTTATGCTGTACCACTGTTCTTTTGTAATTCTTCGCTCCACGTGCCCTATTCAGCATTTTGATTCAGTCCTACCAGAACAATCAAGCTGAACAGAGCTCGCGTGCGAGCTAGCGTACCAAAAATTTATAAGTGAAATGTAATAACTATTAAATAGCCAATTAATTAATTATAGTAACAGTTCCTATTCTTCATATTCTTTCATATTTCTAATTTACAATATTTGATAAAACAACTCTCCAAGTGCTGAAACAATCTTTTATTCTCTACAACATCTTCTAATTGAATACTATGCGGTGACTTCCGACGTTCCGGCTAGTGTACCGCTGGCCGACGAGGGGGTCCCGTAACACATTCATAATAAACGAAGAGTAAGTTTACACCTTGTTTAACCAAAAAGTTTGCTTAGAAATAATGCCGCTTTGAAACGTCAAACGTAAGGAGTAGGTACCTACCTAATGATGATAGTATGATTTTCTATCCAAACTGATCTAGAGTTCGAATTAGCTATAGCAATTTTTATATCAAATTCCAGGTCAGAATCATCTTCTGATGAACTGTCCAATAAGTCTAATAGCAAATCCGAATTGCTCATTTTTGACCACCCTGTATAATATGGTTTACAGAATATTCGTCCGCTACCTAGGAAGGATATCAAGAGAGTGAAAAGATTCCAAAATATATCGTATCTTAACCGTGTGTGATAGTTTAAGATGCTATAATATTTTATCTTACGATATCTTAAGATAAAATATTATAGCATCTTCACCGTTTGTGACGCGCTTTAGGCGAATCTCTAATGCCACACTCGCTCATCATTCGATCCTAATCTCAAACTATGTCTCTAATTCGAAATCTTTTAATCAATACAAACTTCTGCCCGTAAAACTACTGCAATATCACGTGATAATTAAACTGCCATTTCCAGGTCAAAGGTCAACGCACTAGGTGTTCGACTGTAATAAAAGATAATCGGACATTTCGTACATCGATAACAGTTTTGCTTTGTCTAGATTAAAATGAATTTGCCGTTCATATGCAATCGATATATGTTTGAAACATTTCTATTTCTTTATTCGCATAAATAATCCTTACAGGGTAGGTGATAGTTTCGATGGTGCGTTGCTCCGAAGGGCAATATGATTTGACAGTAGGGGTATTGACATGAGGCGTGTCAGTGACCGCGGCGCATCGGCGCGGGGCGCGGGCGGGTGCGGGGCGGGGGCGGCAACACGGCATCCCCAACGCGGCGGTCGGCGACCCCGCGTGCAGAGGGCGCGCGCCCTGCGCCCTCTGCAGCCTCAGACGTTTCGACCAGACTACGGCAACGACCGCTATCAAAGGATTATGTTCGGGATTACAGATCGACAACCTTTAAACAACTTTCAACTTTGTCTTAGGATGAACATGAAATAATATTAATATCACTTTTTTTCTTTACTTGAGCATATCTTGGCCCTTGCTAATAGTGATTATAGACTGCAGGCTCACTAAGTCTCATTTTCGCTGTCGCATTGATTGTTGATCGAGTTTTTTGTGGCCTGTCTTATTTATAATAATCAAGGATCAAGTTAAAAAAATCCGTACAGTTAGTCCATAAAGTTAGTTTATTGCCCGTTTTAAAGATGACCAAAGGAGGCTGGCATCCGTTAGATTCGAAGGCCAGCAATCGTGACGCCACACGATCTATATCTGATTCTGCGGTCGCCAAAATATTTGGATGCAAAATTAACAACCCTAAGCCTATTGCAGCTCACGACAATTGAACGCTAAATAATAATAACAAATAGGTACACTTTACCATAGCCACATTGTTAATGACCCATGATATTTATATTAAGTTGTGATGATGATGGACCTATTTCATGCTGTCATTAGGTTATTTTGCTTTGATTTCGTGTCCTGTTGTCATTACAGCTGCACGCTATGAGGAAGACTTGATGAAAGCTACTAATGCTGAAATCCGCGAATTTTGTTCCGACGCTGTTTAGGCTTTGCTATCGACGCGATAAGAAGATTATTTTGTATAAAGTTGTGTATCTATTACAAGTGTTAGACGAAGTTGTATACAACTTAATAGAACGTGTTAAAATTAAAATATGTTATTGAGTTTTAAATAAATACTTTGGTGAGTTTGCGTTTCCTTTGAGTGCAAGTCTGCCGGGCTCCAGTCCTGACCTAGGCTACATGCAGTTGCCGCGCGCCGTCCTCGTCAGTAAAAGGCCCCACAGACTATTAGTCCGCCTGTTGGCAGGGGCCTGTGCGGCACAGTTGGCCGCAAAAGGCAACACACACACAGCTCCTTTTATGGTTTAGGACTGTCGCCTGACGCCTAATGCGCGAGCGTAGTGTGTGGCCGTTGGATGGCGCGGACCAATATCGACAGTTATCGGCCGGACAGAAACTACCGACTAACTAAAACTGACGTGTATCAACTAATACTGATAGTGCGTAGTCTCAAAGCCGGTTTTTGACTAATTGCTGACAAGCAATGATCAGTCTAGTGTGTGGCCGATGGAGGTCTCGAACGGCAGACGGCCTATCCGATGTGGGGTTTGCAAGCGGACTGATAGTCTGTGGGGCCATTAACGCAACTGGTATTAAAATATTCATCATGCACTTCCTACTTCGCGACATTCCATTTAATTGTCGACATCGCAAGTGCAATGAAAATGAGGAAACGATTTTACAAGATTGTTACTAGTAAAAGATATAAATAAAAAAATGTAATTAAGTGATTGGCTCATATAATTTTTATGTGAATAATAAATAATTGATTTATTTGAAAGATAATTTGACAGTGTGCGAGAAAGTGTAGGGTCTGTGGTTTGGGCAAAAGATAGAGCAAATAACACCTTCTTAAATTTTAAACTTTGGACTAGAATACATATTTATTATTATTATGGTCGTGGCCAGGCAATACAGGACGGTTGGAGTCGGGTCCGTAATTGCCTAGCAATAAAAGCGCAATAGACAATAGGGTCGGCGGCGGCGGCGGGCGCGGCGCGACCCAGTTGCAGCGCTCGATGGAGCCGCTCCGCTACCATTGACCCAGATCCGCCGCGCCCGCGCGCCGCCGCCGCCGCCGCGCCGCCCCTATGCACAAAAAGTTCCGTGCGCCGGCCTCGTCCTGACCTACAACCGCCTACCTGACCTAGTAAATCGGCCCGGTGCCAAAATGACGCGCGTTGCCAGCCTCCATCCCTTCACAGGATGAATTGTCTGACCTCCGACATCACTAAAGTACAGGCTATTAATAGAAAACCTTGGCAAAAACTAGTTAGGAGATTAAAAACTTAACAAGATCAATTTCTGCCATTGCTAAAATTTAATATTTTGAGCTTGAAGTATTTGTGAATTAGTCACTCAGTATGGACTTATGTTAGTTAGCATATTTGTATGATGTTATCCTAGTTGTATGCAGCATCTGGTCACGCACATAATTCAATATTTTCTTAAGATAAATAGTAAATTGAATGTGAAGAAAAATACCATTTAAAGTTGAATAGCTCATTTACTTAGGATCCTTTTTCATCAAACAATAGTGTATTTCAGTCAGAAATAAATATACAATTTTGTGTGCTCTGGCCCCTTATTCTTTCAAACCTTATTGCCTTGCATTACGGTCCTTACTTTTGACATTTGAATTTTGACATAATTTTATTTAATCTGCCAATGCAATTTTTTGCGTTCAAGAGTAGGAGGCTGTTTTGACCATTCTCCAAACAACTCCATAGTGAACATTTTTATCAAACTCAATTTTATTTTATTTATTTAGAAACTTTTTTTTACTTTATAAAATAATTATTCAATAAATTAACTTTATCAAGACATAATCATCATCAAACTGCAGGCAGCATCAAAAGCCAGGACTTTCAAGTGCCAAAACTTTTAAACATTTTACTCTGATTCTAATGCAATTGCAACATAAATAATATGAAATAAAAGCAAAAAAAAGAATCTTTTGTGGATTTCAATATTATCAACATCATAAAAAATAAATAAATAACACTAATAAAATATATGTATTTTTAAGATATTTAGGATTTCTTGGTTAGTTTGGGGGTTGCAAAGGGGATGAACTAACAACATGGGTATCATTCCTGATTGCATTTAGTATTCTGACGCTTCGCAGGTTGCTACCGTGACACACTTGCTTTGCTCTCTCGGCTCGCACTTTCTTGGTCACAGTTCTAATCTAGTAAACTAATATTCATTTTATTGGGTTTTGAAATTTCAGGACAGGACATAGGAAATGACTGATTTTTCTGATTTTTTTAACATTTTTGGCAGGCCGGCTATGAAAAGTACATGTGCATTGCATTTAAGATGTGCATAAATTATTATCCATGTTGAAAAAGTATAAGAAAAAAAAATGATATTTCTTTCCAAAAGACAGCTTTGTGTTAAATCAAAGCTGTGCATTAGAAAAAATGCAATAAAAAAATTATATTGATAATATTAAAATATAAAATTATATTGAAATCTTTAAAACATTATTTTAATTCAATGATAAAAACATGGAACATCTGCCACAGTAGCATTAGGCACAGCTCGATATTTGTTTATTTATTACTAGCGGCCGCCCGCGGTTTCACCCGCGTGGTTCTCGTTCCCATGGGATTATCGGGATAAAAAGTAGCCTATATTACTCCTTATTACATCAGCTACCTGCCAGTGAAAATCCCGTCAAAATCAGTCCAGCCGTTTCAGAGATTAGCCAGAACAAACAGACAGACATACAGACAAAAATTGTAAAAAATGAAATTTTGGTATATTAACCGTTTGGTATATAATTATATGCATGTAGTAAAAAGCGGTTATTTTAATATTACAAACAGACACTGCAATTTTATTTATTTGTATAGAAGTGGATATTGATATAATTTCAGTTACACAGACACAAGTGCTATGCTTACAAGATAGATGTAGCTACTTTAGTACCAATTTTACTATTACCAACTAACAAAAAAATCCACTGGATTTTAATAGAACATGAAATAATGGATAAAGGGAGGGGGAATACTAAAGTAATTATTTTCACATTGTGAATAAAGCACTAATATAGCAAAATATTATAAGGTTTCTTATAAAATAAAATATTGAGATTTTTATAATCTTAACACAGAATCATAAAAAAATTAATTGGAGATAACACAATACATATTTTTTTTACACTCTAACCGAATAAGCTTTAGGGCAACTAGTTAGTGCAAAAATTTGAAAAAAAACTACTTGTAAGAATGATTTAAAAGTTTAAATATAAATAATGATTGTTGTAAACAAGTGTATTTACTAGAAAACACCACCAAAATATCAATCTCTTTGTTTCATTAGGTGTGAAGTTAGGTGAATTGCAAGTTTTGATAGTCTGACTAAGGAAAACCATGACGAGGAATGAAGAAATTCGCAAAACAAGGACAAGGAAGAGATGCCACCAATCAGGGGTGCCGCCGCCGCCGCACGCAGCGCAGCCCGCTAATGAGCACCACTTCCTGCCTACGCGTTAGGTTAGAATGCACTTTATCCTTGCCCGTTCTTTACTCCCACTCAGCTTGCAACCATTGTTTAACTTATACAACTTAGCCCATATATTGAATCATGCAATTCCATCCAAAAAGACGGCTATTAACGTGAAATGCTTGAGTGGAATGGCTCACAAAGGTGACGCATCGACACGATCCAATCGAATGATCTTAGCGAATTTTTTGTCTGGTTGAAACATAACCATGATTTGGCACTCACTTATTGTTTTATTCGTTGATATATCACTAAAAACACTGAAATAAATAGATTTCACAAACTTACGAGGCGATGAAAGTCAATTTGAAGAAGGCACACGTACCGCAACGCGACAAGCAATACCTTTACACACACACAACTGACTGAATTTGCAAAACTGACAACTTCACACATAGAAAAATTGACAGTTGATGTTGTCCATAGTCTAATATCCTCTACACACGTTCCGACCCGACCGCCCGCAGCCGCGGCGCAGCCGCGTCGCCGCCCCGGCCGATTTGGTATGCTCCGAAGTTCGGACGGAGCACACTAAATCGGCTTGGACCGAATCAAATCAGACGTGTGTGTACTGTATAGCGTAGTCGTCCTACCATAATTATTAGTATTCGAGTTTAACGTGGTCTGGCTTTCTAAAGCCCCCAGTACAAGATGGCCGATCATGTTGGCCGACCATGATGGGCCATCGTGTACAGGGGCAGTTTGCGTTGCTCGCAGACGGCAATCAGACGCAAACCGGCCCTGTACACGATGGCCCATCATGGTCGGCCAACATGATCGGCCATCCTGTACTGGGGGCTTAACATTAAAACAATAAAAAACCGAAAATATTTTTTCTTTTTAATATAAATTTATATACATATAATGCAGGCAAATCAATGTTTCCAGTAATGAGAAAGTTTACCAATTTTTTTTATTGTTTAATTTAAAAGAATAAGCAAAATAAAACAAAACTGTGAAAAAAAAACAAATATTCCAATAAATGAAAAAGTTATGGGACTGAGATTTTAAATTGTTTTTAAATAAATATGAATATGCATTCACAATGCAATTCTGTAAGTATAGGAAAAATGTGATAGTAAAAAACCTACCTATACTTACAAAATTACAAAATTGCATTGTGAATGCATAGAAACAATTTAAAATCTCAATTTAATGGCTGTTGCATCTCAATAAATATTTGCACATCGAACTTTCGATAGAATATGTTGGAAACTGTATACCTACTTAAGACCGAAATTTAACCATATTCTGGCAAATAAATGATTACTTACTTACTAACTTACTTACTTAAACATTTGTTTTCGGATGCGAGGGTTTCCTCACATTGATGAAGCAACGCTGGCCTATAGCGTACCGTCAATGCATACAACATGAGACTTGAATATAATTTCAGACAAAACTTCCGCGGCATATATTATTGCATGTGATATCATTACTACTATAGCAATACTGACAGTTTCTTTCCAAAGTTGTTAAGTGTGAACGTCATTTTGCTGTCAAGAAGAAACTTGGACACAGCAAGTGGCATTCATTGAGAAATTGCCGCTGAATTTTTATTCCAATATATTTCTGAATTACATATGCCTCAAAACTCTGGTTATTGGTAAAAAACTGCAATGATTCATATAGATTTAATAATCCCATCTTGTGAGACACTTTACCATGGATAATTTGAGAGCATGTTTGACATTTTTGGCATAGTTTTACCATATTTAAATTAAATTTTCTCACAGATAGAAATTTTTTTTTTTATTGGAAGGTAAATTGAGACTGAGTCTCAAATTAGGTGCATAGTCTCAAATAAACAGCAAGTCTCAAATTACCTTCAAATACCTATTTTACTGGGTGTAGGTAATAATTATTTTAGCAAGGTTTGTTTTTTGTTCAAGGTTAACAGTATATGGCAACGCGTCCGGGTATACGAAGAGCTTCTGGAGCGAAACCTTATAGAAATTTCCCCATTTTTTATAGAAATATATGAGTTGAATATACCTAGTCAATTGTTCAGCTAAGTGCCAAACACATAATAATATATCGAAAAAATCTTAAGTAATTATCTCAAAAAAAAACTAAGTTGTTAAGAAAACTGAGAATGAGAGCACAAAAACATGGGGTTAATTTGAGACATGTCTCAAGTTACCCGCATTCTCTATTTTATGTAAAATAGTTTTTTTGTTTTTTGACAATTTTTGGACGATTTTATTTTTGGTTTTATTTTATTTTGTTTATATTTGACATATTCTAACCATTTAAAATTATAAACCAGGTTTTGCAGATGAAAATTTGTTTTTTATAATTTCTCGAGTTGTATTCAACATATTTACAAAATTATTAGTGGAAATTCAATATTTCGTTATTTTTAGTGTCTCATGTTAAAAACAGTGAAATGTTACATGAGATACTATGAGTTTGTTATACTGTCTCATGATTGCAACAATTGAAGGTAAATTGAGACAACGACAAAAAAAATAAAAAAAACTCTAGCATACTATTTTGTCCTCGCGTGTGATGTGCTTCTTCATCCTGAACCATAGACTCAAATTTATGTTATACTTTGATAACATTGTATCAAATATCAAACAAGATATAATCAATTACTGCTGAAAACTGTCTCATGTCATTTACGGTAACAAGTGATAGCAAAATTCGACGAGTCGTGTAAGCCTTTCGGTAGCTTCGTTGGTCAGAGCATCGGGCCGGATTCCCGGAGGCGCAGGTTCGAATCCCACCTAAAAGCTACTTATAGGGCTCGTGGTTTTTTACTATCACATTTTTCCTATACTTACAGAATTGCATTGTGAATGCATAAAAACAATTTAAAATCTCAATTTAATGGCTGTTTCATCTTAATCGATTGATAAACATTTGTAAAAATGTTTCTTTCGGATCCGAGGGTTTCCTCTCATTGATGAAGCAACGCTGGCCTACAGCGTAACAAGTGATAGCAAAATTCGACGAGTCGTGTAAGCCTTTCGGTAGCTTAGTTGGTCAGAGCATCGGGCCGGATTCCCGGAGGCGCGGGTTCGAATCCCGCCTGAAAACTACTTATAGGGCTCGTGGTTTTTTACTATCACATTTTTCCTATAAGTTATGGGACTTTGAAGTTGCACTTCCAAGAATAATTTCGCATTACGCGGGATTTCAGGTAGCATGTCATCATAGTCCCAACGACCGCAACGACGACGACGCGCGCGACTCCATAGTACTTGTTCATGTTGAGCATCGCTTGCATTTTGGGGAGTCGCGTTTTGTTATTTAAACGATGGAGCCAGGCGCGGGTACAAGAGGGGGGCAATGGAGGCGATTCCCCCCCCCCCCCCTGGCACATAATTTTATCTGCAAAATTTTTGCATTCATCATTTTAAAAATGTAACACTAAACTAAACTAAAATACAAACTAACTTACTAAGCAATAAAAAAGAAAAAAAGTATTAAATGTTCGTAAATGAGCAGAAACAACGCGAGAGCATATTGGCGTGGCCGCGGGATTATGGACTGTTACGTCATAGGCGAGTCGTAGACCGCGGCCGTTTCCCGCGAAAATACGTAGTTTTTAAAACAATAAACATTATAATTCGGTAATTTATTGATGGATTTAAGTATTTTTTTCAGATATCTTTTAGTTTTGACCTATATTTTAATCTTATAACGTTAAATATAACAATATCAATATCATGAAACTTCCTCATCTTATCCTACTATAATATTATAAATGTGAAAGTTTAGATGTTTGGATGTTTGTATGTTTGTTACTCAATCACGCCAAAACGGCTGAACGGATTTGGCTGAAATTTAGGGCATAGATACTATGTTGGCTATAGAGGAGCATAGCTTTTTATCCTGGAAAAATATCACATTCCCGCGGGATAACGTTCGTGTAGTCCACGCGGGCGAAGCCGCGAGCGGAAAGCTAGTTACAAATAATATTAATATTGGGAGATTAGCAGTGGCTAGCAACACCTGCAACTACAGCTTGGTGCGGCCACACCAAATCGGAACGTTACACACGCCGACGATTTGGTGCGGCAGACATGCCCCTTTACCGCCTAAGCGCCGTCGGCTTGATTACGATTACGACGCATCGTGATTCGTGCCATCCTTGTCATGTCTTAACACATTTGGTATGGCATGACAGGGCGGCACGATGCGTGGTAATCGGCTTCAAGCCGACGATGCTTGGGCGGTAGGACCCATGGTTTGAACGTGTGTAGCGCGGATTATTTGCAGCGAAGTTCGTCCGCACCAAATCGGCGGTCGGATCGGAACGTGTGTAGCGATCATAAATAAGCTACTTTATGGTACATAGTGTAACATCCGGAAACCAACGTAAACATGAGAACTATTATTAGTTTTCAACTTATCACCGATTCAAAAAAGAACATCATTACATTTTAATGTGTTGTAAAAATTACAAGTTTACTTTATACGTGAAACAAATTCACTTTTGAACTGTTGTTATTAGTAGATATTAATAGGTTACTATGTTGACTAGAAATAATACAATTTTTTTCTTTTTTATATATAGCAAAGCATTGGTTATTCATTTATTCATCCAAACTTTCAAGCATTGAAAATTAAAACATCAAAAAATTTTTTAGACTTTACATCTTCGATCAACAGAGGTGTTATTGTTGATCGAAGCTTTACAATATGTATATAGTTGAATTATTTTTACTTTTCTGTTCCGGTGGCCAAAGACTGGAACTAATGTGTTTTTTTATGTCATTTTGCTGTCAAGTTGTTGTCCAACCGTCCAACCTCAGTTACTCGGCCCAGTTCACTAGGCCGAGCTGTTTGACTAATGTAAACTATGCTATAGCGCTGCCACGAGCTGCTGCCGGCCGGCTACGGCTGAAGGTTATAGTTGGTTTTAGCTAAGGACCTCTACACTCCATAGTTTTAGATTTTACTTGATTCCCTGATAGAAAGATCTCTCTCAAGCTGATTCATGCGTTGTTGTCACTCCTTTCATGCTGGCACTTCACGCTCGCCGAGTGGACGCGAGTTTAATACCTAGTCTGGAAGCCAAGCCACACAATGAATTTAAAAACTAAAAAAAGGATAAAAACTTGACCTTTCATTTTGTCAGGGTCCCTTCATCTCTTTCTAAGTAGGGTGCCTACAATTTCTTTTCAGACAGGACTTCGTTTGGGAGTGGGACTAGGGTAGGGGTGTCGGGCGGGAGCTTAATGTGAACTGAACATACAAAATATCAAGAACGACGGGTTCCGAGAGAGAGAGAGAGAGATGTTTTCGGCATTACAAAGTCTCAATCTCAATGAAGGAAAAGCTTATCTTTTCCTTCGACGGAATATTTTTGCAAGGTTAAGTTAAGCGAAAGTGGCGCCCCGCCCGCCGCCGCCGCGGTGAATTTTATTTAATATCGAAATAATTTTATGGCCCGTAGTCTTCGATCAACAATAACACGTACTATTGTTGATAGAAGCCCATAGTCTACTATTTTTAGACTGTATCAATTACATTCCCTTGTAGTCACTGCTAGAAGTAGATAGCAAAACTGCTATCTACTTCTGGCAGTGGTCGTGGCAAAGTGGCCGTCTTTGACACATTTGCTATCTACTTAGATTGACTTTATGGGAGTGTAGCGATACCTTCTAACTTTGAGTATTCAAAACCCTTCTAAAAATACTAGACTATGGGCCTTAAAAATTCATGTAAAGTTTTAAAATCCTTTTCTGTTAACAACTAATTAAATAAAACCTCTGAGGGTGACACTTTAAAAAAAAAAATAGGTAAATGAAAAATTCTTTACATCTGAAATCTTAATTAGAATAATAATCCCGAGACTTCCCTTTAAGTTTTATAGAAACCTGTATTGGGACGTCTCGCAACTTCCCATTCTCATAACTAGCGGTCTTTAAACCCAGTTAGTTACTAAATGTTAATTTTGCATGGGATAAACATTTAGCTCGCGATTAATTTTATCCTACTAATATAGGGAAATATATAGACTGTGCTAATATTATAAATGTGAAAGTTTAGATGTTTGTATGTTTGTTACTCAATCACGCCAAAACGGCTGAACAGATTTGGCTGAAATTTGGGACATAGATACTTTGTAACCTAGACAGGAACATAGGCTACTTTTTATCCCAGAAAAATCACATTCCCGCGGGATAACGTCACGTAGTCGCGGGCGGAAAGCTAGTTATATATAAAAGAACATCGAGTGTCAAACTGCCGCCGTCTGGCAAATTCAGTGCGAACTCGATATGTTGTAGCAACTCTATCCATTCTACGTTTTTTAATTTGCAAGTATCAAACTTTAGTGAATTGTGACAATTTAGAACTGTATTTAATATGTATACAGTTTTCTTACTGACATAAGGCCGCTAACACTGTATAACGCGTCTGTAGGATATCTGCGGGATTTTGAGTAGGTACATGACTTTTTGAGTACATAAGTGCTCTTTGAGCACGTTCAATATCTAAAAACTTGGTCTTATTTGCACCTCCCCTAGGGTTGCCAGATGCCCCGTATTTTACGGGTTACCCCGTTTTTCAGGCTAAGATATTACGAAAACCCATTATTTCGAATAAAATACGGGGTAAATAAAGCTCCCGTATTTTTACAAACTAAACCAGAGCCGGTTAGTGACACTATACGCCAGCGTTTCGGCTGGCTGGCGTGTGCCGCGCAACCCCTGAGATATGGACAACGTTTATTAAAGCTTTTAAAGGCAGCAACTTCAAAAATATGATTCATATTCTACAACTGGTTTTCTCCATTCCAGCTTCTAACGCTCCAGTAGAAAGAATATTTTCCTTGTGGCAATGCATGGACAGATAGCCGAAACCGACTCAATATTGAGACTGTCAAGGCGGAGTTACAAGTCAAATGTAATTTTAAGTTATCTTGCAAAGATTTTTATATATTTGCTTCTCAAAATGAAGAGCTTTTAAAAGCTGTTTCTTCCAACAAAAAAAATAGATATAAAAAATTGATTATCTTCAATAAACATTGCTGTTTTAATTGTCTCCCGTAAAAATATCTAAAACCCGTATTTTTTACACTGGTAACCCTTTAATCAACTAGCGGCAGGTGGCAACCCTAACCTCCCCATACCGGAATGCAGTAGCAAATAATGGATTGTACCAAAGCAATGTACACTCTTAGAAGCTCTGACACGCAGAGACGTGAGCACGTTTCGCAGAGTCTTAAAAATCCATATCAGCTTCCTTACTCTGGTCATGGTAACCACAAAGTGTTCATGCCAGCTGAGTCTATAGCCCAGCATGATACCTAAGTATTTGATACTGGACACCTTTTCTAAAGCTGGACAATCACAGTATGAGGGAGTGGCAACGGAGCAATTATGAATTTTGATGAAAAAGTCGTCATCAGGTCGAGAGGATTTATTGGGAGTAAAACAGATAGGTAACTTTAGTTTTCAAGACGTTCAACGTTAA
Source organism: Crambus lathoniellus (assembly GCA_949710035.1). Lineage (NCBI taxonomy): Eukaryota > Metazoa > Arthropoda > Insecta > Lepidoptera > Crambidae > Crambus > Crambus lathoniellus. The sequence goes on from OX453304.1 coordinate 322,537, forward strand.
CAGGCTTCCGTCAAGCCATTTGGATATCACAGATAAGCCCCTCTCAGCGTTAGTACGAGCATTTTCCCAAGTTCTACCGGAAAAGACGATGGCCGCATCATCGGCATAGGAAACTATCCTTCCCCCAACACCCGCTAGACTATCGAGTTCATTGATGTAGACTAAGAAGAGCGTTGGACCCAGGACACTCCCCTGTGGTACACCTAGTAATACTTCTTTTTCCTCACTTATGTAGTTATCAATCTTGACTACTTGAGTTCTATTAAGAAGATAGCTTTTGAAGAGAGATAGTGCCAAACCCCGTATACCTATGTTCTCTAGCCTCTGCACAAGGATGGGGATACCGGGATAGAAACAGTATCAAAAGCCTTTTTTAGGTCTAAAAAGACCACAAGACATTTGGAACCTTTATCCACTGTTTTAACAACTAAAGAAGTAAGATCTATAATAGCATCTTGTGTGGATAACTTCCTTACTAAAACCGTACTGACCATTTGACAAGATATTAAATTTACTTAAATAAGTAGCTTACTAGTCTTATATTTAGAAGTTTTTCAATAATTTTTTATTAACTAAATTTTTTAAGATTTTTTCAATTCGGTCCAGTAGTTTCCGAGATTAGCGCGTTCACACAAACAAACAAACTCTTTAGCTTAAATCATAATAATAAATCATATCATACACAGACGAATACATATTAGTATATTGCTTCTATGCTCGCGACTCTGCCCGCGTGAGCTAGACGGTGTTTTCCCGTGGGACTGAGAATTGTATCCTATAGGATGTTCTATCCTGTTACCATCCAATTCCGATCAGCTGTTTTGTCGTACTTAATTGTTGAGATACCAACATCCAAACTGTACGCATTTATAATATTAGTAATTCACTAAGATAGCACATCAAGTCTAATGGCCGTTCTCACTAAAACTTATGAAACCCCACCGTCCGCACGTATACGGTACGGGGTATGCGTAAAATGCATTCCCCTCACTACATAAAAAAAAATATATAAAAAAAGTCTACTTAAATACTACCCGAACAAGTTAACTGGGCACCTAAGTGTGCGACGACGTTTTCGAGCCGTGGCGAGTTAACTTGTTCAGGTAGTATTTAAGCAAAGACTTGGCGATTCATAAGTTTTGGTGAAAACGGTCATAAATGTCATAAGTAAGTTGGTATCACCGCGCACACTACTCGAAATAACAAGTCAAATTATGACGTAATTTTTCTTGCTGAATGAACGCGACACTATAAAACTAGGACATGCATGGTGAACTTTCTATCTCAGCTCAGCTCTTTCTTCTTTGTATTGTTGCAATTTAAAACAAATATTTTGGAAGAATTTATAAAACAGCAGGACAACTAAGCAAGACTTCTTACTACTCTATAAAATATATGGTAAAATAAAAGAAAATTCATGTAAATATTTCATTTATTAAAATATAAATCTTGTCGTTTGAGCGATTGTAAATACCTATGACAAATTAAAAAAGTTCTTGTCGTATAAAATGTACGGTAAAAAATATATAAGAATCTATCGAAATATTAACAATATAAAAGATTCACAAATAACATTTAATTTTTTTACCAAATTACAGAAAATAATAAATTACTTATTCTCCGTTCAAACAGCTGCATCGAAACCTATACACCATTCGATTAAAACGAAATCACTAAGTAGGTACTTATTCGATATCTAAGGTTAGTCGCGCATCGTTAATTCATTAGCAGTACCAACAAAAATAAATCATATATGGCTCTGTAAATCGTTCTCCGAGTCGGCTAATAAACTAATTAACAATAAGTAAGTACGATCACGAGGAATGTCAAAGTTAAATATACAACACCCTTAGGGCGGGGCCCAACGCCGGCGGACGGACTGCGTTCAAACTTAACAATATAATATATCGACTTATGTACAAGCTGAAAAGGTTTACAACGTTAAATATACATTTATACAAAAATACTTCAGTAAAAAACTTATGTCTATCACATGAAACGGGCGCGCTGCTCCGCGGGCGGCGTCCGTCGTCAAGGTGAGTAGTCGCCGGTGCGAGGTCACATGCCCGACTCCGCGATGCCCTCGTCGTCTGCAACACCAAACAATACGTTACAGAGAGCGCGGAGGAGGTCAAGCTCACAGAAACGTAGGTCATCGCCTCCAAGCGCGGCAACACAGGGAAATGCGGAAGGAATTAAAGGCGAGAGCGGGCTTAGTCTAATGATAGCCAATACACGTTCAAGTAATTTGACCAAACAGGCTGGCAAATTCTCATGAAAGTTTGTGGCGAAATTTTATTAAATTTCTCATTAATTTTAATCAAATTTCTCATTAAAGTTGATCAAATTTCGCCACAGGCTTTCATGCCAATTTGATCAAATTTCGTCACAGACTTTCATGCCAATTTGATCAAATTTCGTCACAGACTTTCATGCCAATTTGATCAAATTTCGCCACAGACATTCGTGCCTATTTGATCAAATTTCGCCACAGACATTCATGCCAATTCGCCATAAGCTGAGACTCGAGCGGCTGGTTACGGGCGCGGGGGTTAGATTAGAACACAGACATCATGCAGCGGCACTCGTTGGCTCACTTGCGGCGGCGCGCGGCCCGCGGCCCGCAGCCCACGACCCACGACCCGCGGCGGCTGTCTCTCGCTGTACCACCACCAAAGTCATATCCCTTAAAATTAACAAACTACAATCTGATTATTATACGGCAAAATTATGCGATTTAAGGCAGATTTTTCAATGCCTGGATAAAAATTATTCGTCTGATATCGTATATCCACTTGTTTGTTGAACTGTCTTTTTCGAAATCCCCCAAACTGTGGATGCCGGAATCCGGCAATTAACAGACAGGGTTTTTGGCGCGCTCTTTATTTTATTTTTAAATGGCAAGCGGTTCATAAAATCATTGAACATTCAGCCTAGATTATACTTTACATATTGTTTTTTTTGTTTAAAACAAAACACACGTTTAATTTATTAAATAAAATTCAAAAAAAACTTTTCATTTTGAAAATTTTGGGCGGATTCCGGCTTTCAACAGACCGAGCATATGGCGGAATCCGGCAATCAACAGACAAGTGGTTAGTACCTTCAAATTGAAAAGCAATTTTTCATTCATATGTTTCGTTTTTAGACTGACATTTACTTTGGTTGGTTATTTTTTTTTTTTTTTTTAATAAGTAATATATATTTATTTTTCTTCTTACAATGTTAAATACGGTTAAAACTAGTGTTAAAAATGAAGTAGCAGAATGTTACAATAAATAAAAACATTGTAGGAAGCTGGCTTCCATACTAGGAAAAAACCTGTATGACGATCGAGTGGTCGATGGGGCTATTATAAACATTGTATGATGGCCGCCATAGTCGTTCAAGTAATTTGATCAAACAGGCTGATTCAATTTGTTTTATCAAATAAAAATACGAAAATTCATATTTCTTCGAGCCATTTGATTAGTCATTTGATAAAATTTTACCACAGACATTTATGCTAATTTGATCAAACTGTTTGAACGGGGCACAAGGGCATGTTTAATCAAATTATTTGAACATCTAACCACTAATAACAATGATGTTTCCAACATTATTGTGTTCCGGCAGTTAGAGATGATAGCCAGTTCCTCAGTGATTGAGGATTCCGGGAGTAGTGCGTTTCCACCTTCAGTCTTATCACTACTTAACATGAGGTGTGATGAAGGCTAAGTGCTGCCCCGTTGTGGATAAAAAAAAGTTCTGCCCCTCGAGCACGGCCACCAGGCACTGGTGGATGCAGATGTACTGCTGCTCGGTGTGCACCATCCACATCATCAGCATGCAGGGTTACCTTCGAAGGCGGGGTTGTGGTGGTGGTTGTGGTGCGGCGGCGGCTGCAGGTCCTGCCCCTCGAGCACGGCCACCAGGCACTGGTGGATGCAGATGTACTGCTGCTCGGTGTGCACCATCCACATCACCATCAACATGCAGGGTTACCTTCGAAGGCGGGGTTGTGGTGGTGGTTGTGGTGCGGCGGCGGCTGCAGGTCCTGCCCCTCGAGCACGGCCACCAGGCACTGGTGGATGCAGATGTACTGCTGCTCGGTGTGCACCATCCACATCATCAGCATGCAGGGTTACCTTCGAAGGCGGGGTTGTGGTGGTGGTTGTGGTGCGGCGGCGGCTGCAGGTCCTGCCCCTCGAGCACGGCCACCAGGCACTGGTGGATGCAGATGTACTGCTGCTCGGTGTGCACCATCCACATCACCATCAACATGCAGGGTTACCTTCGAAGGCGGGGTTGTGGTGGTGGTTGTGGTGCGGCGGCGGCTGCAGGTCCTGCCCCTCCAGCACGGCCACCAGGCACTGGTGGATGCAGATGTACTGCTGCTCGGTGTGCACCATCCACATCACCATCAACATGCAGGGTTACCTTCGAAGGCGGGGTTGTGGTGGTGGTTGTGGTGCGGCGGCGGCTGCAGGTCCTGCCCCTCGAGCACGGCCACCAGGCACTGGTGGATGCAGATGTACTGCTGCTCGGTCTGCACCATCCACACGCGCTCGCGCCGCATGGAGTGCACCATGCCGAAGATGTCCAGGTACTCCGCGTGCGCTGCCAACTGGGAACAAGCCACATCACACGATTGCGTTAAAAAAATAATGATTTTGGACTATTTTGTCTGTGAAGTCATGGGCATAAATGGGATCCCACCAAAACACACTGTAAAACAATGGTTGTCTGTAAAGTTTGTTTAGGGACGATAATTTTACATAAGAAAACATTGATGAAAAATTGCATACTTTGAATTGAATTGAATTATTATCACTGAATTATCTAAAGATTTCTTTCACTCTTTAAAATACGTGCGATCGCTTCTGCGTTGCTATGTGCCGCGACGCGGTGCCAACCGTTTCGCTGCAAGGGATTTTTTTAGGTTGCGTGAAATTTTAAATCTGTGATAACTTCTAAAGTATTTATTTGAATTAAATAAGGTAAAGGACAATTTTGATCTACATTAAATGGCCACGGTAACTAATATACTTATTTAGATAATGATTAATACTGAAAAATGGAAAATGAAGTATTTAGAAAAAATCGACCCGTCTCACAACTAGCTCCGATGGGACTCGAACCCACGACCTTTCGCTTTCCGGGCGACTGCTCTAACCACTGAGCTACGGAGTCGTTAGGAGAAGCGTCGAATTTATCCAATACTTCTTACGCACTGTATAGTCAGTGTTAATTTCATCAATGTGGAGATATTACTGCCCTCACACGCGAAAGAAATACCTTTCCAGGTATTTGGCAATCGCTAAAGATGAAATTACTATTGCAACTTATTTTAATTCTTAGCCCCTTGCATTCACAATGCAATTTTTATTACTGAAAAATGGAAAATGAAGTATTTAGAAAAAATCGACCCGTCTCACAACTAGCTCCGATGGGACTCGAACCCACGACCTTTCGCTTTCCGGGCGACTGCTCTAACCACTGAGCTACGGAGTCGTTAGGAGAAGCGTCGAATTTATCCAATACTTCTTACGCACTGTATAGTCAGTGTTAATTTCATCAATGTGGAGATATTACTGCCCTCACACGCGAAAGAAATACCTTTCCAGGTATTTGGCAATCGCTAAAGATGAAATTACTATTGCAACTTATTTTAATTCTTAGCCCCTTGCATTCACAATGCAATTTTTATTACTGAAAAATGGAAAATGAAGTATTTAGAAAAAATCGACCCGTCTCACAACTAGCTCCGATAAATTCGACGCTTCTCCTAACGACTCCGTAGCTCAGTGGTTAGAGCAGTCGCCCGGAAAGCGAAAGGTCGTGGGTTCGAGTCCCATCGGAGCTAGTTGTGAGACGGGTCGATTTTTTCTAAATACTTCATTTTCCATTTTTCAGTAATAAAAATTGCATTGTGAATGCAAGGGGCTAAGAATTAAAATGATTAATACTGATCAGGGGGGGTTATGTGGGGATTGGACCCACTGAAAACCCCCTCAGCACATAGGGCGGAGATTACAGGTTCTGGGTGATAGTCACTGCGTCTCCGCCCCGTGCCTGCGTCCTCTCGATATTAATTTTAGACCTAATTGTAGTGTCGAAAAGATTGATAATTGAATGTCCTTAACTGTTTCAGAAGTAAGCTTTTATTATTCTGTGCTCAGGCGGAACGTGATAATGAGTCATGTTTTTTGTGCGCGCAGCCGGGCGTTAATCGATGTATAAGACGTGTTCATAATAGAACAGCACTATTTGAAATCGTAATCTTGTCTATGGCAGACGATGTCAATGTGACAACCTCACGGGTTTGACAGCTGACGTGGGCTGTCACTCACTTACTTGCGGGTCGTCGTTTCGTGCGGCGTGGTTTTTTGAGGTTATGTAATGTGCCGGTGCACAGAAAAGTTTGGTTATATTCTAAGTGCTTGAATGTTGAAATAAGTGGAATTAATCAACATAATACTCCCGCAGGGCGCGAGAGAACAATTTGTGGGTTCTGATTTTGTTATAAGGACGCGCCGGTCGCTCCGAGTGATTTGGGTTATATTAAGTGTTTGGATTGTTGAAACGGTGAATTGTCTTGGCTGGCGTGGCGCCGCCGACAGTGAGGAGTGGACTCCTGGAAACCAGGGGCCAAATCGCGAAGTTTCCGGTCATCTCCCTTTTGTTCCCAATCTCCCGACACCTATCCCTAGAACCGGCGCCTTCCAGGCGGTCACGCTTAGGGACTAGGTAAGTGTTCAATTTAATTTAATATTAGGATAAGTTAGTTTTAACCGGTTTCCGAGGACCTTAATTTAGCTCGGTGGTAGCAGACTGCTTGGCATGAAAGGGTGACTACAAATTCAGATATCAGTTTTATCCGATACCGGTTTCCATTTTACCATTTTCGGCATATCGGTACTATCGGGATTTGTGGACACCCTCGCTCGCTAGCCTACAAGACGTTACCACGTGATGGAATGCTTGTTCTATAATCAAGTTGACGATAGAGGTCGTTGGTAAGGTAACCTTTTACTTCGACATAATTTTTCATCAATGTTTTCTTGTTTATGACGTTATCTCGTAAAATTATCATCGTCCGTAAACGCCCTTTACAGACAACCAATTTTTATAAAGAAACTAGCTTTCCACCTGCGTGGACTACATAAATCATAAATCATAAATCAAAAATCTTTATTTGCTTTTGATTGGGGTACAAATTTAAGATGTCACAGGTTTATAAGTTAAGGACACAACGTTGTCCCGCGGGAATATGATATTTTTCCGGGATAAAATGTAGCCTATGTTCCTCTCCAGGCTACAAAGTATCTCTGTCCCAAATTTTAGCCAAATTCGTTCAGCCGTTTTGCAACAAACATCTAAACTTTCACATTTATAATTTTTGTAGGATAAGCAGCTCCAGCGAGAGTTGGCCAGTTTTTTTGCAGGATGTTTTTGGTGGGATTTCATATCTTTTTGTACAAAACTAAGTTTTTTAAACATCAATAGGAAGGGCTCATCACACTTAATAACTTTTGTTAAGGCGACATTTTCATATGTCACTTAGTTTAAGTGAGCTCTCAGGGTACGTGATCAGATACTTCAGATCTTAAATTTTTGTATTTCAAGAGAAAGGTCCCAACTACGCTGAACCTATTTTGTGAAGACAACATATAACTTTAGTAGTATGGGAAGTACTAGTACTATTTTGATGATCATGATCAGTGAGTGTCGAATTAGCAAAACTTTGATTTCGTATAACTTTGGAAATATCAATGTGATGTAAGTCTTTTTCTTTTTAGTTTGTACTGGATATGCATTTGACCACCATCCTGCATAGCAGACAGGATTACAGGATGCATTCTAGGGTGTTGCTTGCTTACCCAGGAGGTGCCCATTCACTTTTGCTTTGAAAAGGCCAAGGTTATAATGATCGGGGAACACATTCGCTGGTAGCGCATTCCAATCTTTAGCAGCTCGCATCAAAAATGAATGTGTAATGCGCTTAGTACGGACAGGTGGTATGTCTACGATGTATGAATGGTAAGCTAACCTGCGTCCGGTACCCCGATGGTGTGTCATACTGGGAGCTAGGAGGGAGTCAGTGTGGGAGCGGCCGACGCCGGCGCTGCAGTGCACCACCACGGGCCGCGCGTCCGCCGGGCAGCGCTCGCAATCAGCAATGTATCAATGTGATGTGAGTGTGGTAGATACCTGCTGCAGCGCGCGGTCGAGCGTGATGAAGGTGCCGGAGCGGCCGACGCCGGCGCTGCAGTGCACCACCACGGGCCGCGCGTCCGCCGGGCAGCGCTCGCAATCAGCAATGTATCAATGTGATGTGAGTGTGGTAGATACCTGCTGCAGCGCGCGGTCGAGCGTGATGAAGGTGCCGGAGCGGCCGACGCCGGCGCTGCAGTGCACCACCACGGGCCGCGCGTCCGCCGGGCAGCGCTCGCGGAACGCGCGCACGAATCTGCACAATCACAAAGTATTTTATAGCCCATTGTTTATGTAAACAAAGCACTTGAGCGCTTGTTATCGCTCTCCCGACCAGGGGTGCTACCGGCTAAAAAATATGGATATATATCAATCAATCAATCAATCAAAACATTTATTTAATACAGTCGAAGGACAAATTATAACTTAAGTATACGACAAGTTACTTAAATGAAGACAACACAGAAAAAAAAGACAATTTATATACCTATATATGTTTGATCATGCACAATTGTGATGACCATCTACTGTGTTCCACAGTTTATTGAGACGGATGTTTCTCATGCAAAATTAAGTTACTTAAAAGCTAGTCCTACCTTCACTAGAAGATATTGTCCGTAATCCAGGGGGGCTGATCGCTGTCTCGCCGGCGCGCGCGCCTGGCAAATCGATCTTCACCCAACCCCCGATGGGAAACTCTTATAGCTAACACTCTTATAACTACACAATGCCCTAATAGACAGCTAAAACTTTCCCGGCGCTTTTCAAGGCGAACACACACGGGTCACAAGTCTGTACCCCGACCGGTGCACTCGTAGATGCAAACTCGAAATCTCGGTCACAATACAGGTAGGTTTCCTGGCGCGGCACGTCGTTACAGGAACACACAACCTCGCCTCCCGGCGGCTTACGGCGAACTCACGAATGAATCCTACACGGTACACCCGGCCCGAGCGCAATGACAACTGACCGCTCGCGCGCGGCGTGAACATCCCCCCGTCCCGGACAGTAGCAAACTGTCCGCCAACTCAATCTAAGGGCAGGCGAGAGAGGGTAGCGATCGCTCGCTTCAAAACAGAGTCCCCCACCAGGACCTCGGCAAACCTGGGCACACCATCCGACCCCGGATGAAGCTGAACAATGCGTCCTAAACGCCAGCGGAGGGGCGGCAGGTTTGGATCCTTTACCAACACGAGGTCTCCGGTCTTGGGTGGGGTCGTCCTATCCGACCACTTAACGCGTTGCTGCAAAATGTGCAAATACTCCAGATGCCAACGGCGCCAAAAACTCTGCGTAAGCTGCTGGAGCAATTCAAATCGCGAGAGCCGTCCGGAGGGCACTTCGGAATAAGGATATTCCGGCAAGGCGTTAAGCGGTCTGCCAATCAAAAAATGGCCCGGCGTAAGGGCCTCTAAATCATTCGCGTCCGAAGACAACGGACACAACGGACGCGAGTTGAGGACCGCCTCAACCTTACAAAATACGGTCGCGAGTTCCTCAAACGTGAGGACCGTCTCCCCAATAACGCGACGAAGGTGAGTTTTAGCGGCCTTTACAGTTGCTTCAAAAATCCCTCCCCAGTGGGGGGCAGGATGGCGGGGAGTACTGCCATCGTACCCCTCTGCGAGAGAGTGTGGATCCGATCTCAAAATTATTCCTATCCAAAAATTCACAAACTTCCTTTAAATACCTATCGGTGCCCTTGAAATTGGTTCCACAATCGGACCTTATTAACGACGGCATTCCGCGGCGAGACACAAAACGATTCAACGTGGCTACAAAGGCTTCTGTGGTGAGGGCACTAACCACCTCCAGGTGGACTGCTTTAGTGGCCAAACAAACAAATACACACAAGTAAGCCTTTTCCGTTCTAGCATTACGAAGCCGCGATGTCTTAACGGTAAATGGCCCCGCAAAATCCGTTCCAACTCCTGAGAAGGGCATCGATTCGTTCACTCGATCGGCAGGCAAATCACCCATCTGGGGCTGCATCGTATCGGCGCGCAAACGATAACACGGGAGACAACGAAAAATAACGGATCGGATTATTCTCCGCGCTGACAAAATCCAGAACTCTCGTTGGAGGAGCGCGGTCAAAGCATTACAACCGGCATGAGCATTCTTTACATGTCGGTCTGTAATCAACAGTCTAACTAACGGTCCATCCTTGGGGAGCAACAAAGGGTGGCGTGATCCGTACGGCAGGTTGGCATGTCTGAGCCTACCTCCGACACGCAGCAATCCGGTACTGTCCAAGAAGGGATTCAACCGCACCAAGGGTCCCTTCAACTTGGACTTACTTGAGCGCAGGGCTTTCAGCTCCGGTTCAAACTCTCGCTGTTGCGTCACTCGCAACCAATGCAACAGAGCGTCTTGCCGCTCTTGTGGGGCGAGGACCGGAGACAACGATTTCTCCTGAGGCTGGCGACAATTTCGCACAAAGCGCCTCATCCAAGCAGTCACGCCGAGCAACTTATCAAGAGAACTGTAGCGGTCTAACAAAAACTCCATCTGCGGAGCCGCCACCGTCTCCACGGCGTGAACACGCATGCCTAGGTCTGGAACTCTGGCCACAGCCGGGGTGGCAGGCCATGAGCGCTCAGGCCGTAACAACCATGATGGACTCCACCATAGGTGGTGGTCCACTAACTCAGGCGCCTCGCAGCCGCGGGAGGCACAATCTGCGGGGTTCAATTCGCCCGGTACGTGGCGCCAAATCAACGGGGCCTTTGAAGTCTGAATTTGTGAGACCCGGTTGGCCACAAAAACCTCAAGGGTGTGGACTGAACTCTTCAGCCAACAAAGGACGACCTGGCTGTCAGACCACGCAAATATCGACCCCAAGTCGACACCGTTTCCCAAGGTGTCGGCAACATGATTGAGTAGCCGTACTAAGAGAGTGGCGCCGGACAACTCCAACTTCGGAATGGTTAGCCTAGTCCGAAGGGGGGCGACCTTACTCTTGGCCGTAACTAAGTGTACGGCGACAACGCCTGCTGCATCCACCGTTCGGATGTAAACGGCTGCCGCGTATCCGCTTTCGGACGCGTCACAAAAGCCGTGCAGGGAGGCTTTAAACTTTCCCGAAGGCAGCATTTGCCTCGGTATACAAACCCGATTGACGTCGGGTAGGGATGACACGAACCTCACCCACTCTCGTAGGAGGCTACCAGAGAGGGGCTCATCCCATGACAATTCCGCAGCCCAGAGCTCCTGTAGGAAGCACTTCATCGAAAACACTACAGGGCTGAGCCAACCGTTCGGATCAAAGGTACGGGCTACAGTAGACAGCACCGTGCGTTTAGTCCAGACCTTTGGGTCTGGCAGTTCCAATCTATATGTGAACAAATCCGGGACTGGTCGATACTGGACTCCCAAAACAGACAGTTACTTAAAAGCTAGTCCTACCTTCACTAGAAGATATTGTCCGTAATCCAGGGGGGCTGATCGCTGTCTCGCCGGCGCGCGCGCCTGGCAAATCGATCTTCACCCAACCCCCGATGGGAAACTCTTATAGCTAACACTCTTATAACTACACAATGCCCTAATAGACAGCTAAAACTTTCCCGGCGCTTTTCAAGGCGAACACACACGGGTCACAATCACAAGTCTGTACCCCGACCGGTGCACTCGTAGATGCAAACTCGAAATCTCGGTCACAATACAGGTAGGTTTCCTGGCGCGGCACGTCGTTACAGAAACACACAACCTCGCCTCCCGGCGGCTTACGGCGAACTCACGAATGAATCCTACACGGTACACCCGGCCCGAGCGCAATGACAACTGACCGCTCGCGCGCGGCGTGAACAATGTTCATAATAAAACATCACTATTTGAAATCGTAATCTTGTCTATGGCAGACGATGTCAATGTGACAACCTCACGGGTTTGACAGCTGACGTGGGCTGTCACTCACTTACTTGGAAGTCGTGATTCGTGCGGCGTGTTTTTAGAGGTTATGTAATGTGCCGGGCACAGAAAAGTTTGGTTAGATTCTAAGTGCTTGAATGTTGCAATAAGTGGAATTAGTCAACATAATACTCCCGCAGGGCGCGAGAGAACAATTTGTGCGGTTCTGATTTTGTTATAAGGACGCGCCGGTCGCTCCGAGTGATTTTTGTTATATTAAGCGTTTGGATTGTTGAAACGGTGAATTGTCTTGGCTGGCGTGGCGCCGCCGACAGTGAGGAGTGGACTCCTGGAAACCAGGGGCCAGCCCCAAATCGCGAAGGTTCCGGTCATCTCCCTTTTTGTTTCCAATCTCCCAACCCCTATCCCTAGAACCGGCGCCTTCCAGGCGGTCACGCTTATGGACTAGGTAAGTGTTCAATTTGGTTTAAGTTAGTAATTAGAAATTAGTTTTAACAGGTTTCCGAGTACCTACCTAACTCGGTGGTAGCAGGCTGCTTGGCATAAAAGGGTGACCACAAATCAGATACCGGTTTTATCCGATACCGATTTCCGTTTTACCATTTTCGGTATATCGGTACTATCGGGATTTGTGGACACCCTCGCTCGTTAGCCTACAATTTTTTGGTAGCAGAGCGTAGTTTATCTGACCTCATTTGTTTGTTTGAATTGTATCAACTAAGAAAGTTTGATGTAAATCTGTTTGTTTGTAATTAATATTTTTATGGTTAAGGTTTAGTTTGTGGTCCCTCGGTTGTGGACTTTTGGTTTGCAAATATAGTTGCAGCTAGTTGTAAGGCCCCATATTGTAGTGAAATAATTTGCCGGGTGACTCCGCTTTCCATTTCTTTCCAATTTGGGAATAAAAATATTTGTTTGGAAATATTAAATATTCGGGCCTAAGTTTGTTTGTTCATTGTTTGGTGCTTTGTTTGACTATTGTTTTGAGCTTGGCTATATAATTTAACATTAGGGTGTGTTATATTGTTTACTGAATTTTAAAATTGTTTGTGTAATTTATAAGTTTATTTTAGCGTTCCGGGTTTGAGCCGTTGTAGGATAGTATATTCGGTTTTATATTTAATTGTTTGTTGTTTGGTCTATTTTGGTAAACGCAATGGCGAAGACGGTCGCGACTGCGAAGGCAGCTATTGCCTCCGAACTTAGATGGTTTGCGAGCGCCGCAGCACTCATAACACGGGCAGATAAGAGCGAAGCTTTGCTTGCTCGAGCGGAGCAGCTCCACTCGCGTGTAGCGAGTGTCGAAGTAGCTATGGTGGCGCTCACGGAGGCTGCTTTGGAGCCAGACGTTTTTGCTGGTTTCGTAAAGGATTACGACCAGATTATGGTCATAAATGATGACCTCGTGGAGGCTGCGGCCAGGATCAGGGCGAGACAGGCGGGTGGTCCTGCCCCTCGCATTCCCGGTGGACCGGAAGGACCAGGTGTCACTGGTCGGCTCCCCACTCTTCAATTGTCCCACTTTGGGGGTAGGATGGAGGAGTGGGTGGCATATAAAAATATGTTCGAGTCGTTGGTTGACTCTAGACAGGATCTGTCAAAGGCCCAAAAGATGGCCTATCTCCTCTCCACCCTGGAGGATGAAGCGCGGTCGCTCATCCAGCATCTCCGGGTAGAGGATGATCAGTATGATACGACGTGGGAGCTGTTAAACTCCCGGTATCAAAATGTGCGTTTGTTGGCTGACGCACACGCCGCGCAGTTGTTGGCCTTGCCTAAGGTGGCCAATCGGGCACAGCTGCGCCTGCTTTTGCTCACGCCCGTTACAGTGGCCTGTAACGCGCTCCGCACCTTGGGGCTGCCGGTGGACCAGTGGACCTTTTTATTGGTGCACATTTTGATGGGCAAATTGCCCAATGATATACGCTCACGGTTTGAGCGCGAGAATGCTGAGCGGGATAGCTCCACCCTACCCACCTTCACTGACTTGGTCAGATTTCTGGAGTTTGAGGCCAGGGCTGCGGAGAGTTCCATGACGGAACCAGCGCCATCTGGGGCGCAGGAACGCAGGCCTTCGGGACCCTCATGGCGAGGGAAGCCCAGGCAGCAACCGACACCGTCCCCGCGTGGAGCTGGTGGTCGGTATGTGAATACGGCAGCAGTCGAGAGGGACGCGGGTTGCCCGCAGTGTGGCCAGATGGGTCATGGCTTGCTGCAGTGCCGAGACTGGCAGAGGCTGCCAGTAGTGGAAAGGCGCCGCATGGTGAAGCGGCATGAACTGTGCTTTTATTGCCTGGGCCGTCACTATGCACGTGACTGCCGCAGAGCCAAGCCATGCAGTGTATGCCAAGGGCTGCACCATGACATGCTCTGCATGAACCGGAGTGGGAATGGCTCCCCGATATTGAGGCGGGGGCCCCCTATGGGCGGGGGCGCTCCACCGTCCCCTCCACCGTCGGACGGAGGACGTGGCTTCGCTCGTCACCCCCCCCCCCCCCGGGAGGGGGGTCGGGTGCCTGCGCGGGCCCCGGCGGGCCGGGACCCTGCGCCTCCCATGCATGGCCAGCATGTGGCTGGTCAGGCCCCCACGGGCGGGGGCCCTAGTGCGGAAGGTAGAGGTGGGACGCCTCCCTCCGCACCGGCTGCTACTACGCGCCGGATGGAGCCACAGCGGTTTTCCCCGCCGCTCCACGAGTACCCAAGGTTAGAGTACCACCCACCCTACGCTAGGTACGGCAGGGCCGCGGGTTATGCGCCCCCTCATATGGGTATGTGCACTCGCCCGCCATATTATCCGGGACAATGGTACCCCCCCGGCTTGGAGAGAGGGGGGAGCCCATAACTAGTTTGCTCCCACAGTGGGACAGAACCGCGGACGGTTCTGCTCCCTACCGCGGCGGTCCGCGTATGGGGTAGTATGGGACAGTGTGTCACTGTAAGAGCCATGTTGGATTCAGGGGCTCAGAAAAGTTTGATTACCACTCGAGTGGCACTTAAATTAGGCCTAGCCGTGGAGGACTCGCCGGTGCCACTTCTTGGGGTTGGTGGTATACAGGTGAAGTGTCCGATGGGACAGGCACTCATCACCTTTTCATCGCTGAAGTCCTCCACAATGAGGATCACGACTTCAGCCCTGGTAATGGATACCATTGCGGGTTGGCAGCCCTCTACAGACATACCGCCGGGCGTGTTGTCTTTGTCATCTGGTTTGGAGTTGGCCGACCCCTTTGTTGCTCATCCCGGCCCAGTAGACTTGCTCCTGGGCTCGGACGTTTTAGGTTGGATTTGGTTGGGCCCCCAGAAGGCTCTGGGTTCGTCCTCACTGGTGGCGGTATCCACCATTTTTGGTTTCGCCCTGATGGGCCCTGTGTTTGAAAGCGACTCCAGGGAGGGGCCGCCGGTTGTCGCGAATGCGTCTTTGGCCAAGACCATGCAAAGGTTCTGGGAGGTGGAGGAACCACCTATGGTCTCCAGGATGGATCTGGACCACGCAGAGTGCGAAGCCTTTTACCAAGCAAAAACACAGCGAGGTTGTCCTCCGGTCGGTTGGTAACTCGGCTGCCCTTTGTGGCTTCTCGCCCTAGCCTCGGGCGCAGTAGGGCACTTGCGGAGAAACGTCTGCTGGCCATGGAACGGCGCATGCAGCGTGACCCCGTACTACGCGATAAATATATCAAATTTATACGCGAGTACGAGGACTTGGGTCACATGTCTCCGGCTCGAGTTGATTGGAGCTCAACTGAGCATTATTTCTTGCCTCACCATGCGGTGGTGAAAGCCGCAACAGGCAAATTGAGGACCGTCTTTGATGGGTCGGCGTCCACTTCGAACGGGGTTTCGTTGAATGAGTGTTTGCACTCCGGTCCCAAGTTGCACAGGGATTATCCTGAACTTTAGAAGACATCAGGTGGTTTTTGGAGCGGACATCCGGATGATGTTCCGCCAGACAGTGATACATCCTGAGGACAGGAGATTCCAGTTGATCCTCTGGCGTGAGCGCACTGAGGATCCTGTGACGGTGTATGAATTGAACACCAATACTTATGGTTTGAAGTCCAGCCCCTACATTGCAATCCGATCATTGCTTGAATTGGCTGAGCGGGAGCGGACCAGCTTTCCCCGTGGGGCTTCGGTGTTGTCGCGTGACCTGTACGTCGATGACGTCTGCACGGGAGCCCAAAGTATTGAGGAGGCCCTCGTGAATTGATGAATTGAATGAATTGATCGCAATTCTCAAAGCAGGGGGCTATGAGTTGCGTAAATGGTTGTCAAATGACCCACGAGTTCTAGAAGGGATCCCGGAGGATCACCAACAGAACCCTCACCTGTTTGAGGACGTGGATGATCCCAACAGAATCGCGGTGCTGGGCATGCAGTACCAGCCGCGAACGGATATTTTCACCTTCCAAGTGGACTTGGAAGTACCAAAGGCTTGGACTAAAAGAACGGTGCTATCCATGATAGCCCGCATGTTTGACCCAAACGGCTGGATAAGCCCAGTGATATTCGCTGCGAAGTGTCTTCTCCAGCGACTTTGGACCTTGGGCGTCTCGTGGGACGAGCCGCTGATCGGGCCTCCATTGGACGATTGGCTCGAGTTGATCTCATCGATCGAGGAAGTCAATCGGATTGCCTTGCCTCGTCGAATCTTGCCGCCTGGAAAATGTCAGGCCAGCCTTCATGGCTTCTGTGACGCATCGGAGCGGGGCTACGCCGCGTCGGTATACATGCGGACAGTTGACGCCGATGGTCGGGTCAATGTCTCGCTCTTATTGGCGAAGAGCAAGGTTGCTCCTATTCGGACAAGACTGACTATCCCCAAGCTGGAACTGAGCGGAGCTCGTCTCCTCGCTAGACTGTTGAGTGACGTTGCGCGGGAGTTGGCGGCCACGGTCGAGATACGGGATATCTTCGCCTGGTCGGATAGTCAGGTCGCGCTTGCATGGTTGCGCGCGGCTCCACATACCTTGGAGGTGTTTGTGGGAAACCGGGTTTCCCAAGTCCAAAATATTGGGATTGATATAATATGGAGACACGTACCGGGAGAGCTTAACCCAGCGGACTGTGCTTCCCGAGGGTGTACGGCTCCAGAGTTGGTGGCACACCCACTTTGGTGGGGACCAGAGTGGCTGGTAGGACCAGAAACCTCTTGGCCTGTTTGTCAGGTGGACGGAACAGCGCCTATTTTGCCAGGGTTGCGTGTACATACCGTGGTCGCTGAGTCGACTTCAGAGCCGGGTTGGCTACTTGATCGGTATAGTAGTTTGGAGAAGCTGCTGGGTGTTACCAGCTGGATTAAGCGCTTCATCCATAATTGTCGGAACCCCCAAGCAAAACTCTTGGAACCTATTGCAAGTGCTGAGGAGCGCCGGAGCGCATTGCTGCACTGGGTTCGTGTCGTGCAGACAGAACGGTTTAATTCCGAGTTTCGTATTTTGCGCGAGGAACGTGCTAAGTTGAAGGGCGCGGTCGCTCGTTTGAACCCGTTCATCGACTCAGATGGGCTTCTTCGGGTTGGAGGCCGGCTCCGGAAGGCGGACCTTCCGTTTGGAAGCCTCCATCCTTTGTTGTTGCCCAAGGGCGGACCCTTGGTGCAGCTTTTGGTGTCAGATCGACACGTCCGCAACGCTCATGCAGGGTGCAGTGCGTTACTGGCGATTTTGCAACGAGAGTTTTGGATACTCTCTGCCCGGAGAGCAATCCGAAGTGTTTTGTTTCGATGCATTCCCTGTTATCGGGTAAAGGCAGCCACTATGCAGCCGCAAATGGGGGATTTGCCGGCTGATAGGATCCGACCTTCGGGGGCAAGGCCGTTTGATGGAACCGCGACGGATTTCGCTGGACCCTTTTCAATCAAGACAACTAGCCTTCGCAATGCTAAGATTGTCAAAGGGTACTTGTGTGTGTTTGTTTGTTTGGCCACCAAGGCTGTTCACTTGGAGGTGGTATCAGCCTTGACTACGGAAGCCTTCGTCGCTGCGTTAGATCGGTTTGTGTCGCGTAGACCTGTCGGTAGACCTCTAGGTCTACCCTCACTTATTCGCTCCGACAACGGCTCAAATTACAAGGGGACTGTAAATTATCTTAAGGATGTTTGTGAATTTATTGATAAGAATTGTAATAGTTTAAGTCAAATTGCCGCCCAGATGGGGATAACTTGGCGGTTCAGTCCCCCAAATTGCCCTCATTGGGGAGGGATTTTTGAAGCTGCTGTGAAGTCAGCAAAGACACACCTCCGCCGCACTATTGGAGAAACGGTTCTTCGCACGAACTAGCACGAACTATCTCCTGAGGATGCCCCGGGTTGGGGCGAAGCACGTGTAGAGTAGTCTAATCGGTGACGGTGCAAGGTGTATTGCTGTCTTGCTGGATGCAGGTATTGTGCACTGGTGTTTTCGTGGTGTGCATGTGCAATTTTTTGCGGGCGGGCGGTGCATCTTGCATATTGTGTTTTTTGCGGAAGTAAGCTACATATATTACGTTTTTCACAATGGTTAGGGACTTCCGCCAAGTGACGTCTGATTCAATCAAAAACGGTTCTAACCTTCGAAGAGTTAGCCACCGTATTTTGTAAAGTTGAGGCGGTCCTCAACTCTCGTCCTCTCTGTCCGCTTTCTCAGGATCCAAATGACTTGGAAGTCCTCACTCCTGGTCATTTTTTAGTGGGAGGGCCCTTGAACGCCCTACCCGAATACCCGTGGAGGGATGAACGCGTATATCGGTAGTCGCGTTTTCAAATGTTACAGCAGATGAGCCAGAACTTTTGGAGTCGCTGGTCTCTTGAATATTTGCATTTGTTGCAACAGAGAGTGAAGTGGACAGATCGGACTGAGCCTCCCAAGGAGGGAGATTTAGTATTGTTAAAAGAGGCAAATCTGCCATCATTGCTTTGGCGACGAGGTCGCATACTACGTTTGATTCTTGGTGGAGATGGAACTCCACGTGTGGCTGAGGTGTTGGTCGAAGGTTCGATCTTGCGGAGAGCCGTGGCGACTCTCTCTCGCCTTCCGGTTGAGTAAGCTAGCGGTCTGCTTCTCAGACCGGGACGGGGGGATGTTCATAATAAAACATCACTATTTGAAATCGTAATCTTGTCTATGGCAGACGATGTCAATGTGACAACCTCACGGGTTTGACAGCTGACGTGGGCTGTCACTCACTTACTTGGAAGTCGTGATTCGTGCGGCGTGTTTTTAAAGGTTATGTAATGTGCCGGGCACAGAAAAGTTTGGTTAGATTCTAAGTGCTTGAATGTTGCAATAAGTGGAATTAGTCAACATAATACTCCCGCAGGGCGCGAGAGAACAATTTGTGCGGTTCTGATTTTGTTATAAGGACGCGCCGGTCGCTCCGAGTGATTTTTGTTATATTAAGCGTTTGGATTGTTGAAACGGTGAATTGTCTTGGCTGGCGTGGCGCCGCCGACAGTGAGGAGTGGACTCCTGGAAACCAGGGGCCAGCCCCAAATCGCGAAGGTTCCGGTCATCTCCCTTTTTGTTTCCAATCTCCCAACCCCTATCCCTAGAACCGGCGCCTTCCAGGCGGTCACGCTTATGGACTAGGTAAGTGTTCAATTTGGTTTAAGTTAGTAATTTTATTTTTAATTTTTTTTTTTTATTTGTTAAGGAAAACTTACTGCTTACATTTTACATAAATATTTATAAATAAATAATCAAAAGCTATTTTACAAGTTTCCACATATACTTTTTTTTTTATATAATACTTTTACATAATTAACTAAAATTTAATTAAGCTACTTTCATGCCAATACCTTTTTAGGATAAACAATAAAAAAAAAAATACAATTAACTTTATATTATGATAATCAAAGAAAGATTGAAATTTATGCTAAATATCATCACCATAACCAGCAAGAAGTTTAGTCGCCAGTGCTCGCTTCAGGGCAACAGTGCTATCACAGAACAAATCTATGTCAATTTCATCGCTGACAGAATTGAACAAACGACATGAGCGAGTCAGGTAGCTGTACTGCCGGTAGTTAGTGCGCACCCGAGGAACATGCAGCCTTAACTTCCTACGCGTAGTGGAGCTGCTGGGTACATTCAACTTGACACGCTCCAGAAGTAGACTCGAGTCTACTTTGCCTTTTAATATTTTAGAAAGATATGACAAATCTAAAAGGTCCCGACGAACTTTTAAAGGAAGCATGTGATGTCTAGCACATTTGTCTTTGTAACTTTTGTCGTAGACTCTAGTTTTAAATTCCAAATACTTCATAAATTTTTTCTGTATTGATTCCAACCGATTTATGTAAAAAGAATAATGTGGATTCCAAATTTGCGAATTGTATTCCAGAATACTCCGCACAAGAGAGCAATATATGACTTTGATTGTTTTGGCTTTTTTAAACTGAGAACAAGTTCTCATCAGAAACCCTAGCGCTTTAGAGGCTTTCTTAACAATGTGGTCAATTTGTTGGTCAAACAATAACTTAGAGTCTTGGATAATACCAAGATCACGCATGTGAGTAACATTACAAAGATCATGATTATTTAACCTATAGTCTCCCCCTCCGTGAGCAGTGAAGTAAACATTAGCTCCCGTACAAAAGTTGAATAAAAAATACATAACTCCATTAATATTATCCTTGAGCGGTATAAATAGACTAAATAATAAGCAAATATTGTGTGACAGTGTTGGTGACAATATAACTAAGAAGAAAAGTGAATAAAAAAAATAATTAAAAATCTAACTAGTTTCGTGACTAAATCTAAACAAAAAAGCTGTGGTGCAAAGAAAATCCTTTAGAGAATTAATTATTCAATTGAAGCGAATAAAAAACACTTACAAATAACAGTGAACAGTGCATACAATTTAAAACCTACTAACGGTTTGTAAATTAGAGCGAAAATACTACATTGGACTTTGAACTCCATCTAATCATCTTGTTCAATTTGACCACCTAACGCCATCAAGTGGTGAGTAGCAGAACTACATACAAATTAAAAGCAACTAAAAAGCAAGGCGCTGTGTGATAAAGCAAGCAAACAGCTTGTGCTTACACTAAAAAGCAAGTGATTATTAATCGAAACTTACGGATACTCCTGAGGATGGCGCTGACTTGCATAAAATGTAGTGGCGTTATAGATAATCGCCAATTCTTAAAATGCTATGAATGCAAACATGAATATCACCTAAACTGCACTGACGTTTTAGAAAAAAGATACTATTTAATGACGCCTGAAAACAAAGAAGAATGGAAATGTAATATGTGCTGGGAGAAAAAAAAAATACGTTTTATACAATGCTAGACACTTCATGTAGCTACGTAACACAGCGTACGAAATATAATATCCCAGTTCGAAATTCGTTTGACTCGTTAACTGACGAAGAATACTCATCCCTTAACACTACAATCGATAATAAATTACAAAGAAGCTGCTCCGATACATTAATTGGAAACAATACAAGGAATTTACAAGAAATAAACACGAAAATAATACATTTAGAAAACAAATTAAAAATAGCTGAAAACAAAATTGATAATCTACACTCTGAAAACTTTGCTTTAAGGATACAAATTTCAGAATACGAAAAAAGAATTAAAACACACACAAATACATGTAACACAGAAAAGAATACTAACCAGAAGAATTTTAGTAGATTTCATTACAAGTGCGGAAAGCCTGTCATTGCAAAGAGTTCCGACAAATGTCTACCCGAGCCGAGGCGCAGCCGAAGGTGAGGGTTGACAGTCGGAACAAGTTGCAATGACGGTTCCGCACGTGTACTGAACAACTATTTTTAATACAGTTGCGAAAAAATTAAGCAATTTAATAAAATAATAAAACACAATAAACTCAACTAACTAATCGTAAAAGAATATAAGCAGAGACTTTTTTTTGTGTTCTTCACCCATTCTGGGTTGGCAAAGGAAACTATGATCATACAGCCAAGGCTTCAGTAGAATTTTTTTATTGATATGAAATGAAAATTAAATTAAATGAGATGAAATGAAATGAAACCTAACAAAAGCAATCCGAATCCTACAGGAGCGCCTTTCCTTATTTCTCTCTTTTACCACACCGTTTTCCATTAAAGCCACATTATTGCACTAATTCCACCATACTAAGTACCTACCTACCACAATAAAAACCAGAAAAAACTAATTTAGAAAATTAAGAAATAAGGTCCCTCATTTTCTTTTCACTTACTTGCGCAAACTCCTTTATGCAGATACTATGGTAAATAGTGCACGTCATACCATATTTAGTAATCTGTGGTCATACAGCCAATTTTATGTATTTTTTATATTTATAAATTTAATTTGGCCGATACTAATATTAATTTAATGTATAATTAAAATTACTTTTAAATCTGATATTGAAACAAATTAGTAGCTTCTTTTTAGAAATATTTGCATGAATCATAAAAACTTCTATCATTTTTTTAAATAAAAACTTCGTGGTTGGTTTTTTCTTTTTAATAGACAATATTTTGACAGTTGGGAAAGAAAACGCACGAGTTCGGGAAAGGTAAAGAAAAAGTTCGAGTGTGTAATAGCCCACATCCCGAACGCTATACGTCCCTGCAATACGCCACTTTTTGAGCAACTGTATTAAAATAATTATTTAAATAAATCAACACTGGATAATACTATTATGAAAACTACTCATGAAATCAAGAAAAGCTGCAATAAAAAACAAATAGATAATACACAGGAAAACATGATTTCTGAAACGGAGCTTGAAAATTTAAATGCACACAAAAACTTGCCAGGAAAAAATCTAGAAGAAAAGGAACATCTTACACACAAAATACATATCTTCGCTGATGAACAAGGTCGTGGCCTATGTAAACAACTCTCAAGAGTGCTCGGAAAACAATACAGGATTTTCAGCGACCTTAAACCAGGCGCCATGACGGACAAAATATTGGAAACTGTGAAGGCCGAATGCTCAAACTATGATAAGTCTGACTATATCCTTATATTAACAGGGAAAAATGATAACAATATTACAAAACTAGGCTCATATCTTTACTATTACCTGAGCTTGCTATCTAACACAAATATTATTATATGCGAACCTCGAGAGAATGGGTATATTGATCTGAAGCAGATAGGTAACATGTTTAAATCATTCAGCGAACTACTACCACATGTAAATTACATTGACTTACGCTATTCATGCCTGGGACTACCACGAAATAACATTAAGCATTTATACCAAAATATTCTACAAGAAATATTAAGACTAGAGTTCAAATACAAACTTAAAGATTACCACACCAAACAGTTACAAAAAATGATAAGAAAATGCAATCAACCCCAGGAAAATAGCTTATGTAATGCCACTGCTGCTAAACCCGGACTGAACCCAGACGGAACCGAAAACTGGAAACACAAGCCCACAAATAACGACGAGACTCCAAAAAGTAATACGTTTTTTCGTGGATCGACTGAAAATTCTATTTCAAAACATACAAGGTTTGAGCGGCAAGATTCATCTCCTGGAACAACTACTAGACGAAACACCGTTTGATGTAATCTGCATGTCGGAAACGTACCTTAAAGAAAAAAGAACGGACTCAATACATATAGCTGGATATACAATGGCGACTAACTACTGTAGAGATAAGCATTCTGGAGGTGGAGTGGCGATACTAATTAAAGATAATATTGAATTTAAAGAACGAAAAGATATTTCAGAACTATCTATTGAATTCGTAATTGAGTATTGTGCTATTGAAATAAAATGTCTTAATATGTTAATAATAAGCATCTACTGGAATGAACGTGAAACGGACTCATTTTTAGATTCTTTTACAAAAATATTAGAGAAGTTAAAAAAAGAAAATCATAAAAACATTATTATAGGTGGCGATTTTAATATAGACATGTTAGAAAAGAAAAAAGGAGTAAATGATCCAAAAATAAAAAAAAAACCACTTAAAAAAATAGCTATAGACTTTAAAAATCTTTTACTTACATACAATTTTAAACAACAGGTTAAATCACCAACTAGAATATGTAAAACTGCGGCTACATGCATAGACCTTATTTTTACGAACTTCAGTGGTACCCACTCGGAGCCTAATGAATTGGGTTTTTCAGACCATCGCGGAGTTATAGTAACGGTAGACACAAACTGTTTGTATAAAACAAAAGGAGTACTAATAACAAAAAAAATATGTTTTTCAGATGACCAAATAAATAAATTTCAACTGGCACTTAAACAAATAGATTGGATAAACCTTCTACGAAAAGATTTTTGTATAAATAAAAACTATTATATTTTCCACACTAAATTAAAAACACTACTAGACATATATTTCCCTCAAAAGATTATAAAAATAATATCCGACAAAATTAATAATAGACCTAAATGGATTACAAAAGGATTAAAAATTTCATGCAAACATAAAAGAATGCTACGTGTACTAATCAACCACACGAAAAATAAAATTATAAAGACATATTACAGACAATACAGAAAATTACTTAAAAAAATAATAAATTGTTCAAAAAGAAAATTGTTTATAGAGCGAATGGTAAGATCTGAAAATAAAACAAAGACTATGTGGCAACTAATAAAATCTAAGATAAATAAGCAACATAAAAATCAACATAAAAACCTAAAACTACAGATTAATAGTGAAAAGTTAGAATCACCCTCAAAAATTGCCAACTATTTTAACCAGTTCTTTGCATCCATAGGTCAAACTGACAATCACAAAAATAAGACACCTCAATCACACACATACCTAGCGAACAGTTTGTATCTAAAACCGGTTGATGAAAAGGAGATAAAAAGACTCTTACAACATCTTAAAAATACCTTTAGTTCAGGAGCAGATGATTTACCGGCAATTCTCCTAAAAAAGTGTGCCTCTGAACTAACAACACCATTGGTAATGCTTATCAATCAATCATTTAATGAAGGCAAGTTCCCAGATCTATTAAAAATAACTGTGATAAAACCTATCCACAAAAAGGGTAGCAAAAGTGACCCCACTAATTTTCGACCCATAGCCTTACTATCTTCGGTTTCCAAATTATTTGAACGGGCAATGGCAGACCGTATCTGTTACTTTTTGGAGAAGTTCAACGTGCTAGATAAACATCAGTATGGTTTTAGAAAGAATAGGTCAACTACTCTAGCAGTATATCATTATATACAACAAATTTTAGACTATTTCAATGAAAGAAAATATGCTGTTGGATTGCTGCTAGATATGACGAAGGCCTATGATCGAGTGAAACATGATATCCTTCTATCAAAGCTACATGCTTGTGGAATAAGAGGAATCGCTTTTAACTGGTTAGCTTCCTACCTACGAGACCGAGTCCAACGTGTGCAAATTGAACACCAGAATCAACAAACAGGCGAACTGTCGCGATACTTATCCGACCCTGTGACTCTGAACTGTTCCATCCCACAGGGCAGCGTGATTGGATCTATATTATTTCTTCTGTATATTAACGACCTCCCCAAAACTCTAAATTCTCCTTGTGTCCTTTTTGCTGATGACGTCTCGGTCCTACATAAATTTGAAAATATTAGACAATGCCAAACAGAGTTAAAATCAATATTTATACAAATTGCTACATGGCTAAAAGAACATAACTTAATAGTGAACTATTCTAAAACTAAAATAATCGAATTCCGACCGCATCAGAAATCCTCTCTATGTGTAGAACTGGAAGTGGATGGTGTTAAATTGGAAAAAGTTAATAGTCATACATTACTAGGATTAGATATCGACTCACACCTGAAATGGAAGGACCATGTTGAGAGGATTAAATCAAAGCTATCTCGTTTCATATTTGTACTTTATGAACTTAAATTAATAACTGACAGGAAAACAGCAACTTCAGCGTATTACGCCTACGCCCAGTCTTGGTTAACTTACGGCATCATCCTATGGGGTAATAGTACGAATGCGAATGACCTCTTCTTATTACAAAAAAAGTGCATCAGGATTCAGTACACCCCTGCCTAGACCGCGGAGTCAGCATTGGCGCAGTGGAAGGCTATCATGAGTATAGACTCCGGACAAATCTTGGTTTCAGCCGGGATGTAACTGAACAATAGGACTGCGATACACAGCGGAGAGACTTTTAAGTAAGGTAAGGTTACATACGGGTCTGTGGGTCGACCGTCTCCAAGGCAGAAGTGGTGTAAGGGGGGCCCCCCCTGTGGCTCCGTCTTCTTCTGCAGACCTTACCAATTAGTCACCTCACTCATAACACAAATAACAGCGTTCACAAGACACCGGGCGTTTCAACAATAGATACACAAAGACACACACGTGGGAGCTTTTTTTATTACGATATAGTGTCTCGACAACAAGCGCGTGTGGTAGAAAAGGTTATCTTTCAAAGCATCCGCGACCGGCCACTCCAGAGATGGCATCAAAACCTTGGTCGTACAAAACGGGATCACATAGATAATTTAAGATGTATTCAAACTCGATATGCCAGGCACATTCAACGCGAGCGATTTTTAACAAATTCAGCAAAAATATCCCGACATTTTTTTACAAGAATTTCAATCAAGTGTCACTGTCAACTTCAAGTGACAGCTAATGTCAATTTGACGTGACATTAGGGATGCGTTCAGAAGTGTCGATCTTTTCCGAACATCCCCCCGCCCCGGACCGTTAAGAACGGTACGTCAATCTACGGGTAATCGGGAGAGCCCACTAACTGCTCTCTTCAAAACCGAATCTCGAACCAAAACCTCAGCAAAACGAGGAACTCCGTCAGTTCCGGGGTAGAGTTTAACAATGCGCCCCCTTCGCCAACATAGGGGCGGCAGGTTAGCATCCTTAATCAACACGAGGTCGCCAGTCTGGGGTGGGGTGGTTTTATCTGTCCACTTCACGCGCTGTTGTAGGATATGCAAATACTCCATCGACCAACGTGCCCAGAAGTTTTGGGACATCTGTTTCAAAAGTTGGTATCGCGACAAACGATGGGATCCTACATCCTGAATCGGATATTCAGGCAACGCCAAAAGGGGCTGTCCGATCAAGAAATGACCTGGCGTCAACGCTTCCAGGTCATTCGGGTCCGAAGACAACGGGCACAAGGGTCGCGAGTTGAGGACGGCCTCAATTTTACAAAATACCGTATCAAGTTCCTCAAACGTGAGAATAGTTTCTCCAATCACGCGACGCAAGTGTGTCTTGGCAGCCTTTACACAAGCTTCAAAAATTCCTCCCCAGGTCGGACAAGCTGGAGGGCTAAAGTTCCAGATTATCCCACGCCGGGAGAGGGTGGTTCCAATGTCTATTTTATTATCAACAAAAAACTTAACTACTTCCTTAAGATAATTACACGTTCCCTTATAATTAGTACCACAATCGGAACGTATCAATGTCGGCAGTCCTCTACGGGAAACAAATCTGCTCAAGGCGGCGACAAAGGCTTCGGTAGACAATTCCGAGACAATTTCCAAATGGACAGCCTTGGTGGACAAACACACAAACACGCACAAGTACGCCTTATAGGTTTTAGCATTACGCAGTCTCGAAGCCTTTACAGTAAAGGGACCGGCGAAGTCGGTGGCGACTCCGGCAAACGCTCTACATTCCGTGACGCGATCAGCAGGCAAATCACCCATCTGGGGCTGCATGGTCGCGGCCTTCAATCGATAACAAGGCAGGCAACGGAAAACCACAGTGCGAATGGCTCGACGAGCAGACAAAATCCAAAATTCACGCTGCAAAATGGCCAACAAAGCATTACAGCCAGCATGTTGTGCATTCACATGGCGATCTGTTATTATCAGTTGAGTCAAATGTCCGGCTTTAGGTAACAAAAGGGGGTGACGAGCTCCATACGGCAGGTTCGCATTTCGAAGTCTTCCGCCGACTCGCAAAAGCCCACTCTCGTCCAGGAAGGGATTCAATCGCGATACCGCGCCCTTCAACTTGCGACGGCCTAAACGCAAAATTTCAATCTCGGACTCAAAACTATCAGCTTGTACTCTCCGGACCCAAAACAAGAGCGCGTCCCTACGCTCGTCCGGAGTGAGAACCGACGAATCACGCCTCGCGCGTGGGTTTCTGCAATTGTACACAAAACGTCTGATCCAAGCGGTAACACCAAGCAGCTTCTGTAAGGAGCTGTACCGATCCAACAACAAATCCTTTTCCCCGGCGGGGTTAGTCTCCAGGACGCATGCCCGCATATCAGGAACGGCTACGTTCGACAACGCTGGAGAGGGCGGCCACTCCGACTCAGGCCGCATCAACCACTGTGGGCCCCACCAGAGGGGGTGGTTAATTAGGGTTGGGGCTACACAACCCCGAGACGCACAATCCGCGGGATTCATGGTTCCCGGCACGTGTCTCCAAATCAACTCGATGTCGGAATTACAAATCTGCGACACTCGATTGGCCACAAACACGTCCAAGGTGTGCGCCGGAGCCTTCAACCAACAAAGGACGACCTGACTGTCCGTCCAAGCATAAACCTCTTGTATCTTAATAGATCGACCTAATGTGAGCCATACGTGGTTCAACAAACGCATTAGGAGGGCAGCTCCACACAATTCCAACCTCGGGATCGTATGACGAGTCCGAAGGGGAGCGACTTTGCTTTTCGCTATCACCAGATGCACAGCAACAACTCCGTCAACAGTAACGGTGCGGAGGTACACGGCCGCAGCAAATCCACGTTCGGAGGCATCGGAAAAGCCGTGAAGAGTAACTTTACAATTTTCAGAAGGGAGGAATAGCCTCGGCAAATGCACTTCATTAATCTCGGGGAGGGATGAAACGAAGCTCGACCAATCTCGGAGTAACTCGTCCGAGAGGGGTTCATCCCACGACACACCCGAAGCCCATAACCGTTGCAAGAAACACTTGGCCATAAACAGCACGGGGCAAATCCACCCATTGGGGTCAAAGGTACGTGCGACAGTAGACAATACTAAACGCTTGGTCCAGACTTTCGGTGGTCGTAAATCCACACAATAAGTGAACGTGTCAGAGACCGGTTTGTACTGTACGCCAAGGACGGTCACCACATGGGGATTATCCACATTTTCGAATAGGTGGGGGTCCTGCTGGTGCTCTTCGGGCAAACCTACCAGTACATCAGGCGAGTTGGATATCCATTTCCTCAACTCGTAACCTCCCGACTTCAAAAGGGCGGTGAGTTCGTCTCTCAGGACAATCGCCTCTGAGACAGATGAGGCGCCCGTGCAAATGTCATCCACATAGACGTCACTGGCCAAAATGGCGGAGGCGCGAGGGTATCTCAAGCGCTCCTTCTCGGCCAACTCCAACAAAGAACGAATCGCAACAAACGGGCTCGAAGCCAAACCGTACGTATTCGTATTCAATTCATAAATCAACAAGGGGTCCCTAGGACTCTCTCTCCACAAAATCAATTGGTACCTCCTATCCTCTGGATGGATGACCGTTTGTCTGAACATCATCCGGATGTCAGTCATAAATACAATTTGATGCCGCCGGAAGTTGGTCAAAATGTCTGAGATCTCCGTGTGCAGCTTGGGACCTACATGCAGACACTGGTTCAAGGACGCTCCAGTAGAGGTGGGAGCCGAACCGTCAAAGACCACCCGAGTCTTTCCGGATTTCAAAACGGCGTGGTGCGGCAAAAAGAAGTGCTCAACGGAGCGCCAATCCAAATCGCTCACGGACATGTGCCCTAACTCCTCATACTCCCGCATGAATTCAACATACTTCTGGCGGAAGACCGGATCCTTGCTCATGCGACGCTCCATCGCCACTAGCCTACGTTCCGCTAGCGGTCGGGATTCGCCCAGAGGAGGTCGGCCGGCACGAAAGGGGAGACGGGTGATCAAACGACCAGAGCGGAGGCGACCAGTGTTATTCTGGTAATACAACTCGCATTCATCCGCTACTGGGTCGACCCGCGGGGCTGGTGGAGGTTCCTCAACCTCCCAAAACTTCTGCACCACTTCGGAGAGAGACACATTAAAAACAAGACCGCGATCCTCATCAAGGGAATCCAAAACGCGGCGAGCAGGGCCCATCACAACTGTACCGAGTGTCGTCTGCAGAGCTACCAAGCCATCTGGCTGCAAAACTCGCTTCCCCGTCAACAAAACTCGCCCCAGGACATCGGCTCCAAGGAGAGCATCAATCGGGCCTGGGCGGAAGAAATTTGGATCGGCGAGTGGGGAATCAGACACCAAAGACAACATACTCGGTCCCAAGTCAACTGAAGGTTGACGGCCAACAACTGTGTCCAACACAATCGCCGAGGTCTTAATGCCTGGCGTGGACTTATTACGTGATGTAAATGTGAAGTCAACATGCCCTAACAACCCGGGGACTTTCACATCGCCAACACCTCTCACGCCTTCCGTGTGGGGGTGCACCTTGAGGCCCAACCGCCTAACTAACCAAGATGACACAACACACCCCTGAGCACCGGAATCCAACAAGGCGCGAACTTCCACAAGGTCGCCATTCAATCCCCTGACAAGCACAGAGGCCGTGGGCAACAAAACGGTCTCTGGAGGGGTGGCTACAATCGACCGTAAACACGTTGATTGCTAGTATGTGGGGTCCCCAGACGTCCCCCCATGGTAAGGGGGTCGCTCATAGCGATCCAGTGGGTCCCAATCTCCCACATACTGCCTACGTCCAAATCGCCCGGTATCAGGCGGGTTATATCTCCCGGCCCCTTGAAGACGGGGCGGGCGCCGCTCCAAACGCGGGTATTCGGCGAGCGGCGGCGAGAATCGGTGCCTATCATCCACCGTGTACGTCGCCCCATAGTCGCGGGGGCACGGTGACCGATTTTCAGAGGGGGGGTCCCGGGGACCCCCGGCTGTGCGAGGCTCAACACGTTGCGGGGGGCTTCTACGACCTCCCGCAACGCTCGCAAAATCGAACCCCCTAGTTGGGGACCGATTTCCCATTGGGGGGTCCGTGGGACCCCCGCCCGTGCGAGGCTCAAAACGTCGCGGGGGGCCTCTACGACCTCCGGCAACGCCCGCATAACTCATCCCCATCCTTGGGGATCGGTTTCCCATTGGGGGGTCCCTGGGACCCCCGCCCGTTTGAGGCTCAAAACGTGGCGGAGAGCGTCTGGGGCCACTCTGGTGGCCACTAGAACTGCTGCGGGATGCAAACACCGCGGGGGGTCCGAGCCCCCCACCCATACGAGGTGATCCTGCAGCGACGCGCTGCGGCGCTCCGCCGCCCTCTGGGCTGTTCATGCAGAGGAGGGGATGGTGGTTGCCCTTACAAAAGCGGCATGGGTGCGCTTGGGTACATTCGCGCTGCATGTGCAGGCCCAAGCACGAGTAGCACCATGTCCGTTGTCGCGCGATCGCTCGACGGCCTTGGACGCGCTGGTCGAGGAACTTATCACAACGGGTCGTGCTGTGACCCGGTTCCCGACAATACAAGCAGCGGGCGGTCTCCTGGACGGCGGCATAGCGGCCGGGCGCGCGAGGGGCCATACGCCCCCTACGGGGGGGTCCGGTGGGGGATCTACTCTGTGGCACAGGTCGTTCGGGTCCCATAGGACCGGCCAGAGAGGAATTATCTGCCAGTCTACTTTCTCCTTCCAGGAACGTCAAGAGGTCCGAGAAGGGTGGCAGATAAGTCGCACTATCCCCACCATACTGCTGCTCAAAACGGACCTTAACAGAGTCCGGCAACTTTCCCAGGACAATGTGCAGTAACAAAAACGACCACTGCTCCACTGGGAGTTTTAAGTTTTTCAATGCGTTGTAGGCAACCAACAGCGGATTCAACAAAGCCACTCTCAAGTGCATCACGCTGGCAACGCGGGGTAAATTCAAAATGGCGGCAACATGGTTGTCCGCCAGACGTCGTACGTTCTGGTACCGACGGGCAATCAAATCCCTAGCAATAGGGTAGTTTTCATCCGAGGGGGCCAAATGTTGAACCGATTCAAGGGCCTCCCCTTCCAACACGGATAACAAATAAGCTAACTTCTGGCCCTGGGTCAAATCGTCCCGGGCATGTACAAGACTATCAAAAATATTAATAAAGCCCTCCCAGTCCTCTAGACGACCAGCAAAGCGCCTTAAGTCTAAGGGGGCCAATCTAGCAAAGAGAGGGGGCATACTTTTAGATGTGACCGGGGACGGGCTCGGTTCATTCTCTCTTGCCACTTGCAAAGGTCGAGCTACCTGGGTAATTCTGTCCGCAAAATCATAACACTGGTCCACATCCAAACCGACTTCTTGTCGCATTTCCACCTCGGCCTCAACAGTCCTTTCCAAAAATAAGGCATACTGCTCATCAACAACAGCCAAACGTATGGGCAGATCTACGTATCTGTTCAACAAGGCCTCCGTTCTATCCGGTCGATCCAACAACGCGACCGCAGAAGCCAACCACCGTAACTCAGAACGTATTTTGGCTTTAGCAGAGGAGGCCGTCATTGTAACGTCACAAATTTATCAACAAAGACAACAAATTCAAAATATTCACTATAACACAAAATCTCCAATATTTGGAGGTTATTACTAACCACAAAATTCCAATATTACAACAACAAAGTATTTATAATGACACAAACTCTTAAATATCTGGAGGTTATCAGAAAACAACAAAACTCACTGACTATTGAAATTCACTTGGATATCAACACAACATACTGTTACACAACAACAAGTTAATTTCAATTATTTCAAAGCACAAGTTTCAATGAGTTTCAATGTGTAAACAATGTCCCAAATCATTTAAGTTTCACTAAGTATTGAGTGCAAACTTATTAGCTGCAGCTAATTGAGCAGCTGCAACCCACCTTATCGGATTGGAACGAGCACAACGCGCAATACTGAAAACAATGCTGAGAAAACCGAGACGTTTTCCTACCGATTCCTTATACCAGGAAACGCAAGTCCTCAGTGTCAGAAGGCTGTACCTACTGAACATTACACTCAGTGCACACCAGGAGTTACTGAACTCTGATCTCCACGGGACCCTGTTAAATAAGCGCACAGTTAGACTCCCTATTCCCAAAGTTAACACCACTTTTGCCTCGCGATTTAATTTCTATAGGAAACCTCATATTTATAACAGGATAAATCGTGTTTGCAACATTCTGAGACTGGGAACTCGTGCAGCCAAAATAAAAATCAAATCCGAACTGCTAAACTGGAACTGTCGGGCCTCGGAGGACATATTAGCAAGTACTGTATAACCGCATGGGTACTATTGTATTTTACTATGTAAGCTTTGCAGAAGTTCTTGAAACATTTGTCCGTTTTTTGTCAGATATGGGAAAAAAAAAAAAAAAAAAAAAAAAAAAAAAAAAAAAAAAAATATATATCTAGCTTGTAAGTATCATTTTAGTAAATAAAAAACAGTTTGTATAGGAATATAATCATTAGAATAAGCAATATTATTTTAGTTATAAGTATAAAACACTTATTGTCACCTAAATTTACAAAGTTATTGTAGGTACCGCTACATCCCATTTTTGAATAAAGTCAAAGTAAGATTCCCCCGATCCAGGCTGAGCCTAGTGTGGAAATTTTTTGTATAAATAAACCTAC
The DNA here is from genome assembly GCA_949710035.1 of Crambus lathoniellus. Lineage (NCBI taxonomy): Eukaryota > Metazoa > Arthropoda > Insecta > Lepidoptera > Crambidae > Crambus > Crambus lathoniellus. The sequence continues at coordinate 356,112 of OX453304.1, forward strand.
CTGTAATGTACTTATTGAAATAAAGAATTTATTTATTTATTTATTTATTATAGCTGACCTTTTATTAGCTATTATTTTAGCACCAAACTTGTCAATATTCACAACTCAAGTTTGCTGACAAAACTAAATAATAATTATTATGAACAAAGAAAGGTATCTGTTTACATTTTGGAACTTCAATACATGACAATTAATTACAAGACATGGAACCAATAACAAAGGAATGCCCTTTACTTTTCAAATGCAAGTTAATTACCATTTACAAGTACAAATTAATCTAGTCCGGACCAGACTGGGTCATCAAACGGCACTGATTAATACAAAGTTTTGGCGTGGGCCTCTCAGGCCTTCAAGCTACGCTCTTGGCTACCAAGAAATGTTCAGTACACCCCTGCCTAGACCGCGGAGTCAGCATTGGCGCAGTGGAAGGCTATCATGAGTATAGACTCCGGACAAATCTTGGTTTCAGCCGGGATGTAACTGAACAATAGGACTGCGATACACAGCGGAGAGACTTTTAAGTAAGGTAAGGTTACATACGGGTCTGTGGGTCGACCGTCTCCAAGGCAGAAGTGGTGTAAGGGGGGCCCCCCCTGTGGCTCCGTCTTCTTCTGCAGACCTTACCAATTAGTCACCTCACTCATAACACAAATAACAGCGTTCACAAGACACCGGGCGTTTCAACAATAGATACACAAAGACACACACGTGGGAGCTTTTTTTATTACGATATAGTGTCTCGACAACAAGCGCGTGTGGTAGAAAAGGTTATCTTTCAAAGCATCCGCGACCGGCCACTCCAGAGATGGCATCAAAACCTTGGTCGTACAAAACGGGATCACATAGATAATTTAAGATGTATTCAAACTCGATATGCCAGGCACATTCAACGCGAGCGATTTTTAACAAATTCAGCAAAAATATCCCGACATTTTTTTTACAAGAATTTCAATCAAGTGTCACTGTCAACTTCAAGTGACAGCTAATGTCAATTTGACGTGACATTAGGGATGCGTTCAGAAGTGTCGATCTTTTCCGAACAGTGAACATTGACAACATAGAAACATGTAAGTCTCACTTTATAAAATTAGAAATTTTGAGCCTCCCCTCATTATATATTTACGAAATATGTAAATTTATAAAAAATAATCCATCGACATTTGCTAAAGGCATACCTGACAATTCACGTTCCCCTAGGACAAACAATAAAAACAAGTATAAAATACCACATAGTCATGTAGAAGCATATCTTACAAGTCCCTATTGTTCTGCAATAAAAATACATAACCACCTACCATTAGAATTAAGAATGGAAAAGAATATTAATATCTTCTTAAAAAAATTAAAAGAAATGCTGATCAAAAAATGTTATTATAATTTAAATGAATTCCTAAATGATAAATTTATATAATTAAAAATGATCTATAATACTAATATACTTACTTACAATAATCTTTTCATAATAAAATCTTTAAATTTATTAATATTGAATTTTCTAAAATCAATTTTATTAAGTAAAAATTTTAATTTAAACATACTTAATAAAATTACTAAATATTTAATTAAATTGTATGCTCTCCGTTACACGTTCATACCTATTCTTACGCTATGCCTACACAGGTAACATGATGTACTGTAAAATTGTTAATTCCAGCTTGTACCACTTCATGAAATGCAATAAAGAACTTGAAACTTGAAACTAGTTGAATTCAAGTTTGGATCGTTTCCGAGAAAAGAACATTGAATAACATTTACTAATATTGAGATCGAGTTTATTTAAACCACAATAATTCTCAAATCTAATTAGGTCGTCTTGTAATAAACGGCAATCCGATTCATTTTTTATTGCTTTATAAATTTTCATATCATCTGCAAATAAAAGAATTTCTGAGTATTTAAAACAGTTAGACACGTCGTTAATAAATATAACAAATAAAAGTGGTCCAAGAATGGAACCCTGAGGGACCCCTGAGGGTACCACATTCCATGATGACGAGTAACCATTTATAGCTACAGATTGGGACCGGTTTAGTATGTAGGAGGTAAACCATCTAAATAAGTTTCCGTGAATTCCGGCATAAAAAAGCTTTTCCAACAAAAGTGAGTGATCTATGCGATCAAAGCACTTAGAATAGTCAGTGAATATCGCATGAACATCCTCACCTGCATCCATTTTAGAAGTTATAAAGTCACTAAATATAAGCAGATTTGAAGTGGTAGAACGATTTGTAACAAAACCGTGCTGGGTGGTCGTAAGTTGTTGTTTGAACGCAGCGTAAAGTTGCAGATGGACTATTCGCTCCAGTAACTTAGCAAAAATACATAATTTTGAAATAGGGCGATAATTACAAACGTCATTTTTATTGCCTTTCTTATGGACTGGTGTTATGAAAGCGTTTTTCCACATTTCTGGCATTACTCCCTCATTTAGTGACTTTCTAAAGAGTAAACATAATGGCTCAGTCAAGCTTGAAGCGCAATTTACAATAAAGATTGGGTGAACATGGTCGGGGCCGGCGCCCTTATTCAAATCGAGACCTTTCAGCAAACGCGTCACTTGTTCTGGGTCAATACATATTTTATCTATGAGCATCATTGGATTGCTTGTGTTGGATATCGAATTTATTTTATTTTATTAATGCATAGATGGGACATTTGCAAAGACGCAATCCTTTCATATATTCCATCCTACTCTCCCGCACGCACTATGAAGATGTTTCCGTCTCATGACTGCGATTGACATTTGAAGATATGTGAATTAGCTTACTTGCTTACTTGCGGCTCAGTGGTTTAGTAGCGCGCCCGCTGCATACATCATTTTTTAATTGATAATTAATTGCTGTGTGAACTCAAGGTGCCGTGTGTGAACTATTATTATTTGTTTATTGAACTTATTCAACGTGATATTGGTGCCTAAGAAAATCCAAGAAAAACTGGTATTGGAACAAAAGTGATCACGACGTGTCGTGAGGAACAGGTGAGTGCGTGCATCCTTCATTTTAATCCTGCTCCATAGCCGAATTTCTTCGTCCAAATGTGTCCAAAGCGTTTTTGCAAGACCTAAATTAATCGAACACCAATATTTCATACGTATTTTTATTTTTTTTAACCAGCAAAAATCCTAAATACAGTCCACATTCGAACCTCGTGGTAAACCCACAGAAGATATCCACCATCTTTTTTTGGTCACTTCGGCCGCATAATTTATATTTAATTACACCGCATAATACGTAAAAATATTATTTAATTTATTTAATTATCGCCCCGCTAGTTATAACTGTTTCGGTCACTGTACTACGTAATTAAATAGATCGTCGTTTATTTCTTTATATTTTCCCCGCAGCGACTATCTATTTAGTTTATTTTTATTTTTATTACCGCACCGCATTACATAGTACAACACAACGTTTAGTTATTTCTAACAAAACCGCAAATCATTCCATATTTAATTCCGCCATTTTTACGTATTAGAAATTTGTTCGTTCGTTCGCACGACCTTGACTCAGCCAGCGCGCGACTACCGTTTTTATTTTTCTTCGCATTTTTTTTTTTCATTCACCCGCGTTATTTTAACCCGCATTATAGTTATTTTAATTTATTTACCGCATATCATATTTACATTTCGATTACCGCTAATACATTTATAACTTTCAAAATGGTTAAATCAAGAAGGAAAGGCAGTGATGCAGAGTATTTTGATACTGATATTTCTACAAATAAAAATCAATTAACTATTTATATTTGCAAGCGTGATGTATTATACAAACGCGTTGAAAATATTTTTGATCTTGCACAAAAGACGATAAAAGATTCTCAGTTTTATAATTCATTTTGTTCTAGTGCTTTGAATATAGATACATTACGTAATGAATATCAAGAAGTTTTAGATTCTTTTAATATGTTAAATTTGCAATTACACCCAGGCACTGAGGTCGATTATGATTCTTGGTTGTCATTTGAAGAAATGTATTGTTTTATTAAACAGGTTTTACTCGAGCATAAAAACGAGTGCCCTGTACCGCAAACTTCCTTTAAAAACTCAAGTCCGCGCCTTCCTCCCATCGACTTAATGTCATTTGATGGTGATGTTAAGAAATGGCCTTTGTTTTACCAACAATTTAAGAATATGATACACGATAACGCATCGCTAACAAATAGTGAAAAAGTATTCTATTTGGTAGGGAAACTGACCGGGCAGGCGTCGTGCGTTTGCGCAGGGCTGGCTCCAACCGCTGAAAATTATTTTGTTATTTGGGAGGCACTCGTGCAAAAGTATGACGACCCTCGCTCACTCGCATCCGCTTATTTAAATCAATTGTTGCATTTTAAACCGCTAACCCTTTCTAGTTCCAACGGGCTGGATTCTTTTATTAATAATTTTGATTCGTCCGTGGAAGCTCTTAAGCAGCTCAAACTTGATAATTTAACCGATTTTATTTTCTTACATTTAGCTTTGCAAAAGTTAGACGCAGATACAATTAAATTATTTGAAACTACTTATCGTAAGGAAAAAATACCTTCTTATCAACAATTAACGGAATTCATAAAAGAACAGACTAAAGTTTTGTCGCGTTCGCCAAACATTAATAAATCGGTTGATAATTCGCATAATAAACAACAACGTTTTGTAACGCACGCCCCTAAGCCATCCAAGTCTTTTATAAACACGGAATTGGGGCGCAAGGCAAACGAAACATGCGGTTTGTGTAATAGCAAACAACATGAACATTTATATACTTGTGCATCTTTTATGCAAATATCCCCGCACGAAAGATATAATTTCATTAAAATAAATAATTATTGCAACAATTGTTTAAGTGTAAAACATAAAACTTTTTCGTGTACGTCTAAACATAATTGTTCTCATTGTTCTATGCGACACCACTCATTATTGCACTTTAACTTGCCGCAAAATATTAAATCTAATTGTAACGTTAGTGCAGTGGTGTCCGAACCCGCTAATTCCGCGATTATTAATCCCGCTATTTACGAACCCGCTAATTCCGCTATTTATGAAACCGCTACCGCTCCTGGCTCGCCGCCGCGTTCTACCGCGCGCAGTCAACCCGCATTGAATTTTCCCGCCGCTTCTAATAGTGCATCGGTCTGTACAGTTTCGTACGATCGAGTAGATCGTTGTTTAACGACTACGTTGCTAGGGACCGCTAAAATTAAAGTTATTGATACTTTTAACCGCACTCACTATTTGAGATGTCTAGTGGATCCTGGCTCTCAAAGTGATTATATTTCCGCATCTTGTTGTAAGCGACTGTCGCTTCCAATTTGTAAACAAACCCGCTATTCGGAAGTTCAAGGTATAGGAGGAGCATCGCAAAAGATTATCGGCGTTACTTCGTTAAAGTTTTCGTCTCGCTTTGACGACCATTGCGAGTATTCTATTAAACCCATGGTCGTGGGAAATATAACGTCGCAGCTACCGGACACCCGTGTCGATACCGCGTCTATCGAATTCGTACGCGACTTACCGCTTGCTGACGATGACTTTTCTAAACCGGGACCTATAGATATTTTGTTAGGTGTCAAACTTTATTGTGAAATTTTACTTTATAATAACATTAAAAGCCCGTCAACCGGTATGCCCTCCGCACTTGAAACGACCTTAGGTTACCTAATTTTAGGTGACGCGCCTATTGTTTCCCCGCAACCCGCTACCTGCACATTGTGTGCATTTTCTTCGGACCCGCTAGATAAGATTGTCGAAAGATTTTGGGCAGTCGAGGAGTTACCCTCACGGACGTTTTTAAGTCCTGATGATCAACAGTGTGAAACTATTTACACGTCTACCACTGTACGTAACTCTGACGGCAGTTATTCTGTTGACCTCCCTTTTAAAGAAGACCCCAATAATCTAGGCAATTCTTATACAACCGCGAAAAAACGTTTTTTACTTTTAGAAAAAAGGTTCTCTAAGGATCCTAATTTAAAACTTAATTATGATGAAATCATTCGTGAATACCTCGATAAAGGCATTCTGTCTCGCACCGCACCCGAGGAAATTTCTACCCCGGGTTTTTATATACCGCATCACCCAGTAGTTCGCAACGACAAGGCGACTACCAAGGTTCGTCCCGTGCTGGATGGCAGCGCCAAGACCGATACAGGGTTGTCACTTAATGACATCCTGTATACGGGTTGCAATCTACAGGCTGATATTTTTCATATACTTTTAAATGTTCGCGTTTTCCGTATTGCCTTTTTTGCAGACGTGAAACAAATGTATTTATGTATTTATACAAATAATCCGCACCGCAGGTATCAACGAATCTTGTATAGATTTTCTGATACCGACTCGCTCGAGGTTTTTGAGTTCACTCGAGTTACATTTGGACTTCGGTCTTCTCCTTTTTTGGCGCTCCGCACGCTACGTCAACTTGCTAGCGATGAACGGCATAATTTCCCCAATGCGGCAGCCGTACTAGAAAGAGATATGTATATGGACGACCTGGCTTCGTCTGCTTCTTCCCTTGAGGAAGCAGTCAAGACAGCCACTGGTCTAATCCAGCTATTCAAAACTGGTGGTTTTGACTTGGTCAAATGGACGTCTAACTCGGTCGAGTTGCTTGAAAATATTCCCGAGTCGCACCGTCAATCTGAATGTATTTCGTTTGATGACGAAAACAGCTTTAAGATTCTAGGGCTGCGATGGTTGCCCGCTCAAGACGCTTTCATTTTTGAAGTCTCAAGTCCTCCGCCTCTTTGTACTAAGCGCGCCATTTTATCTGCAACCGCACGGCTGTACGACGTCTTAGGGCTCGTCGGTCCGATAATTTTATTCGCTAAATTACTAATTAAAGAACTCTGGCTATTAAATCTCGATTGGGACGATGTTCCCCCTCCCGCTATAATTAAATCGTGGCAACGATATTTATTAGAACTACCGCAAATATCAACATTAACGTTCCCGCGTCATTTTGGTATAGAAACTGGTTCTATGGTTTCATTAGTCGCGTTTTCGGACGCGAGTGAATCCGCATACGGTTGCGTTATATATTTACATGTTGTAAATGGCGATCAGCCACCAATCGTTTCGCTTGTTTGTTCTAAATCGCGTGTCGCATCCGCTAAACCAAAAATTACTCTCGCCCGCTTGGAGCTGAACGGTATACTGTTAATGTCGCGACTTTTTAAAACTGTTTATGATACTTTATCAATGCGACATAAAATTGACAATATATACGCGTTCTCAGACTCCGAAGTAGCTCTGTGTTGGTCAATTGCTTCGCCACACAGATTTAATACTTATGTCGCTAACCGCATTTCTCAAATTCAGGAAAATATTGCACCTGATAATTTGTATCATATCGCCGGTTTACAAAACCCCGCAGACTGTGTGTCTCGTGGACTCACACCTTTACAGCTCATTCAGCATGAATTGTGGTTTAAAGGACCGTCTTGGCTTTCTCTGCCTAAACAAGATTGGCCCATACAATGCTTTTCACCTAATCGGTCTTTATTACCGGAGGAAAAAACCGCTTCGCATGTAGTTAAAGCCAATGAAATTGATAACCCGCTTATTAAATTAGCAGCAGATTGTTCCACTTGGGAAAAACTGCTCGAAAGTACCGTTTATTCGCTTAGATTTATGAAAAAATTACCGCAAAACGATATAATTACCGCAGATGATTTAAATACCGCAGAATTAGAGATTATTCGTGCTTTACAATCCAAACATTTTTCTGAAGACATTAAAAATATTTCTAAAGGCCAACCATGCTCGGCTAAGTTACGGAAATTATTTCCATTTGTATGTAACGGTATTTTACGCGTCGGAGGTCGCTTATCGAACTCGACGTTAGATTATTCTTCTAAACATCCTATTTTACTACCCGGAAAAGGACACATTGTTAAATTGCTTATTGAATATTATCATCGCGACAATTGTCATGCCGGACCGCAATTATTAATTTCGATATTAAGATCCAAATTCTGGATTCTCTCCGCTAGGCGTGTTGTTCGTCAACATATACATAAATGTAACGATTGTTTTCGAGTTAATCCGAAACCTACGTTCCCGCTTATGGCTGATTTGCCAAAGTGTAGACTAGAGCAATGCAAGGCGTTTCTACACACGGGCGTTGACTACGCAGGCCCGCTGTATGTTACTCCTTATCGCAAACGCGGAATTCGAAGCGTGAAAGCTTATATTTGTATTTTTATTTGTTTTGTAACAAAAGCGGTTCATATCGAACTAGTTTCCAATTTAACTTCAGCTTCATTTATTGACGCATTTAAACGATTTATATCTAGACGTGGTCCTTGTAGTTTTTTATATAGCGACAACGGGACCAATTTCGTCGCTTCCAAAGCCTACTTTAACGAACTTCACGAGTTTTTACGATCTGCTGATTATTATCGAACTTTTAGTAGTGAACTCGCGAAGAACCGCATCACGTGGCGAATGAATCCTCCCACAGCAAGTCACTTTGGTGGAATCTGGGAAATTAATGTTAAGAGTACTAAGACATTATTGTTTCGCACGATCGGTAATCAAGTCCTCACTTATGAAGAGATGTCGACCGTGCTTACACAGATTGAGGCCGTGCTAAATAGCCGTCCGCTTTACGTTTTAAGCTCTGATCCTTCAGAGCCGCTCGCGTTGACCCCCGCTCATTTTTTATCTACAGCTCCGCTAGAATGTTTGCCTGCGGCCGACTTATCGGAAGAACGAACAAATCTCTTGTCGCGCTTCTCTTTACTCGATTCGCTAGTCCAATCATATTGGAAAAGATTTAGATCGGAATATTTGCACAATCTTCAACAGAGAGAAAAATGGAATACTCCATCAAATCCTATAACTGTCGGTACCGTTGTGTTGTTAAATGTAGATAACGCGCCACCCTTACAATGGCCATTAGGAATCATTACTAATTTATATCCTGGTAAGGATGGAGTCGTCCGCGTTGCGGAAGTAAAAACTAAATCTGGCACTTATAAGCGTCCGGTAGTGCGCTTATGCCCTCTTCCCACGCAGTGATCTTTATATATTTATCTTAGTATTTTATTTTAATTTATTAGTTTAGTTTTTATTACTTATAACCAAATTTAATATTTGTATTTACCGCTATAAGGCTTTTCTTTGAAGGGTTTCTTCAAGGCCGGGGGGATGTTGGATATCGAATTTATTTTATTTTATTAATGCATAGATGGGACATTTGCAAAGACGCAATCCTTTCATATATTCCATCCTACTCTCCCGCACGCACTATGAAGATGTTTCCGTCTCATGACTGCGATTGACATTTGAAGATATGTGAATTAGCTTACTTGCTTACTTGCGGCTCAGTGGTTTAGTAGCGCGCCCGCTGCATACATCATTTTTTAATTGATAATTAATTGCTGTGTGAACTCAAGGTGCCGTGTGTGAACTATTATTATTTGTTTATTGAACTTATTCAACGTGATATTGGTGCCTAAGAAAATCCAAGAAAAACTGGTATTGGAACAAAAGTGATCACGACGTGTCGTGAGGAACAGGTGAGTGCGTGCATCCTTCATTTTAATCCTGCTCCATAGCCGAATTTCTTCGTCCAAATGTGTCCAAAGCGTTTTTGCAAGACCTAAATTAATCGAACACCAATATTTCATACGTATTTTTATTTTTTTTAACCAGCAAAAATCCTAAATACAGTCCATATTCGAACCTCGTGGTAAACCCACAGAAGATATCCACCAGCTTGATTCTAATTGGCTGTTTATACTAGTGATAGGCGATTGCTGAAAAGTTGTTTGAAAATACGAAGCGAACAGTTCACACACATTCACACCGTTGTCAGCACTAGTGTCACCATAGTACATGGTGGCAGGATACGATCCCATACAATTTTTTGATGATTTCACATACTTCCAAAACATTTTGGGGTTATTCGTTATAGAGTTTTCCATAAGGGATATGTACTTGGTGTAACATTCAAGTTCAAGGTCTTTAGCTAGTTTCCTGCAATATGTAAAGGATTCGTAGTCAGCCATTCTACCATAGACCTTGTACCTACGGTGACACTTCTGCTTTTCTCTGAGTATCTTTTTCAGTGCAGGACTGTACCATGGCGGGAAGGATTGTTGTTTTATATATTTACTGGGTATATGCTCATCTCTCAATTTATTAATAATATAATAATATTTTTAGAAATCGATAAGTAATCCCCACGTTTATAGAAATATTTTATCCTTCCATTAGTTTCTAACGTTTGGTCACTTTGGATTTGGCAACTTATCTGAAGAGAACGGTGGTGAGGGTCTTCCGGAACCAACGGGTCATTACAGGCTTCCACAAGTACCTTATGGTTTGAAAATACTAGGTCTAACAGATGACTGTTGGCATCATTTAGGACATGATTATATTGGTCAAAATCACATTGATTAATAGTATCCAAAATTAATCCAAAAGTAATTAGAAATTAGTTTTAACAGGTTTCCGAGTACCTACCTAACTCGGTGGTAGCAGGCTGCTTGGCATAAAAAGGTGACCACAAATTCAGATACCGGTTTTATCCGATACCGATTTCCGTTTTACCATTTTCGGTATATCGGTACTATCGGGATTTGTGGACACCCTCGCTCGTTAGCCTACAATATATAAAAAAAGAAAGATAGTCCCACGACTGTACCAAAAGGGATCTAGTTCAGCATATGTCAGTTTTTAAAAACTGACGCTGGTTTTCAACTAGATCCCTTTTTCCTTGACATCTGAATGCCAAGACAGCCCTAATAGCTAAATAAAAAAAAACAAACAAAAACAATGGCACTGACAACAAGGCGCCATTGGGCCGGCCAGCGGTGTTCGCGGGCTGGCTAGTCTGCTGCGAGCGACTCGCCAGGCAGGTGCAATGATATGGTATGCATATGGGCTTCATCAAGCCGCTGGATGCCGGCAGCGCAGGACCGATCGTTGTGGAGATCCTTGGGGGAGTCCTATGCCCAGCAGTGGGCGTCGTTCGGCTGACATGATGATGATGATGGGCTTCATCTGTCATTTGAATTCCTTATTTTAATAGATTTTTGCTGCTTTGTTCTGTTGAACGTTGCTAGCTAGCTATTATTTATACCCGACGTCACTTAACAGGGAATTGACAGAGGCTATTTTTTTTACTAAATTGACTTGAAGTTCGGAAAAACGTAAGAAGTTCATATCCATAAAGTTACACGGTAGCCCCCCAGATGTTTATACTTACGGCAACTCTAATTACATTTATGAGAAGCTGATAAAACAAAGCATCTAAAAATAGATAAAGCTATTGGACAGTTTTACGACGTGTTTTGTTTTTATAACCGTCGTTATAAACTCGACCTTTATGTAAACAAAGAACACTAGTGCGGTCCATGCGAAATATTTCTTTTTTACATAATTATTGCTGAAATAACATATAAGAAGTGTATATATTTAATTACTTACTCCGGTGGCTCAGCGAACCAAAGTGCGTCTTGGCCTCCGATATGAATTTATTTATGTAACATAAAAAAACCTATCGAATAAAAGTACTTATGTATGTAAGAGTATGGAGAGTGGTGGGCGGGTCGGGCACCCCGAAGTCGGGCCAAGTGGTGAAGTGGAAGTACTTAAGCGCGCGCGTTCGGGAACACCATCAGCTCCGTCACCGTCCGGTCGGTACCTGGCCAGCGAGGTGGGCGGGTCGGGCACCCCGAAGTCGGGCCACGTGGTGAAGTGGAAGTACTTAAGCGCGCGCGCTCGGGAACACCATCAGCTCCGTCACCGTCCGGTCGGTACCTGGCCAGCGTGGTGGGCGGGTCGGGCACCCCGAAGTCGGGCCACGTGGTGAAGTGGAAGTACTTAAGCGCGCGCGCTCGGGAACACCATCAGCTCCGTCACCGTCCGGTCGGTACCTGGCCAGCGTGGTGGGCGGGTCGGGCACCCCGAAGTCGGGCCACGTGGTGAAGTGGAAGTGCTTAAGCGCGCGCGCTCGGGCACACCATCAGCTCCGTCACCGTCCGGTCGGTACCTGGCCAGCGTGGTGGGCGGGTCGGGCACCCCGAAGTCGGGCCACGTGGTGAAGTGGAAGTGCTTGAGCACGCGCTGCTCGGCCCCGCGGCACACCATCAGCTCCGTCACCGTCCAGTCGGGGAAGCGCGACTCGTTGAGCGCCGTCACCGCGATGTCGCCGTAGTACACGGGCCGCGTGTCGTACGGCCAGTAGCGGTCGCACTTTTCGCGACCCTACACACAAAGTCAAAGTCGAATTTGTTTATTCAATTTAGATCGTTATTTACAATACTTGTGAACGTCATAAAAGCTACGCAATCGGTTCGCAAACCCTACGGCGGGAAGCCTTGGAGAAGAACCGGCAAGAACAGAAGTACTTAAGTACAGTTATTGTTTTATATTCATATATCAATAACATTTTAAACGTCTCTGTGGTCTAGTGGTTCACACCACACCGGTTACAGAGTCAGAGGTCCCGGATTCGATTGCTAGTAGAAGTACATGTTGTATTCGGTATACGGCCAGAATTAATAACCTATCTACAGATAGGGATAGATGCAATCCAGATAAGTTGCTAGGCAACACCTAGCATCACCCTGGCAACTGTCGTTAATTCTATGTTAATATCAAGCGTTGCATAGCAACTAATCTGGATTGCACCTATCCCTATCTGTAGATAGGTTATTAATTCTGGCCGTTAGCTGATGGTAGGACTTGTTCATGATCCGCCTGGTTAGTTCCCACCATCATATCTAAGTCTGACGCCATAACAATAATGTTTTCAGCGTTATTGTATTCCGGCAGTTAGAGATAAGATAGCCAGTTCCTCAATGATTGAGGATTCCGGGAGTAATTCCCGAAATTCCCATATTAAGTAACTTAACCACCTGTGATATGGAAATCGGAAACAACGACGAGACACGAAATAGAAAAGTTAGTTTTCGGCATTCGACCACGGAGGTCATCAAATAAACCAATAGGGTATTTTACTGTCGTTGAAATGTAGATATTAAATGATGAAGTTTAAAAATATAACATTTAAGAATATAAAATGTGAAAAAATAATTAGAATCTAATTATTTTTTCACATTTATTTTTCGAATCTAAATGAGCTAATTAATTTTGTCTTTCCAAATGACTACTATGACGCTACTGACTCGATGACGTCACAAAGACAGTCGTTCTCTCCTTATCTAATTAGAAAATTTGATGCCCTATAACTTTGAAAATATTCCAGATAATTCAAAATAATAACTTTTGTGTTGCTAATATTTCGAAAACATTTCAAATAAATAAAAAACATCAGTAAAATACACTATATCGATGAATGACGCATACCTTCTCAACGCAGCGCGTCAGCATGACGATGGCGCGCGATCCGGACTCCCAGCACATGCGCCAGAAGTCGTCGCGCGTGCAGTGCAGCGGGCCCTGCGCCAAACAACAAACAGAATAGTTAACAAACCGACAACACAAGTGTTTTGATCACAGAACACAACATGTTTTAATTTGGAAGTGGGCGGGGCACGCGAATTTTAGAGAAGCCCATTGATTGCTCAAAATCACAAACCCTTCCGTAGGTATTTATATTGTCTGTGTACCATTTTGGGAAAAGATTAGTATTCGTATAGCTCCTGCGTGACGATGAACTCTCTCGAGTTGTATATCATGAGTACTCGCGTAGTACAGTAACTGCGTGACGATGAACTCTTTCGGCGAGTTGTGTATCATGAGTACTCGCGCGGTACAGTACCTGCGTGACGATGAACTCTCTGGACGAGTTGTGTATCATGAGTACTCGCGTGGTTCAGTACCTGCGTGACGATGAACTCTCTCGGCGAGTTGTGTATCATGAGTACGCGGTACAGTACCTGCGTGACGATGAACTCTCTGGACGAGTTGTGTATCATGAGTACTCGCGTGGTTCAGTACCTGCGTGACGATGAACTCTCTCGGCGAGTTGTGTATCATGAGTACGCGGTACAGTACCTGCGTGACGATGAACTCTCTCGGCGAGTTGTGTATCATGAGTACGCGGTACAGTACCTGCGTGACGATGAACTCTCTGGGCGAGTTGTGCCCAGGCACGTAGTTGGCGTTGATGTAGTCGGAGCCCTCCTCGTCGTCGACGGGCTGCAGCTTGTAGCGCGAGTGGTCGTAGGGCAGGATGTTCGTGAACCGGTTCTTGGGCCGGTTGCACGGCAGGTCCGCCGCCGTGCACGCCTGCTCGCGCCCCACGTGCTTCAGCTCCTCAAACTCTTCGCTGAACCTACAACGCACGTCATAAAATTGTTTCATTAAATTACAACAGTATGTAGGTACGTTAATTTTTTTTTTTGTAAGATGACCCTTCACTAAAAACAAAATAGGGATCTTTATTCGCATTAGTAGTGCAATTTAAAATTTATGGCGGCTGTGAAATCAGGTAAAGGGGCTGCGCAGCACCTATATGTTATATATGTCACCTATTAGGTATGTTAATGGGAGAGGTGCAGTGTAGTCTTTGCAGAAATTCAGACGTTTTTAAGTTTGCTAGCATATCTTCACCTCTCGAGTCACTACTGAGCATTGACCTCTCTTATTTAAAACCGATCGCTTGGTCCTGAGCGATTCTTAGCCAGTGTACTCCGCGATTTCGACTATATCGTCGACTCATCTTGCTAATGGACATGATAAAGTTTGTATCACGCTGTAAATAGTGTTAACGAGTTCAAATTAAAGACTTATTAAATTGGATTATTAAAATAATACCTACATACATGGACAATGACCATTTTTGAATGGCAGCTGGCGTCTTTTTCTTTTCTTGCGACCATCAACCAAACATTGAAATATAATTTGTTGGCAGCACTACAGACAATATTTGCAAAGGAAGTATACCTGTAAACTCAGTCCGAACCGAGTGAGACTAGCTAGAACTTAACTTTGTTTTTCTTAGTGTTTGTATGAATGACAAAGTTACATTTGCGGTTTTTAAAAATGTTCTATATACGGACGGATGGTTTTAGCTTGGTTCTGCCTAAGTTTACAGCTATACTGTCTTGGCGAATATTGTTTGTTATGCTATCAAGAATTGGTATTCAAACATTTTGTTGATGGCCGCGAGACAAAAAAAGACGCCAATTTAAGGCAATGCCTTTTGGAAACATACCTGAAGTCAGAGTCGGCGGACATGAGCCGGTAGTGGTCGATGAAGTCCTGCACGCGCACGGGGCGCGAGGTGCGCGGCGCGGGCGGCGCGGGCGGCGCGGCGGGCCGACGCCGCAGCCGGCGCGCCACCGCCGCCGCCGCGCCCGCGCCCACGCACAGCGCCACCGCCGCGCACGCGCCCGCGATCCACGCCGTGTTGTCCACCTCTGACACCACACCACCATCAGTATTTTACACATGACTAGGAAATTTTTGAACATGCATATTGTCTATTGAAGTCGATCGCAAATAAAAAATACAACTAACCACGAGCCCTATAAGTAGCTTTCAGGCGGGATCTACTATCACATTTTTCCTATACTTACAATATTGCATTGTGAATGCATAAAAAATAATTTAAAATCTCAATACAACTAACGTTTAAACACGCCATTTATTAAATTTGTCTTTACCGAACAAACACGAAGCAGAAACAGAACAGACAGAAAGACTTTATAGTGTTCTGTAAGCTGACGAACTTCATGTTTGTTTACATCCAGCAACGATCTGTTCAAAATTGACTATAAGTATTTTAAGCGTTTTACTATTACACTTCCTCCGCCTTTCAATTGAATAGTTTACAAACTGGGGGCCAAGTCTGCTAACGTTAATTCATAATCGTGCGTGCCTCAATCGTGTTTCAATTGTAGTTCAATGGTAGTGCTTTTTTACACACTAGTTACAAGAATTATGACAGTATAATGTGACGTGAATGTAGTGTGTGGTCTGACCATCAGTAGTATTGTGAAAAAAGTACACATTTCTTGTAATTAGTGTGTAAAAAAGCTCTACCATTGAACTACATTTAAAACACGATTGAGACACGATTGCGACTTAACGTTAGCAGGCTTGGCCCCCTGTTCAGCCGTTGATAAAATAGTTGCTGCGGCATGATTACTTAAAATATTGTACCGGTGACTCATCTTTGACATATTAGATAAATTATCTGATAGGTATTTAAAGTGAAATATAGTTCACTATACTCTTATTACAAACATTAGTTCATAAACAAAAAAAAGGAAAGTTGTTATTTTTTGTTAACCCAGAATGTAGAACTAGAAAGAAGAAAGATTTGCCCAACTCAATAATACACAAAGCACAATTACAAAAAGATTAGCTACTTACTGTTATCAATGTAGGCGATCAAGTCGCCCACAACTCACTCGGCTTAGATCCGTTAACATCGCACTTTACCTAACATATTTACAGTTTTTCACATTAAACAATGAATGGCAAAATTGATAATCTTCTGATACTCATTAAAACATTTAAATAATTATATATTGCCATAATCCTTCCTACCATTCAGCTATTGTTTGCGCGAGGCCGCCAGCAGTCACGCTCCGAGTTGTTCTATTCATTAGACAAGTTTTAATTGATAACGCAATCTGCTACTATGTACCCTTGACAAACTATTGATGGCGAGATGCGGAAATCTATCTTTACTTACTAATATTATAAGACTGGTTAGTTTATCTGAATGCACGTATATCAGGAACTAACCGCTAGAATTGCGTTTATTTTTGGTAAGTACAGAGAAAGATTGAAACAACACGAAAGTAAAACCAACTTTTGCTGGAAAACTTTCGGCCACTGGCCAACTTTCTAGATATATTAAGAAAAACTGTATGGTACGAGAAGCGATTGAAATCAAGAAGTATAAAAATTTCAATCGGGAGGACGGGTTTAAATTGTCATCAGCGTGGAATCCAGTGATTAACAAGTGTAAGCCGCGAGTTTTACCGTTCAAAACAAACCCCGATACTGTGAGTGTTGTGTGCCGTAATCCCATCACTAGCGATGACAAAAACAAAAAAAGTGACAATTTGAGGGTGGCCGAAGATCTCCAAGCCCGCCCGAACAGACGTCGTCGCGCACCGCCAGTCTGCTTGTCAAAGAGCATGTAATCACTGCTGCTTGTGACCACGGTTGTTGCAACACAGCCGAAACGTCAAGCTGTAAGTACATAATAATATATACTTCATAATAAATGTCGCGTTGAGTCCCGTTACTCTTGTTTATAACTGTTTTTGTGTAACTAAGTATAGCAACTTACATATTGTATTCATATTTATATTTTGATCTTTATAAATGATTTACTGGATTCCATACCTGGGGAATGTTTAGCCTACGCGGATGACTTGAAGGTTTATAGACACAAAAAAAATAATTTAACAGATTGTGCAGCCTTGCAGAATGACATCGAAATCATACTTAAGTGGTGCGTAGATAATTGTATGCTTTTAAATATTAAAAAATGTCAGGTGATAAGTTTCACCAAGAATAAACGACCCATAGTGTATCATTACACGATACATGGAGTGGCTTTGGAGCGAGTGAGTGTCATACGCGACCTGGGTGTTATATTTGACTCTGCCCTATCTTTTAGACATCACTATGACTACATATGCAGTAAGGCTAATAAAATGCTCGGGTTCATTTTCCGACAGGCCAGACCATTTAGAAATGATAAATCATTAATAATTTTATATACGTCCCTTGTTAGAAGTATTTTGGAATGCTGCTCCTGCGTCTGGTCACCAATTTATCAAATACACACTGATAGAATCGAGTCAATTCAGCGGCGTTTCCTAAGATATACTAGTGCTAAGTTCGGTTTAAGACGTCAACTACCACATTATACGGATCGATTTAAAAAATATTCATTACTTAGTTTGGAAAAAAGGAGATGGTATGTAGACTTATGCACCTTGCATAAAATAGTAAATGGAAATTTTGATGCTGAATTATTGAGCCAGGTTAACTTTAAAGTTCCCACTAGATCTGTACGTATTCCGCAATTGTTCGCAATACCTTCTACCAATAATAATGTTTCAAAGTGTAGTCCTTTAATACGAATGTGCCGTTCATACAACAATTTACTTATATTACATAGAGATTTAGACATAAATGGCAGCAGCCTAACACATTTTAAGTCTTCGTTACAAGTTATAGCTAATAATTAACAGTGTATAAATATTATAGTAGATAACATTTAATTAAGTCCCATTGTTTGTTTACTGCACCTATTATAAGACTACGAATGCTGTGTACAATTATGATAGGAATATAGATTTAATTATGCTAAGCCATGGTAGATTTTTTGAATTTTTTTTAACCTATGTTTTGTTATTGTGCCAATAAAGAAAATAAAATAAAATAAAATTTTACAATATAATACAAACCATTATAGCGATAAGATAACACGAAGATTAAATGGAAAATTGGCTATTAATGCTTTGTTAAGAATTAGTTGTAGGTAAGTATAGATAAAAGCAAATACTTGCCGACTACTGTTTCTGCCTCCACCAACGAGCCGAAACCACCACCGTCTTATACTATGACCCACAACAACACCAACACGCAGCTTAGTTTTGTACATTTGAATAGAAATTGTTAAGTTGGTAAACAAAGACATTCGATAAGTTAAATATAAATAAATTATAATGTTCAAGAAATGTAAGGTCATTAAAATCATAAACATTGATATAATCGCAAGTGGCAAAGGCGATCATTTTAACGAATTCTTTTGGAACGATATTAACTAGTCGAAGACTATGAAACAAGTCCTCAATATAGAATTAGCACAGAGCAGGCACTGAGCACACATTGAAAATGGAAACAATTTTAGTATTTCATTAACATTGATTTACCTCTTGTTTTATAATGAAGATTTATAAATTATTCTTGTCACAGTTCCTCATACCAGTTTGTTTTATAAAAGAAAGCTTGATAATACCGAGCACAACATCGACATAATTTTACATGTGGTCACAAGTAACTATTTACTATTGTATTTTGGTCAATTAGTGTGGAACGCGTTGTGAAAAGTCGCGCGGCGCTATCAGGCGGGCTCGCCGGCCGGATTGCGAGATAGCACTGATTATTAATGATAACTGTTCTTCACTAGAAATCAGCAATCAGTAGTTAGTTCATTTATCCTTGTTAATATCAATTCAAGTTATCCTTCTCTACGTATCTAATCAACTCATCCGTATTCTAAGACGTTTCCGTAACTCGATATTATCTGCTCAACTAACTCTGTTTAGTAATCGGTAGGAAAAATTTAAACATCGTATCCTAAATTGAATACAAGAATTATGACATTTACAGTCTTTGATCTATTTTCGTGGATAAATCTGTGACTGTATTTGAGATAATTTAGTTTGAAAATATCGATAATGCTTTATTATTACAAAATCTACTTAATTTATAAAATTAATAATATTTATAAAATGAACTAAGTAGTTTCTTAAAAAAAATATGTAGTTTAAAAAACTAAAAAACACACTTTTATAGGAACATACTAAAAAGTACAAAATAACCGTCTATTCAGTAACGGAAATTAAAAAGCGTGGTGCGCGTTGTCAATATTAAGTACTTACTTGAATGCATGCTTTGCAAAGGGCGCACCACGCTTTTTAATTTCAGTTACTGAATAGACGGTTATTTTGTACTTTTTAGTATGTTCCTATAAAAGTGTGTTTTTTAGTTTTTTAAACTACATATTTATTTTTTACTTTTTAGTTTAATAAATGGAAAGCTATGGATGGATGGTAATCGATTTCACAGTCCATTCATGTGTCTGCCCACCTCCGTAAACATTATAACTTAAAGGCGTGATTGTATGTATTTAGTTTTACAAATTCGAGTAGAGTCTATTAGTTACCAAATGCGCGAACCGAACCCTTACTTCCTCCCTGCTCCATCATCAGACCCTCGCCACCAAGTGTAGCGAATAGGTCTCATCAAAACGAAACAAATGAGCCCAAACTCGAGGGGTTTCCTAGTGGTCATTAAGGAGTGCCACTGACTTTCTCTCTGCTCCATCATCAGGCCCTCACCACCAAGTGTAGCAAATAGGTCTCATCAGAACGAAACAAATGAGCCCTAACTCGAGGGGTTTCCTAGCAGCCATTGAAGAGTTCTATTGCCCACCTCTTGACTTCATCATCAGATCAGCTCGATAGTGGCAAATTATTGTATTGTCATCGGATTCATATAGACTTGCAAACTTTCAAATCAATACGACAATTAGACGTAGGTTAAAATTGAATTCCAAGATTTTCTTACATTGTGACTTAGTTACAAGTGAAGCTAATAAAAGTGTGGTAAAAAGGACGATCTGTATTCCAAGAAACAGTTAATTAGATGCTTGAAAAGGACAGGCAAAGCAAAGATGTGTTAGTCGTTTTAGTTGAAATAAAAACATACGAATAAAGCAATATTATTTATTTACACAATATTATGAAATCATTAATATTACAACCATACTGTATAAAAGAATAGCAATACAGTATTAGTATATTTAAGTCACCAGGGAGCACCATTACATCACAGCATTTTTACAGAAATTAGATTCGTTCGACTAGGACAACAGTTAAGGCCTGATCAGACGAGGGACTGTCCCCCAAGTACTTTCTTGTCCATCGATATAGATCTCTTATAAATTGTATTGAATAACGCACACAAGGAACGAAAAGTACTGCGGAAAAAAAGTCCCCGAAAGTACCGCGGACACGGAGAGACTGGACTGGACAAAAGTTCGCGGTATTCCCCAAAAATTACGTAACTAGGCGCAACAACACACACAACGAACTTTAGTCTGCATTGAGCGCTCGATAGTGAAGTACGTTTCCGGGCAACAAAGCGTTGAGTCCACGACAAGTACTCAGGGGACATATTTTGGACGTACAGGGACTTTTCTGTCCCTCGTCTGATTAGGCCTTTAAGAAATAAGATGTAAAGAGTTTACGGTACGAGTAGACCCTAGTCGGACGAATCGCGAGATTTTAGTGAGCACCACCACCGTGAGTGTGCGACACAAGGGGTTTTATTCCTTGGAGGAGGACGTGGGTGTGGGGGTTGTGGCCCTACCGGTGTGTATCTCGGCGTAGGCGGTGTCGGTGAACTTGTCGGGCGCGGTGAAGGCTCGCAGCTTCACGTAGTAGGCGGTAGACCTGGGGCCCGATTCTCAGGCATTCGAACTTTTTCAGTGTGGTAATTCGTATGTCGAATATTTTGTTTGTGGTTTCTATTGAAAAGTTAGAACGTTTCAAATAAACGAAACTGTTCCACATGTCAACAAATTCATTTTGACAGCTAAGTTCGTATACGAACATCGATTGGTCTGTACCACTCGTAGCGTTCGACTGCTTTTCGATCGAACTTTTTCGATTGTGTAATTCTGACAATACACAAACTGTGTTATATTTGAATTTCGAGCATATAAAAGTGAACTTTTCTCGATTGCCTGAGAATCGGCCCCCTGAGAATCGGGCCCCTGTTCTAGTAGGACGAATCGCGAGATTTTAGTGAGCACCACCACCGTGAGTGTGCGACACAAGGGGTTTTATTCCTTGGAGGAGGACGTGGGTGTGGGGGTTGTGGCCCTACCGGTGTGTATCTCGGCGTAGGCGGTGTCGGTGAACTTGTCGGGCGCGGTGAAGGCTCGCAGCTTCACGTAGTAGGTGGTGGCGGGTTTGAGGGGCCCGTTGCAGTAGGTGCGGCCGCCGCCCTCGCAGCGCTCCGAGCCGATCGTGAACTCCTCCACCGCGCGCCCGTGGAACGGGTAGTACGGCTCCGTCACCTGCACGCCCGGCCCACAAGTTGTACTACACGGTCACGTGCGAGACGTAATCGATCGAGATATTTCAATTCCTACTTTTTTCTTTCAGAACAGGGACCGTACCGACTAAGCGTCATATTATATCGCACCGCTCTTACCCAATCAAAGTATGAGCAGCCAAATATGGACTTAATATCGTTCACAGTAGATGCACTTTACAGGAACAATATACAATAGCAAACAGCGCGCGGTAAGCGAGCCTGCCGCAAGCTAAAGTGCATCTACAGAGCACGACATTAAGTGCATATTTGACTGCTCATACATTGGTTGGGTAGGAGCGGTGTGGTATAAGTGGGCTAAGTCCTTAACGCTCCGAACTTCGGCAAGTTTGCCGGGGGTCAATATAATGTTGTTTTGAAACATAACTTTTTATTGCAGACAAATCATTATAAACATAAGTAAGTAGTGATCATCAATGGCCCGATATAGTTTAGAACTGTGTCAGTAATTAATACAGATAAATCGAACCCAATCAGGCCAGATTGGCGACCCCCGATTCACGATGTCAGACGAACATCGATATTGTCCAAATAACCTCGACAAATAGTACAATACGAAATTCCGTACTTCGATTTAACTATTTTAAGTTGAAGCCCGGCAGATTTGTCCAAGTTCGGAAAGTTAGCTGGCAGGGCTCCAGTTTTGATGAATATTTAATGCGAGCTGAAAATGATCCCGTCTAATAACGGCTAATCGCTTCTAAAAAGTTGTATTTAACTTAAAACATAACACTAGAAGGTTTAGTTAAGATGTTTATGTGGTTAACAACTGATATAATGTCACGTGTTTAAAGCGAAAGCATTCGTAAATTGAATTTAAAATTGTTTGTCTCAAAAACACGTTTGCCGTTTTTATGGCGAAAAGAGAAGAAAACGATGCAGGATCAGCTAAATTTACTAGAGTAAACACGACGCGTAAGCGTAATTTAAAAACAACATCAAAACTTATAAGTATCATCACGTCATATTATAAGATCTGTTATAACTGTTTTGCAAATAAAATATTTGTATTTGTATTTGTATTTGTATTTTTTAATACAGTTGCTCAAAAAGTGGCGTATTGCAGGGACGTATAGGGTTCGGGATGTGGGCTATTACACACTCGAACTTTTTCTTTACCTTTCCCGAACTCGTGCGTTTTCTTTCCCAACTGTCAAAATATTGTCTATTAAAAAGAAAAAACCAACCACGAAGTTTTTACAAAAAAAAATCATAGAAGTTTTTATGATTCATGCAAATATTTCTAAAAAGAAGCTACTAATTTGTTTCAATATCAGATTTAAAAGTAATTTTAATTATACATTAAATTAATATTAGTATCGGCCAAATTAAATTTATGAATATAAAAAATACATAAAATTGGCTGTATGACCACAGATTACTAAATATGGTATGACGTGCACTATTTACCATAGTATCTGCATATAGGAGTTTGCGCAAGTAAGTGAAAAGAAAATGAGGGACCTTATTTCTTAATTTTCTAAATTAGTTTTTTCAGGTTTTTATTGTGGTAGGTACTTAGTATGGTGGAATTAGTGCAATAATGTGGCTTTAATGGAAAACGATGTGGTAAAAGAGAGAAATAAGGAAAGGCGCTCCTGTAGGATTCGGATTGCTTTTGTTGGTTTCATTTCATTTCATCTCATTTAATTTAATTTTCATTTCATATCAATAAAAAAATTCTACTGAAGCCTTGGCTGTATGATAATAGTTTCCTCTGCCAACCCAGAATGGGTGAAGAAAACAAAAAACAAGTCTCTGCTTATATTCTTTTACGATTAGTTAGTGAGTTTATTGTGTTTTATTATTTTATTAAATTGCTTAATTTTTTCGCAACTGTATTAAAAATAGTTGTTCAGTACACGTGCGGAACCGTCATTGCAACTTGTTCCGACTGTCAACCCTCACCTTCGGCTGCGCCTCGGCTCGGGTAGACATTTGTCGGAACTCTTTGCAATGACAGGCTTTCCGCACTTGTAATGAAATCTACTATATCGTGTGTGATGTGGTAAATATGTTGATATGACGGTTACCTGATAGGGCGGCCAGAGCGGCAGCCGGTGCACGTCCTGCCACGCGGGAAGCCGGTCGGGCGCGTCGTTCCGCGGCTCCTCGGCCAGCACCAGCGTGTACGCCGTCACGTTCCCGTTGGCGGGCGAGAACGCGTCCGCGCGGAACCGCACCGCCACCGTGGTCGGCGACTGGCGCAGCGCGCGCGGCGTGGCGGCGGCCGGCGGCGGCGGCGGCGCCGCTATCGGCGCGCGCTGGGACAGCTCCGCGGCCGGCCCGGTGCCGGCGCCCGTCTCCGCCCGCAACGTGCAGCGGTACAGCGCGCCCGCCGCTAGCCCGCCGGCCGTGGCTCGCCGTGCAGACGCCGGCAGCTCCAGCTCCGCAGGTAACCCGCCGTCCACCCCGTAGGTCAGTAGGAAGCGGCGCAGCTCGCCGTGCGTGGCGTCGGCGGGCATGTCCCACGCGAACGTGAGCGAGTTGGGCGTGGCGTCGACCACGCGGAAGTCGGCGGGCGCGTCGGGCGGCGCCTCTAGCGTGCGCACCTCCACTGAGCGCGTGCGCGACTGCGCCAGTAGCGTGTCCGCTGAACCCGCGCGCACCTATTTAATTTTATAACGTCAAAAACCGGCTAATGAAGATTTTCTTAGTTTCGGTAACAATGTCAAAGTGAAATTTATAAGCAGAACTTATACTCGTCAACACAGTGTACTTTCGCGTTCCCTCTGTTGATGAATCTTTCAGTAGTTGAGAGGTTCTAATAAAGTAACTAATTATGATAACTAAAAACTGCTCAATTTCCAATAATGACCAACGTTTTACTCTCAAGACTAGCGGCCGCTCGCGGCTTCACCCGCGTGCTTCCCGTTTCCGTGGCAACATCGGGATGAAAAGCATCCTATGTGTTATTCCAGTTTACAATCTATTTCAGTAGCAAATTTCAGCCAGATCCGTTCAGTAGTTTTTGCGTGAAACAGTAACAAACTCCGCGAACGTGAGTGAGTTGGGCGTGGCGTCCACAACGCGGAAGTCGGCGGGCGCGTCGGGCGGCGCCTCTAGTGTGCGCACCTCCACTGAGCGCGTGCGCGACTGCGCTAGCAGCGTATCTGCTGAACCCGCGCGCACCTATTTAATTTTATAACGTCAAAAACCGGCCAATGAAGATTTTGTTAGTTTCGGTAACAATATCAAAGTAAACTTATACTCGTCAACACAGTGTACTTTCGCGTTCCCTCTGTTGGTGAATCTTTCAGTAGTCGAGAGGTACTAATAAAGTAACTAATGATGATAACTAAAATCTGCTTAATTTGCAATAGTGACCTATGTTTTTATTCAAGACTAGCGGCCGCTCGCGGTTTCGCACGCGTGTTCTTCCCGTCCCGTGGGAATATCGGGATGAAAAGCATCCTATGTGTTATTCCAATTCACAATCTATTACAGTTGTAAATTTCAGCCAGATCCGTTCAGTAGTTTTTGCGTGAAAGAGTAAGAAACTCCGCGGGTAGGCCGCCGTCTACCGCGCCGTAAGTCAACAGTTTGCCGTGCGTGGCGTCGGCGGGCATGTCCCACGCGAACGTGAGCGAGTTGGGCGTGGCGTCCACCACGCGGAAGTCAGCGGGCGCGTCGGGCGGCGCCTCCAGTGTGCGGACCTCCACTGAGCGCGTCCGTGACTGCGCTAAAAGCGTGTCCGCCGAGCCCGCGCGCACCTATTTAATTTTATAACGTCAAAAACTGGCCAATGAAGATTTTCTTAGTTTCGGTAACAATATCAAAGTAAACTTATACTCGTCAACACAGTGTACTTTCGCGTTCCCTCTGTTGATGAATCTTTCAGTAGTTGAGAGGTTCTAATAAAGTAACTAATTATGATAACTAAAAACTGCTCAATTTCCAATAATGACCAACGTTTTACTCTCAAGACTAGCGGCCGCTCGCGGCTTCACCCGCGTACTTCCCGTTTCCGTGGCAACATCGGGATGAAAAGCATCCTATGTGTTTGTGGGGTGCTTTCCCACACTTGATGATAAATGATATAAAATTGATATAAATGTAAAAATATGATAATTGATATTGAAATGATAAAAGAAACAACCGTATGATACGAATGCGTGTAATGCACTGATCGATATAAATTACAAATAAAATGCGCTAAGTAAGTTAAACGCTAACTCGACAAATAAAATATAAATGCATTGTGAAATATGTACGTTTCACCGTACATCTTGCACCTCTCGAGAAAACAGGAAGAGGTGATGATATTTTTAATAATAAAATTATATAGGTATGCTTAATGACAATGAGAACAAAATTAGACTGATAATTACAATAAAAATTATATATATGTACTGCCTAAATATTTCATTTTAAACAATAGTGGGATATGAAACAAGTTAGTCTAAAACTATTAAAATAAAATAACATTAATGACAGTCAAAGTTCAGTGTCCTTTCACGTCACTATTTCACTCTATTTCACTCTATTTTCACTGCACTAGGGACCTCAAATTTAACCGATCGTGACATAATGGGTGAGGTCGCTTGATCTACACTTCGTACACTGAGAACACTGCCACAAACTTTATGTGTTAGCCTTGGCGACGGTGTCGGCGTCGGCGGTGTTTGTTCAATGGCTTTCTCAGAGCTCTCCTTCAGAGGGCTCCTCCTCCGCCACCACAAGTAGATGAGCGCGATGACCACCAGAAGTAATCCAATAGCCAAAACGTAGATCGCTGAATAGTGATGCACGTCATGAATACTTAAGTCTTGATAATTTTCTTGCTCTTTGATAGTGTTTATCTGATCTCTTATTTTTGAGAATATCTGTTCGTGATCTTCAATGTTGTAGTGTTCTAAACTAGGAATACTTGTATTGATAAGACTATTTAGTGCAGATTGAGGTATATCAATATTCTTAAAGTTATTTTGTATGTTTTTGAAATAATGATTATGAGCATAGATAGTAAATGTATCCCCTTTAAGTGTACACCCTTGCTGTAGAGTAAGTAAGCCGTTTCCATTCAACTCTACTATTTCCATATCTGATCTACAGAATATACGTACCCTGCTTGTTTCATAACACGAAAATATCCATGTATTTTCTCTATGTAATTTGATCCATCGGTCAGATTTTATTTTTGATACTCTGTCGGAGCATGATACCGCTTTTGTCACTAAACATACAAAAACAGCTACATAACCTTTGCTAGTTCGTATGCCTCGGCCTTTTGCTGATTTGACGTCAATAAATCCTGTAAAGTCCACGCCAGTTTTTGAAAATGGACGTCCTGGAGTGACTCTCGGCTGCGGTAGGTCAGCCATGATCTGTTGTTGCCGTTCCTGATTTAATTTGCTGTACAATCCCATAGAGGTCCAAAATACTGTTATTCACAACGTAAATAAAACTAGTGTGTAGGTCGAGGATAATTTATTGGGTGCATCGACAAGACTATATCAATCACCAAAAAATCTTAACACCGCCGTTCAGCATTACGTACGTTTGGCACAACGCCATCTATGTACAATAATTACAACTTATATTTAAATACAACGGCTTAACATTCCGCCCACCATGAACGGAACGTCCATCAGAAACAACACAATCAAATAAGAAACTTAACAAAAACAACAAAATTTAGGTATGCAATACATCAATAATACATAACTAACACATACACATACTTGACTAAATTAAAATACAAAAAAACATAGTAGTAGGTATTTACATTTATTAAGTGACAGGTAAAATTATAAGTTTGGATACAGGTCTTTTTACTAGAGACCCCTTGCATCGCAAGGTTACGACTCTCGTAAGATTGTCCGCACCAACATGTTTTTCCTTAATTACGCCATACAACCATCTGGACGGTGGGAGGTCATCCTCCTTTACTAACACGACATCCCCTACAGAAGGTTCAGGAGCAATATAGGACCATTTATATCTATGCTGTAATTGAGTCAAGTACTCATGAGACCATCGTCTCCAAAAGTCTTGCAGTAGTCTCTGTACAAACTGCCATCTTTTAAGAGTACTCACGTTACTCTGCTCAAAGTTTGCATCGGGTATAAGCAGCAACGGCTCACCGACTAGAAAATGGCCGGGAGTTAATGGATACGGATCATCTGGATTATTGCTAATTTGAGAAAGTGGACGCGAGTTAAGGCAAGCTTCTATTTGATACAGAAGCGTGGACATCTCTTCGAATGTCAAGGTACTGTTACCAATAACCCTTTTTAGATGGTGCTTTGTGGACTTCACTCCAGTCTCCCACAACCCTCCAAAGTTCGGCGAGTGAGGTGGAATGAAGTGCCAGTTGGTACCATTTGTTGCCAACCACTCAGCAATATCATTAGCGGCTTCAGACTTTTCCGTTTGGAATAAATGCTTTAACTCCCTATTGGCCCCCACGAAGGTCGTGCCGTTGTCACTCCATAAATCTGCGCAGTGACCTCGCCGTGCAACAAAACGCTTAAAAGCTGCTAAAAATGCCTCGGATGTCATGTCACTAACGACTTCGAGGTGTATTGCACGAGTGGTCATACATACGAACAAGGCTATATATCCTTTAACGGCTCGATAACCACGCCCTTTATACGGTCTTATAGCTATGGGTCCTGCGTAGTCAACCCCACTCTGATAGAAAGGTCGACAGACTGTGACACGTTCCGTAGGTAGCTGTCCCATCATTTGCTGACTTGTTTGTGCAGAATGGCGACGACATACAACACACTTCCGAACGACCTTGCGAACAAGATTTTTCGCATTAACTATCCAATACTGCGTTCTTAAAAAGTTTGTCATTAATTGTGGACCGCCGTGAAGAGTGCGATTATGGGCATCATCCACAATCAAATCTGTGAAGTGCGACTGATACGGCAGCAATATTGGATGTTTCATATTTTCATCTATTTCAGCATTTTGTAAGCGACCGCCCACCCTGAGTATACCATCAGCATCAAGAAACGGACACAGTGAGGTAAGTTTACTACTTTTCTTTATCTTTCCCAAAGTTTGTAAACATTTTATTTCTTCCAGGAAACTTTTCCTTTGACACAATCGGATACAGGTAAGTAAAGACTCTTTTATTTCTAATCTAGATATGTAAGGCGTAAATTTTTCTTTCTTTAACTTAAGGAATCTACGTATGTATGCAACAACTCTTAATAATTTATTCAATGAAGAATAACGACATAATATAGATTCTGACTCTGACTGAATAGTGTGGCACGAAATTTGCTCTTTTTTCTTTTCTAAATCCGTTAATTTAAATTGTCCCTTTGAATAATTAATAACCTTTTCTTGCAGCCATTGTGGACCCTCTCTCCAGATCTTTAAATCCGATAGTTTGCTCGGATTTATACCTCGCGACGCACAATCTGCAGGGTTAGATTCGGACTTGACATGTGACCACTGAGTATTATTCATAAGCGTTAATATTTCAGAGACCCGATTCGCGACATAGGTTTTCCATTTGCTGGGATGACTACTCAACCATGAAAGGACTACACTTGAGTCCGTCCAGGCGTACACGCACTCCTTCGGAATCTCTAAAACTTCTGCAATTTCGTGAAGCAGGTTGGCTAACAATACCGCTCCGCACAACTCCAACCGAGGAATCGAGACTTGCTTCACTGGAGCAACTTTCGTCTTTGCGGCAAGTAATCGTACATGCACATCACCTTTACCATCAACGATTCTAATATAGACTACAGCTGCGTATGCTGCATTTGAAGCATCACAGAATCCTTGAAGTTCTCTGGTAACATCGTTGGTGCTAGTGCCAATCCATCTTGGAATCTTAAATTGAGCGAGATGTGTAAGTTCATCTCGAAACTCAAGCCATGCCTTCAAAATATCACATGGCAATTCTTCATCCCATTGTATCCCTGACAGCCAGACTCTTTGAATAAATATTTTAGCAGTGGTGACCACAGGAGCTAGCCAACCGAGGGGATCAAACAGTTTTGCTATTTCCGAAATCATTTTCCTCTTAGTTATGGGTGTTTCCAGTGCTGTAAGTTGGACAGTGTATTGAAATTCATCTTGGTGTCTATTCCAAGTGAGACCTAAAATTTTGATAACTGTATCTAATTTTAGCTCTAAAGTTTCCTTTGAATTCTTACTTTCTCTATCCCACTTTGACAACAACTCACTATTGCTACTACTCCATTTCTGAAGCTGGAAACCACCAAGTTTAAGTAACTCGTTCATTTGTTGATAAATCTGTGCTCCCTCGTTTATATTTTCGCAGCCTGTCATAAGATCATCCATATAATATTCCCTAAGGACTCTGCTAGCTGCCAAAGGATATTTATCTCCCTCATCATGTGCAAGCTGTTGTAAGGATCTGACCGCCAAGTAAGGTGCCGCTGATGTACCAAATGTTACACGTAATTGTCGGAGATGCTGAAGTTCTGAATTAACATCGCTACGCCATAATAGACGTTGAAAATCAACATCCTCAGCAGCTATCTTGACTTGACGGTACATCTTCACAATATCTGCTACCAGGCTTATAGGATAGCAGCGCCAACGTAAAATAAGGTGTCGAAGTGTGGGTTGAAGCGTTGGACCTACCATGAGATCATCATTCAACGAAGTTCCATTATTAAGAGAACACGACGCATCAAACACGACCCGAACCTTAGTGGTGCTTCTCTCATTGCGAACGACAGCGTGATGGGGAAGATACACAGCCTTGGGATTAGCTTTCTCCACTTCCGGCACTACTTCCATGTGATTTAATTTTAAATATTCCTCCAAAACCTCGGAATATTGAATCTTCAGTGGTTGATTCTTCAGTAATCGTTTTTCGAGCATAAAGAATCGTTTTTGCGCAATATCATAAGAATTACCGTATTGACAACTTGGGTCCACCTTTTTGAATGGCAATTTCACGATATAGCGACCCTCATCATCTCTAGAAGTAGTTTTGGCGAACAGCTCTTCGCATTGCTGTTCTTCTTCAGACAGACATTTCTTCACAGCTGAAGACAGTTCTTCTTGCTCCCAAAAACCTTTCAGGAGATCGTTCATACTCAATTGAGTGTGCATACTAATTATTTCATTACGTGTCTGTGAAAGTTCGTAACTTGGAGGGGAAAATATATGGCCTGAAAGGATCCAGCCAAGTTTGGTATTTTGCGCAATTGGAGAACCTGGTGGACCTTTGACAACTCCATCCATTAAAATTTGACCATACACTTCCGCCCCCAGTAAAATATCAATTTTACTCGGAGTATCAAACTTCGGGTCTGCTAACTCTATAGCAGGAATCTGAGGAGAAAACATCGGAACAGACATTTTCCTCTCAGGTAAAAGAGAAGTGAGCTTATTAAGAACATGAGCTTTAACTTCAACTATAAAGTTGGGGTCATGGCGTGACTGAATTTTGACCATAACGGTCCATTTAGACTGCAAGGATGAACCTTGATCACTACCTAACCCTGAAATGTAGCTCATGTTTGAAACTCTTCTAAGACCAAGCATTTGTACAACAGACTCTGCTATAAATGAAGCTTGTGAACCTTGGTCCAGAAGAGCTCTGATACAAAAAGTTCCATTTTTCGTATCTACATTGACCAAAGCAGTGGCCAATAATACTTGACTATTTGCATTAGAAAAGCATGATACTATATTTGATGCCTCGCCTTGAGATGATTCTACATTGGACGACTGAGCGCCCCCTTCCACTACGGAAGTGTTTACCTGATCATCTTTAGGACCTAACTTTGGGTGCAGTAAAGAGTGATGTCGCCTTTTACAAATGCGACAGCTGGTTGATTGACGGCAATTGTATATCGAATGATTCGGAGCAAGACAATTAAAACATAACTTGTTGGTTTGGGCAAAAGTACGACGTACATTTACATCTTCCTTTGCGAATTTTTTACAATTACACAGTTTGTGAGCATCGGAACAAAATATACATGATACAGCAGGAATTGTATGCATTGTTTTAGGAACATTATTACGAACATTACTCTGTTTAGTGGCTTTATTGTCTAGAAATTCTAAAGATCTGAAACGATGATCTAAAAAGTTTTTAAAATCAACAAGTTTAGGCAATTCATCATTACATCTACTGACTTCTACTTCCCACAACTTTCGAGATTCTGTATCAAGTTTCAACGAAACTACATAAATTACAATAAGATCCCAGGAATCTACATTTACATCTAAATTAGTAAGAGCATTTAAACACTCATTAGTTGTGTCCAGTAATTCCTTTATCGCACTTGAAGATTCCGACAATACATTTTTTTGGTTCATAAAACGTTTTAGTACACAATTGGCTAAAAACCTTTTGTTGTTGTAACGATGCTCTAACTGATCCCAACAAGTTTTATAATTACATGCCGTGATAGGAATGTGTCTTAACATTTGCTCGGCTTCGCCAGACAAGTGACTTTTCAAATAGTGCAGCTTTTGAACGTCATCCAATCCCTTATTGTTGTGAATTAAAGACAAAAATAAATCACGAAAACTACTCCATTCTGTGTATTTGCCACTGAAATTAGGTATTTCTATTTTCGGTAATTTAACAGTAAAGGATTGGGTGCTGCTAGTTGCATTTGCATCATAAAATTCATTAACATTAACATCTTTCTTTAACCTAAGGATGGCTTCCTTTAACTCCGACTTGTAATTTATGTACAGTTCTTCGGTCTCATCATACATGTCATTTTTAAAATAAGTAGATTTTTCAAGTACGTCTCCAGAAACTTCCATTATAATCTTCTTATGTGTTTCATCAAAAGAAGACCACTGTTTTTCTAAGGCTTCTAGACGTGTTTCTATGTATGACAAAGAGATCCTATCTTTCGGAGATTTTCTAAAGTTAGACCTTCCCTTCTGAACCTTTGACTTAGTATCATCTTGCATTTTACCGTAGGCATCCATCTCGATAGTTATTCTAACTATTCACCGTATGAGAAAATTCAAAATTATTTTCTAAGTCAATCGTAAAATTTACGAAATTTTTCTAAGTGTTTTCGCACTTGGCTCCGCAAACTAGCGTGGATTCCCCGTATTTCACTTTTGGAGAAATTATTCTAAGTCTATGAAAACACTTCTAAAATTTCCAAGTTCTAACTTTCTTGAAATTATTCTAAGTTAATGAATGACACAAATGTACTCACAGTTTCATCACAGCACAACTCACTAAACGCTTCCGCTTACGCAATCGCTCGCTTCGTGGTCGCACCGGATCCGCTGACGTCACTGCTGCAGCTGCTGCTGCAAACTCAAAACTCCGATCCTCCGTAGTCCCTGCTCCTGTCACTCGTACTGAGCTGGTTCCAGGTCAACCAACCGAAACTTCCGACTCGGTTAGGACCATGTACAATCCCATAGAGGTCCAAAATACTGTTATTCACAACGTAAATAAAACTAGTGTGTAGGTCGAGGATAATTTATTGGGTGCATCGACAAGACTATATCAATCACCAAAAAATCTTAACACCGCCGTTCAGCATTACGTACGTTTGGCACAACGCCATCT
Source organism: Crambus lathoniellus (assembly GCA_949710035.1). Taxonomy (NCBI): domain Eukaryota; kingdom Metazoa; phylum Arthropoda; class Insecta; order Lepidoptera; family Crambidae; genus Crambus; species Crambus lathoniellus. Next base: position 389,390 of record OX453304.1, read on the forward strand.
ATGTACAATAATTACAACTTATATTTAAATACAACGGCTTAACATTTGCAACATTTAACGCAGCGCCTGATTTGCTTTTTAACGGTGCGGACCCCACTGATAATCCAATATTTTTCTCTGATATATGATAGTGTTAGCTTAGGTCCGCCGTGTAACGTTGTTTTGTGTGCCTGGTTGATAATAAGCTCGGTAAATCGACTGTGTGATGATACTATAATCGGATGTTTAGAACAATAACTTAAGTTTGCATGTTCAAGCCGACCGCCGACCCTCAAAATTCCATTTTTGTCCAATATAGGTGATAAGCTTGACAACTTGCTGCTGTTTCTAACGTGACCGTGTTTGTTTAAATAATATAAATCATCTTCAAAGTCATTAAGTTGCACCTGTTTAATAATTAAATGAAGAGAGTGTTTTATTTCATTCGGCGATAAGACTGTATCGTATGGCGGCGGTGGCGTCTGTTCATGTAGCTTAGTAGCACGTGCGCGTGTTATGAAACGCGACACCCAGCCCATTGTTTTAATTACCTTAGTGATAGAGCTATTGTTATTTAATAATTGCATTATGAGTGATACTATATTTGATTGTAAGGCTGCGGACACACTGGGTTTCTTTTCTTCAATTTTCGGAGCTGGATAAGTGATGGTAATGGTTTCTTCGCTGTTGAAGTTAGGAAGCCAGCTCGGACCCTGCCACCACAAAGAATGATTTAATAGTTGTGACGTAGGCATTCCTCTTGACGCACAGTCAGCGGCGTTATCCTCCGATTTGACATGACGCCAACACGATGATGGTATGACCTCTATGATCTGCTTCACTCTATTAGCGACGAAAGGTTTCCACTTTGATATGTCTCCCTGGAGCCATCCCAAGACCACCATGGAGTCTGTCCATGCATTGATTTTGATGTTTTTGATAGCTAGTGAGTCGATAGTTTTCTTCATCAACAATGATAATAATAAGGCACCTAGTAATTCCATCCTAGGTAATGATATTTTATTTTTGCATGGCGCTAGCTTTGTTTTTGCTGTTATTAATCTTGATGTGTACTCGCCCTTATTGTTTCGTGTCACGGCGTAAATAGAACAAGCGTAGGCTTTCTCCGATGCGTCACTAAACCCATGTATTTGAACTAAATCTTCTGTATTTCCTATGTGACGGGGTATGATAAATTTATTTATGTTTTTTAGATCTTCTCGATGCTGTAGCCAATCATTCCAAATGTCATTAGGTAATTTGTCGTCCCAAGATAAATCCGTGAGCCATGTTTTTTGAAACAATAGCTTAGCTTTTACTGTGATAGGTCCTAACCATCCAAGGGGATCATACATTTTTGATACGTCTGATAATAACTGTCTTTTTGAATTGTGATTTTGATTTTCTTCATATTCTAATCTGTTTTGAAAGGTAAAGGTATCAGATGACGGATTCCACTGCAGGCCAAGCGTTTTTCGTGATTCTGAATCTTTAAACTCGAATGGTGTGTTTAGTTTCTGAGATGGCAGGTCTTTAATGAGTTGAGAATCGTTACTAGACCATTTTCGTATATTGATTCCAGCTTCGTGCAGTAATTCAATCATCTGACGTATTAGTTCGATAATGTCATCCTTAAAGTTGCTTCCACTCATCAAGTCATCCATGTACATATCCGTTGTCAATGAGGATGCTGCGAGGCTGTAACGATCGGCATTATCTGCTGCTATCTTTCTTAATGTTCTCATGGCCAAATAAGGTGCACATTTGGTCCCGTATGTGATCGTTGCCAGATAATACTCTTGTAAAGGCTCGCTGGGTGAATCTCTCCAGATAATCGTGTGGTGTAAATTCCAGTTTACAATCTATTTCAGTTGCAAATTTCAGCCAGATCCGTTCAGTAGTTTTTGCGTGAAACAGTAACAAACTCCGCGAACGTGAGTGAGTTGGGCGTGGCGTCCACAACGCGGAAGTCGGCGGGCGCGTCGGGCGGCGCCTCTAGTGTGCGCACCTCCACTGAGCGCGTGCGCGACTGCGCTAGCAGCGTGTCCGCCGAGCCTGCGCGCACCTATTTAATTTTATAACGTCAAAAACCGGCCAATGAAGATTTTCTTAGTTTCGGTAACAATATCAAAGTAAACTTATACTCGCGTTCCCTCTGTTGGTGAATTCTTCAGTAGTCGAGAAGAACTAATAAAGTAACTAATGATGATAACTAAAAACTGCTCAATTTCCAATAAAGACCAACGTTTTTATTCAAGACTAACGGCCGCTCACGGTTTTGCACGCGTGTTCTTCCCGTTTCCGTGGGAATATCGGGATAAAAAGTATCCTATGTGTTGTTCTAATTTACAATCTATTTTAGTTGCAAATTTCATCCAAACCTCTTCAGTAGTTTTTGATTGAAAGAGTAACAAATATCCATACATTCATATTAACAAAAATTAATTAATTTTAAGTAATTTTAGTCGGAGTAATATTTTTGACAATGTTGTGTATACCTGTAATAAAGATACTCAGTAAGCTGGATCGTCTTTTCAATAACTGTATCCGCTTCATCTATGGGTTACGTAAATACGATTATATCTCCCACTTCCGTCAGCACCTCAAATGGCTTCCTATTCGTAAGCGTAGGAATCTTAAGTGCCCCGGTGACGGTCAATCGTCATTCGTCAATTGTTACGTGATTGACCGTTTCAATTGAAGGTGCGAATGATGGAGCTTCATTCGATACGTCAATTGCTCGCTCACATTTGTTCCGCGATGTCCGCCATGTTTCTATGCTAGCGAGCGAGCAAATGACCGAAAAATCTGTCAATCGCACAACGAGACGATCAATTGGTAGCGTCATTCGCGATTGTCAATGGGCTTTCCATCATTCGCCGTCAATCACGTAGTTTCGAATGACAATGGCTTCAATTGCCTCTGTAGACGATCATTTGGTCCTTCAATAACGTAAACATTGTCAATTGCGAATGATCGTTACCGGGGCACTTTAGAGTTGTTTGTACTCTCTTTAGGCTTCTTAACGACCCGCTTACCCTAGAATACTAGGGTAAGTACTGCAGCTCGTAGTCGGTGGCCGAGCCGGGCGGGGGCCCCACCCAGATATATAAGATGGTGTAAAACAAACTGCAAATAGAGTAGGAGGTGTTTAGGTCAAGTGAATAGAACATAAAAATAAATAGAAAAAATATCTTAATTTTTTTTATAAATATTATTTAATTTTACAAAAAATTCTAATATTATTTTTTTATATCAATTCAATAAGTATGTACAATACCAAACGTTTTAGTAAAATTATTACATTTTACGATGAAAACAAGTAATTTCAGAGCGCACGCGGGCTGGGCGCCGCGGTGTAAAATTAAATTAAAAAAAAATTTAGGGTTTTTTTTCTATTTTATTTACGTTCTAAACACTTAACCTGACCACCCCCTGCTCGTTTTGCAGTTTGTTTCAAAACATCTCATATAGCGCTCACCTGGAGGGTGAAGGTGTAGGCGGTGTGCGGGCGCAGGTCGGTGAGGTTGAGCGCGAGCAGCGGCGTGTGGCGCGTGCGCAGCGTGTGCGCGGCGGCCAGGTACTGCAGCTCGTAGTCCGTAGCATCGCCGGGCGGGGCGCCCCACGCCAGCGCCGCCCAGCGCGCGCCCGCCCCGGTGGCCCGCAGCCACGCCACCGGCCGCGGGAACAGCCGCGCCTGACGCGCCACCGGGTGCGACGTCACGTTGCGCGACACCTGCGGAAACACGTCAACTACTACACTAGCCCTTTAGTGTAGTCAATGAAGCTAGTTGACCCCCACAGTAATTCCTCAGTCAGAAAAAACTTTACATCATGATAAAGTATCAATAAATTTAAAGTATGCTATAAATTTCAAAAAAAAAATAATAATAGAGGATTAGGTATTTTTTAATGAAGGTCTTATTTCATTGATATCTTTTTTAGGAAAAATGCTCCGTCTAAACTTTCTTAACCGGACATATTCATGTAACGTATAAAAACAATAATATGAAATATCCAAAAAAATATCCCAGCAGAAACACCAAATTTTAATAAAACAAAATGGGGTGACTTGGACTGAAAATGTCTCTGTCGAACTTTTTAACGGAATTATACCATTTTGCCAAGCATACTCATATTTGAAAAAAGTTTTGGATTTTCATCAAGTGTCACATACTAGTATAAATAACTCATTTGGTAAAATAAATTTGGACTGAGAAATTACTCGGTTCAATATATAAACAGATTTGTATATTTATGTATAAAAACCTAACTTCCGTGTGAGTTTTTTTTGGATAATCATTTAAAAGTTTATGGCTCATGCTATTTTATAACTCAGCAAAGTTTCATCGACTGAGGAATTAGTGTATGGGTCTCCCTCCATACAAAGAATCTGTTCAATGCCTACACTACTTCTGCAATCTGGAGGGTTATTGTCTAACGGCCAGAATTAATAACCTATCCACAGATAGGGATAGGTGCGATCCAGATTAGTTGCTAGGCAACACCTAGCAACACCCTGGCAATTGTCGTTAATTCGATGGTAATATCAAGCGTTGCATAGCAACTAATCTGGATCGCACCTATCCCTATCAGTGGATAGGTTATTAATTCTGGCCGTAACTCAACATCAATCGCAATCGCATTCAGTTTGAAAGATATTGCACGGCCATTGCTGCTTTTGTAACTAAAACTTTGACAACTTTCTTGAACAACAAGTGATGGATGCATGATGGATGTCAAACTGAAAGCGATTGCGATTGATGTTGAGTTAGACAATTCCCCCCCTGTTATACCGCGTTTACATTCAGCCATTGCCGTTGCCGTTTGCCCTGCCCTACAGATTTCCCCAAGTATTGCTGTGGCAACGTCAATCGAAATGAGTGTTTACATATTGCCGCTTCATGTATTTGCTATTCGACTCTGGGCCATGAATAATGTCGAAATTATCGCAGCATCGGCGCTCTGTCATATGTTTAATTATTTATTTAAATGTTTTGAAACAAAATAGAATTTAAAAAAACGTCGTTCATCACAGGAGATGGTGGACGATTGCAATTTTCATCATAATCTTCAATGAAAAATAACACCTAGGTGTTATAGCTGAGCAAAATATGCGCCCACTGAGCCACTTCAGCGTATATTTATAAATATTTCCTGTTATTTATGACATAAAGATCGTACATTAGTAACCTTTTTTCTCAGCCATAAAAAGTTTTGATTTAGTTCGTGAGCCATGAAAATGACCATTTATAGCATATAGCGCGCGGTGTGTTGCGTACCGTCCACATGGTGACGTTGTAGAGCCGGCCGGGCACCAGCCCCGCGAACAGACCCGGTCGGTAAGGTGGTCGCGCCACATATACTACATATAGCGCGCGGTGTGTTGCGTACCGTCCACATGGTGACGTTGTAGAGCCGGCCGGGCACCAGCCCCGCGAACAGACCCGGTCGGTAAGGTGGTCGCGCCACATATACTACATATAGCGCGCGGTGTGTTGCGTACCGTCCACATGGTGACGTTGTAGAGCCGGCCGGGCACCAGCCCCGCGAACAGCACCTGCCGGGGCGTGGCGTTGGCGGGGCGCTCGTCCCGGCGCGCCCCCGTCGCGCCCTCGCCCTCGCCCTCCAGCCGGAACCGGTACGAGTCGAACGTCGTCGCCGACTCCGGCGTCGGCGTGTACTGCACCTTCTGCACACACAACCGGCGTCAAGAAGACAACTTGTTTTGCAAAACGTGTCTCAGTTCAGAAAGCTTGAACTATTTTGTAACCCCCTTATTCCAAAACGTGGATTAAAATAGTCATGTTTTAAAACTGGTGCTGTCACTTTCATTTTCCAAATGAAAAATAGACTTAGCATCAATTTTAAAACAGGTGTAACTTCAGTCCACGTTTTGAAATAAGGGGATAAATGTTTAGTCAATGCAACTGAATAAAAAGATGCGTTTCGACAGCTGAAAAGTGTTGGCTCAAAATCACAATCAAATGGTAGTGTCAAATAAAGTACTGCTAAAAACAGATTTCAATTAACATTAAAAAAATTAAAAGATATCGTCAATAAAAATAATTTTAATAATAGGTCTTTACCTATGAAATTGCCGTTTTCTATGGGGATATTGTAGGAAGTTGGAATTAGCATACAAAGATATTTGGGGTTTTCTTGGACATGTGAACTCCGAATTCAACGAAACTATCGAGATATGATCAGACAAAATTAATCTAACTATTGCCTATAATCTCATTTAATAAACTGTCTTAGAATAATAAAAAAATCTGTTTAAAGCTGTCAAATTGACGACAACCAAAGAGCGGTACTTTGAAGCAGTTATAACAATTTTAGACGCGTGTTTAATTATTCTTTTCTTAGATGTTTAACATGACGATATACTCTATTTTCGAAACTGACTGTTAATTTTGATATATTAATATTAATTAAAAAATTAGAGACCAATAAACATGTGAGAAAAAGACGACAATTTCATATGTAAAGACCTATTATTTTGAAGATATAAAATTATTCTATTTTCTTTCTCAGTGAGAAACCTCTTACCAAGAATGCAGATGAGGAATCAGTATCGTTGTCGTCTTCGTTGCCGGATTCCGTCACGATTGTCATCTCCGACAAGATCAACGGACCTGCAGAGACAAACGTCACCGATCACGTCAGCACACAGACAACACACTTAATTAGACCGCGTTCTTTTTTAAATACTAACTACTTTGAAATAAATTTAATAGATACGTACAATTTTGTTCTCGCACAGGTCCAGTAAAGCTATAAAATATTGCATGAATCACTTTTGTCTGTAAAATATAGCTTGATTAAAATGACAGCTCATTCGTGCAAAGAAAAACGTTGCTTCTGCACGAGGAATAGGGTCTAATTTTCTAGCATAAGCTACATTAAAAAATGTCCGACACTGTTTTTCTTGAGCCTTATTCCAATAGCATAAAAAACTTTTTGCTTTGCACGAATGAGCTGTCATTTCAAGCTATATTTTACAGACTATACTTATCATACGAGTTAGAACTAGTAGAACACACTACGTCGCAAAACTGTATCAATATACTTTTATGTGTAAAGGCCGGCGCAGACACGGGACTTTTGTCCGTCGGTCGATATAACCTAAAAGTAGTAACTTTTGGCTGCGAACTCAAAGCAAACGAGGGTTAATCTGCCTACGAAGCTCCTTTCGCCTCCTCCCCAGATCTTCGCGAATTGAGTTCGCGGTTAGAGTTATCACTATCAGGTTTATAAAAACCTTAAGATACTTTCACAGCATAAGGGAACTGGTGCTGGTGGAATACCACCTAAGTTCGTAGTGGAATGCGCTAAGCATTTCATACTCCTAAATATAAAAAAATCTTAGTTTTTCCTTATATTATACTCTTAATCGAAAGGTTTTTTTTTCATGGAGATTCTAAATACTTATGCTTATGTATAATTTTTATAATGAATGTGAAAAATGTCTTCTTCTTTACAAAAAATAAATTTTGAATGGACCGCACTATTGTCTTTTGTTTACACAAAGGTCAAGTTCGAATGACGATTATAAAAACAAAACATCCCGTAAAAGTGTCCAATAGTCCAATTTTATTTGACGCTTTGAGTCATCAGCTACTCATAAATGTAACTGCAGACGCCGTAATTATAAAGATCGGTTTTGGAGAGCGATAGCAAGCGCTCAAGTGCTTTATTTACATAAATAATGGGCCATAAAAAACCCCTGGATCTGGAAATGTTAATAACCTAGATTTTTAAATGAAACTTAAAATTGTAGATAATAATAATTAGATTAACACAATATATTCCACAACGCATGCAGGTGTTGTCTTTAACTAAAAACTGTACTTACTTAGATCAAGTTTCTTTGAGTTAACTTTATTTTACTTTTGTTGGGACATTTTGTTAACTGCCCAATAAATATGTAAATAGATAATTTGTGTCGACAGACAAAAGTTCTTCGTCTGGACAGGCCTTCAAGTGAAGTGTGATGCAACGACAATAAGGGCCTGTTTTACAATGTCTAAGTAAGTTCTGATTAGCTGTTACTTGCCAGATAGTCGATACAAAACTGTAAATTTAACTGGAAAGTATCTCCTAATTGTAAACAGGCACTAAATATAAAGGAACAGTATAGAATAGATATACTCACGCGTCCGGGTGTCCATGGTGAATAAGTCGCTGACCAGGTCGTACGAGTGCGCCGCGATGGATACCGAGTAGGGCGCGCCCGGCGCCAGCCCCGCCACCAGCGCGCGCGCCACCTTGCCCGCGCTGTTACATCACATACACCCATCTATACTAATATTATAAAGCTGAAGACTTCGATCAACAATAAATAAATAAATAAATATTCCCTTACAATTTTTTTTATTGTAAACAAGTGATATTTAAACATCAGTACAGTACTCATATTTTTAATATGATAAATATAACTATAAACAGGTAAAAAACACTTAAATCGTTAATATATTCCTTCGAAAACCTATAAGTTATTTATCAAGACGAGAAAAGGTAGTTATGTGAACGCTTTTGTCGCTACCAGAAAATCATCCATATAGTAAAAATATGACCTAAACGAAAGTGACCAAAAATTTACAGTCTAACTACAAAAAAGAAGTACATAACTTGAGCCAAATTGCATTCTATATTTATTCCAAATTGACAATCTAGTGTTGAATACGCGGTCTTATTGCATTTAATACTTTCAATCAGTATTTGGTGATAGTCACTTCTTATATCCAGTTTTGTAAAGAATACACTAATTTGTTGTATATTTATAAGAGTATCTTTCGCCGCCATTGAAACGATTGTTTTTTGTAAATTTTTTTGACGCCCCGTCTCGACGATAAAAAGTGAAACGCTTTACAATCTGTTAGTTAGACGGTTTTTAGCAGATTGTGATCTCAAGAGGTGTGTTGTATGGCAGGTGCTGCACCGGCGCAGCGAGTAGCACTCCACACAGCCCGCGGGGCGCTGCCACTCCAGCGTAATGTTGCGCATGTCACCGCGGGCGGCCGCTAGTATAGCACAACGTTATGGTGCGGTTAAACGGCGCGGGGTAGCACGATCCTACGCGAGCCGCACCGTCCGTGTAGATGCGGCTCGGCTAAATGCAAAGAGCTTAGACTAAATACTGAGGTAACTGGAGAGTGCAGTACTAACACTTTTTTGTGGCACTGTGGCTGTCTTCCGTCTCACCTACACTTTGAAAAAATACGTGTGGTCAAATGAGACAACTAACAGCCACTACGTACTTAATGTCAAATTTGCGGGGTACACTTTTTTATTCTTGCTGATAACTCCAGTTTCCTTGTACAACATCCTTGGCTAAATGCAAACGCGAGCCTACTCGTATACAGGGCGCGGGGTAGCAGGATACGATCTTACATGAGCCGCACCGTCCGTTTAGATGCGTCTCCCTCGGATGATATTCGGCCATCACAGAATTTACTTTTAGTTCTTGCCTATGCATCGTGGACATTGTTGCGATTTTTGTGACCTGGATCTGTTGGGTTCCATATAGCTGGTTTCTCTTCATACAACTCAATGAAGAGTTGCTCGTAGCTCGTATCTCGTAGAAACCTTTCAACGTGAACGAAGCCAAAACACAAAATGGGCGACTACCTCCGCGCGCTCGGTATGTTTAGAGCGCGCGTATTAGCACAAGCCGAGCCAAAGATGGCGCGCGCGAATTAAAAAAAACCGACAAGCGATGGATCGTACAATCTTTGACGAGCCGAGCGGCAGGCTTATTACCGATGTTAAAGTGACAGTAGCAATCGCGACAACTAACAATTAATCGCTCCCAAAACACATATCCGTATTACGGAACCTAGATCGCTACGATAGCGCCACAAGCGAGCGATTTGTAAACTAAAATTGCATGAAAGGTACCGTATCGTTATTGTACCGATTGCAAACCAACCGCAACTAGTAGCAGTCGCGTTGCAATTGTACAATTAGCAACTGGTTGCTTTTTTTGGTAATAAGCCGCGCCGAGCGTAGGCGTTTATGCCCCGTTTAGATACTCGCCGAGTACAGACAAATAGACACAAATACGAGTATGTAAACAACTTATTCGAATATGTTCGGTAATCGCCACGAATACTCGTTCGTTCTCCGTGCGGTGTCGGTTTTTTGACGCGGATCAACAAAGGATTATTCGTCTCTACTCGTGCGCAGTGGTTACATATTTGTTACTGTTCAGTTGACTCGTGAACTTTGTCGCAGGCGGCGGTCGTTTCAAGCAATTAGCAATGGATTGGACAAACGAGAATATTTTAAAATTTATAGAACTTTATCAAGGAGATAACTTTTTCTCTTTTTTTTCTTTTGTAGGTCTATACAAATTAATTAGACATAACGCCGTAGCAGCAAGTCGCACTTCGTCCATGTTGAAAAGTTCTATGTTTACTGAATATAGACAATTATCTAAACGGGTGTATCGTGGTGCTATTCGTGCGCGAATTGTTCGGCGAGAAATTCGCCGGATTATTAGGCCGAGTATCTAAACGTTGCATTAGACGCTCCATTAAACAGATTGATCCACCTGTGTCCCGCGCCCGCCCCCGCCCCCGCCGTAGCGTTGTCGGCGCGCCACCAGCGCAGCGAGTAGTACTCCACGCGGCCACTCCGGCGTCATGTCGCGCGTGTCTACCGACCTAAAGTGCCCCAGTAACGATCATTCGCAATTGACAATGTTTACATTATTGCAGGACCAAATGATCGTCTACAGAGGCAATTGAAGCCATTGTCATTCGAAACTACGTGATTGACGGCGAATGATGGAAAGCTCATTGACAATCGCGAATGACGTTACCAATTGAACGTCTCGTTGTGCGATTGATAGATTTTTCGGTCATTTGTTCGCTCGCTAGTTTAAAAACATGGCGGACATCGCGGAACAAATGTGGGCAAGCAATTGACGCATCGAATGAAGCTCCATCATTCGCACTTTCAATTGAAACGGTCAATCACGTTACAATTGACGAATGACGATTGACCGTCACCGGGGCACTTAACGCGAGTCCATCACACCAACCCACCTGTGTCCCGCGCCCGCGTCGGCGGACACATTGCGGGCGCCCGCCCCCGCGTCCGCCCCCACCGTAGCGTTGTCGGCGCGCCACCAGCGCAGCGAGTAGTACTCCACGTAACGCGAGTCCATCACATTGACCCACCTGTGTCCCGCGCCCGCGTCGGCGGACACATTGCGGGCGCCCGCCCCCGCGTCCGCCCCCGCCGTAGCGTTGTCGGCGCGCCACCAGCGCAGCGAGTAGTACTCCACGTAACGCGAGTCCATCACATTGACCCACCTGTGTCCCGCGCCCGCGTCGGCGGACACATTGCGGGCGCCCGCCCCCGCGTCCGCCCCCACCGTAGCGTTGTCGGCGCGCCACCAGCGCAGCGAGTAGTACTCCACGTAACGCGAGTCCATCACATTGACCCACCTGTGTCCCGCGCCCGCGTCGGCGGACACATTGCGCGCGAGTAGTACTCCACGCGGCCACTCCGGCGTCATGTCGCGCGTGTCCACCGACCTAACGCGAGTCCATCAGACTATGGTTGTGTCCTATTTGCTTGAGTCGTTAGACGACTAAATCGGCCGCTCGCGTTGCCGACAACAAAACTAAATTGGTTGGTCGTACGACAATGCTATTGTGTCCAAACCGGTGGCCGGTGTGTCAGTCGTCAAGATGGCGTTATCAAAGTGAAAAAAATACTCGTACGATTCTACGAGTGTTTGTTCCATTCACTCCACAATATAGGTCTTCCTTGCATTTCTGTCATCAAAGAATCATAGGTGTTATTCATTTTTATAAACAAACAACACGCGGTTTCCGCGCGACCGACACGAAAAATAGAGCTGGTTTGAAATTCAAATTCGACGACCAACGAATGCTTCGTTGCATGTCCGTGCGTGTTGCCAGTTAGGACAACTCCATTGAAAGAGCTGTGTTTAAATTTTGTCGCGTTAGTTGGTCGGTTGGACAACAAAAGCTGTGTCGTATTGCGACAGCTAATTAGGACATAGCGTCAGTCACCTGTGTCCCGCGCCCGCGTCGGCGGACACATTGCGGGCGCCCGCCCCCGCGTCCGCCCCCGCGTCGTGCGTAGCGTTGTCGGCGCGCCACCAGCGCAGCGAGTAGTACTCCACGTAACGCGAGTCCATCACACCGACCCACCTGTGTCCCGCGCCCGCGTCGGCGGACACATTGCGCGCGCCCGCCCCCGCGTCCGCCCCCGCGTCCGCCCCCGCGTCGGCCGTAGCGTTGTCGGCGCGCCACCAGCGCAGCGAGTAGTACTCCACGCGGCCCGCGGGGCGCGGCCACTCTAGCGTCATGTTGCGCGTGTCCACTAGCGCCGCCACGTTCGACACCGGGCTGGGACCTAGACGAACAGACCATAAGTTAGCTTGTAGGTATAAACAGTAAGCGAACGCGCACTTGTGATTTTTAAATCGTTCTCGGATTCAGTATAGAGTTATATCCTTCCTTTACCGTGGTACCATTAGACAGTTATGGCAATGCGCGCACTGACGATTAAACTATCGACCGCTCAAATTATCGAAAATGACTGGCCGATAGTTGTACGATCAAACTATCGCACAACTATCAGCCGGGCGGTAATGTGCATGAAGGACTATGTGAGCGTGCGCACTGCATTCAACTAAACTATCGCCCAACTATCGGCAGCCTGCGCATTCAGTATCGAACTATCAAAAATGACTGGCCATTAGTTGTAAAACTATCGGACAACTATAGCACAACTATCGGCCTGTGCATGAAGGACTATGTGAGCGCGCGCCCGGATTCAACTAAACTATCGACCAACTATCGCTCGACAAAAAATCAAAGTGCGCGCAGGCTCGCAAAACAACACTATCAACCAACAGTTTGATCACGATCGTCTTACGATTCCGACTAAACTATCGCCCGATTAAAAATCACAAGTGCGCGTTGACTCTAAGGGTAAGATGACAGAAGAAAAGTAACTCTTTATGTCCTAATTTATTTCATAAGTTATATACCGGTAACAATCAACTTCTGGCGGTGAATATAGGGGTCAATCAATTAACAAATCGGTACAAAACATTTTTGAATATTGTCTAAGTATGTAAAATGATATAGACATTTGAAACTGAACGAGTGCAGTGCGGAGCCGCGAGGAAACGCAAGTCTTCCAGCGTCCAAAAACTCCAAAGACTAGCCGTTAGAAACCTAATTAACACGTATCTTCAGAACTTAATTCAGATCGTCCATAATACTTAATAACAATACACCTGGTACTGCTCGCCCCCATCGTGCTATACACCGACCCTGCGACACTCACGCACGACATGGTACACGACGCGCGGCCGCCCGCTGGTGACGGCGTCGCCCGCGGCCGGCTCGCTGGCCGTGTCCAGCCGCACCTGGTCCCGCCCGCCCCGTGCTATACACCGACCCTGCGACACTCACGCACGACATGGTACACGACGCGCGGCCGCCCGCTGGTGACGGCGTCGCCCGCGGCCGGCTCGCTGGCCGTGTCCAGCCGCACCTGATACCGTTCGCCGGGCGCCAGCGCCGGTAGCTCCGCCGACCGCGCGCTCGGGCCCAGAGGTGGGAGCGATACCCACTCCGCCTGCCAAACAAGTAGTGTCAAGGACTTAGCCCACTTATACCGCACCGCTCCCACCCAACCAATGTATGAGCAGTCAAATATGGACTTAATGTCGTACTCTTTAGATGTACTTTAGCTTGCGGCAGGCTCGCTTACCGCGCGCTGTCTGCTATTGTATATTGTTACTGTAAAGTGCATCTACAGTGAACGATATTAAGGCCATATTTGGCTGTTCATACTTTGATTAGATGGAAGCGGTGCGGTATAAGTGGGCTATGACCTTTCATGGGGAGACAAACTAACTTTTTATCACGACAGAGGGCGTAGATGATATTGGAGCGCTGTTTTGTTGATTGGTTGTTATAGTGACATAACGTCACAATAACAACCAATCATAACAGCTGTCAAATAGATGAAAATTTGAACCAATCATCGACCAAAGAGTACATTATTATCCCACAGATTAGGCAGAAAGTGGACTCCAATCTCACAAGCGCCATCTACAAAAAACTTTGCCTGTTTTTCCCCAAAAGACGCTGCTAAACCGAGCCAGCATTTAACGAAAGAGAACAGTGAAGATATTAGAATGTAGTCTGCAGAAATGGAATAAATAAATAAAAAAGGAGTAGAATTGTCGAAAAAATTTAAATATCAACGGCTATATAATAATAATAATATAATGCATCAAAAAGTCTTAGAAAGCAATGGTAAAACAAAATCCATTAGTCTTAACCACAGAACATAAGATTGAAGTAAGAAGTGGTGAGTCTGCTGGACGTGCATGAAAAACCTTTGCACAAAACAGCAAACCCTTTACACGTTTTATTTGCACGATTTTAAATGAATTCAAGTTTTTATGGCAAGTCGCTTGTTTTCGATTTCATTCAGTGAATACGTAACAAGCTCCTCCGACAACTTTCTTGTGTTGTGTTCTGTGGACTAATCAATTGTATAAAAGTGAACGCGCTACGAGTGGTAGCAGGCGTCTGTCACTCAATGTACTTGAGCGCTAATCTCGCCCGCACCGCCGGCGGTGCAAATCCATAGAAATTAGGTCCGCAAAAGAGCTACAATACATGCGATAGAAAGAGATGCAACATGTGGCCGTTCGTAATTAGCGCCGTACAAGCTGAATTCCACTTTATTGCGTTATAGTTAGAGTTGCTATTTATTTAAATGGTTTAGCGGAGTGCAGTATCTGTATTTGTACTATTATACAGGGCATCCCAAAACTATGCCACATGGAGGGAAAGTACCTTAAATACTGAAGATATAAAAATTTACTGAAAAGAGACTTAATTATTATTTTAAAAAGAAAACGAACTGCATTCAAGGAATTTTTAATAATCACCTGCCTGAACTGGGAATCGAACCCGCTGAATGTAAAAAAATATTTCTTTAATTTCGAAAAAAATATTTTTATAATTGCTCCAATCTTCACTCATTAGTAATACATTGAAATGTTAAAGTTTTACAAACGACAGTCACAGAAAAGGCTATCCGTAACGCTGCACAAACTAAACTTGTTATTCAACATTAAATGTTAAATTTCGTAGTCTTCCTTTTATTTAAGATGCTATGTTACTTAGAAGAAATGCTTAGGTATAATTGAGCCTTTCGATCGGTACAAGATTGGATTTTTTTTTACTTTCAGCGGGTTCGATTCCAAGTTCAGACAGACGATTATTTAAAATACTTTGAATGCAGTTCGTTTTCTTTTTAAAATAAAAATGAAGTCTTCTTTCAGTAACATTTTATATCTTCGGTATTTAAGGTACTTTCCCTCCATGTGACATAGTTTTGGGACGCCCTGTATAATCAGTGGTGGTAGGTCGTAGATTATAATAACAAATTTTAGAGCATTACCTGCGGGTGGTCGGGGCGGTACTGCAGCTGGAAGGCGCCGAGCGCGCCGCGTGGCGGGCCCTCCCAGCGCGCTCGCAGAGAATTTGACGAGGCGCGCTCTACGCGCAACCACTCCGCCGGCAGCGGACCTGCCAAATAACACACCTCACGACATCACAATCTGCTAAAAACCGTCTAAGAGCGGTCAGGATGGACTGCTTCAAGCGACTGCATAGTGAACTATAGTCTAGTCTTCTACGTACACAAATACACGAAACCACTCGAGCTGTCGACTACCTCTCGCCCAGTCACCTCCGCCCGCGCGCAGGCCGGCGCTACCAAGCGCTAAAGCTGTTGACTATGACTGCAAGAGCAGTCCGTGTATGGCCGACCTTGGCCTTGATTCACAGATTGTAAAGCGTTTCAATTTTTATCGTCCTAACTGTCCCAGATAAAGGAAAAGGTTAATGTTGTGTTGTATCAAGAAGTGAAGGCATTGACAGAGACGAGAATGGAAGATACTCCACCGATATTAAATCAAAGAGAAGAACAGTCCCGGAGTGTTGTAGTCAAAATAAAATTACAAAAAACAATCATTCAGTTGGCGACGAAAGATACTTTTATAATAATACAACATAGCGTATTCTATACAAAACTGGATACAAGAAGTGACTATCACCAAATACTGATTTAAAGTATTAAATACAATAAGACTGCGAATTCAACATTAGATTGTCAATTCTGAATAATTGCAGAATGCCATTTGGCTCTAGTTATGTACTACTTTTATTTATTTAGACTACGATAACTTTAGTCAGTTTCGTTTAGGTCATGTTTTTTACTATATGGATGATTTCCTGGTAAGCAGCAAAGAAAACAATCACATATAGCGTTGCTCGTCTTTATAAATAAATTATTGGTTTTCGAAAGAGTTTATTAATGACTTCAGTTTTCTTGACTTGTTGCTCTAATAGTTACATTTTAGCATTTAAAAATATCAGTACAGAAGGTTAAATATCACAGGTTGTTTACAGAAGTTGGTAAGGTTTTTTCTTGTAGTTTGCTGAAAGTCCCTTCGTATATATGTCGCAGCCAAATGCTTGAATCCGCCATTTAATTAAACGCCTAGGCCGATCATTTTATCCGTAAGTTATTTTACCTTCCCTTCTTCTTTTTAAGTTGACGGTGTCACAAAAAAAAAATAACCGCGAAATTAAAGGCGATCGCTTTGCTGCGCTTTGTGATCGCTTTTAATTTCTAACCTATCACGTGTTCTACAGGACTTCCGAGGGGTACATGCTACCATACTTAGCTATCCGGCGGATTCAACTATCCGTCTGCGACATATAGATTGCTAGATTGAGTATTTGGTAGTAGTGGTGTAAGGTGTAACAGGTGCGTGAACTCACGGACGGGTTTGTAGACGGTGTGCCACTCGCTGGACAGGCCGTGGCTGACGGCCGCCACGCCGATCTCATACACCGCTCCCGGGTATAAGTCGTCCAGCGTCGCGTTGGTCTCTGTAGTTTCCAGCTGTGGGGAATACATCGAAATGGCATTTAGAAAGTATGTCATATAATACACAAAAGTTTTGCAATATTTTACGTTTTAACGTTCTAGGCTGCATTCGACCAAACTTTTATTTCGAGAATATCGTTTACTATCGGATACTAATGCATGGTAACTAGTATAGGGATTTGATATTATTATCCGAAAGTAAGCGTTATTCTTGGAATAAAAGTTTGGTCGAATGCAGCGTAACGAAACAAAATAGGGCCGATCCACCCAGTTTCTTTGTATTTATTTTAAGATAATTTTACGTATTGAATTTTCTTGAATACAATTTTTTTATTTAAACTATGAGCTCAATGGACCCCGCTAGCAATTAGCATGATATGTTTATTTTTTAATATTTTACCATATAGCCATATAAAGGATACGTAAACAAAAAGAAAGTAGGGAATGTTAGATCGCAGGGAGCACCGCCCATTTAGAAGAATGAACCAAATAATAATAAAACCGTTCGGTAGTCCTCCGTGGGCGGGGTGGTGTGTTGGCGGCGGTGGCGCAGGCGGTAGAGCGCCTGGCGGCTGTTGACGTCGGAGCGCCACGCCACGCGCAGGCCGCCGCCCAACGCCGCAGCTAGCACCACGGGCGCTAGTGGCCGCGTCGTCACGCCCACCACGCTCTCGTTCGACTCCACGCCGCGCGACACGCTGCACACCTGCGACAGAACACCTGTATGTAGCCACCTACGTACTATGGGCAACTGTAACGATGCCGTTTCGTTCCAGTCATTATGGATGGTAAGAGCCTTCATAATGGCTGGAAACTTCATAGTCCTACTGGCCATAAATATAATACTAGACCTGTCCTTTCAAAATTCAAATTCTTCGTTCCACGTTCCCTGCTCAGCTCATTTTAATTCAGTTCTGCCGAAACCACCGAGCTGTACAGAGCTCGTGGGCGTTACCAAATCGGAACAATTTTTTGTGCAATAGCGAATATTTAAATGGCAAGCAGCGTAAAAGGAACCCGTTCTCGGGGTAAGCTATCGTATTATCTAGTTATATACCCATTACTTTTATAATTTTAGATCTAGGACCTTTATATTGACGTATTTTCATTTTTCTTACAGTTTCTATACTTTTCTAATTTACCCATAATTAAAACAAGTCTCAAGATTCCCATCCCATCCCGTCCCATAGGAGCTGGTAGTGAGACGGGTCGATTTTTTCTACATACTTCATTTTCCATTTTTCAAAGTCTCAAGATATGGTGATCTTTTATTTACTATAACAACTACTTCTAAATACTGTGCGGTGACTTCCGACGCTCCGGCTAGTGTACCGCTGGCCGACGAAGGGGTCCCGTCACACAACAGCATCGCTCAACCAGTTGGCAACAAAATTCGTGTGCGCGCGTATCGCCCCTGCCCGAACTAAACGTATGTTGTGACGGCGCGGGCGTGCAAGCCATTTTAACCTTAGAAGTGGTTAAGCGACGCTGTTGCCCAAGGTACATGCAGTATGACTAATATTTTGTTCAAAACATTTATTCAAAATTCAATATTTTTTATTCAATTTAGATTGAGGTAACAACACTTATGAACGTCAAAGAAGCTACATCGGTTCGCAAATCCTACGGCGGACCTTGCGAGAAGAACCAGCAAGAAACTCGTCAAGGGCAATCTTTTTCTCCCTGTTATATTTTATACAGAGTCGTCAAACTGAATTGAAGTTCTAATTCGATGTCCCAATTTTTGGCGGTGGCGGTGATAGCTTAATTCTAATTACAGTAATGAGCCATCTCATCAATCAGCACGTATCTTACTTCGAAATGGAACGCCGCGCTGATTTGGATCAAACGCGAGATGCGATAAAGGACACACCACCTGCGGCCATAATTATCTTACTATCGGAGAAACGATGTGTTGACGCGTCCGATACGTGCACGAACGTTCTCAACCAAAACCGGGTACATTGGGCCACGATAGAGCGCACCGTCGACGAGCAGAACAACCCAGCTCTGTTTCATAAGTATGCCAATAAACAGTGGCCGAAACCGAAATCGGCTAGGAAGACATCTTCATCATCAATAACAGTGAGCATACTCACGGTGACAGTGTAGTTGCGTCCGGGTAGCAGTGCATCCAGCGTGACGTTGGTGGCGTGCGTCGTCAGCGTGTTGCTGTCGTCGCGCGTGGGGCCGGCCTCGTGGTACGATATCTACACACACGCGAACACACACGCATTACGATTAGGCCTACTCTCCACGTAACCGCACGTCATGCGCACGCTTTCGTTAATTCAAGATTCAAGATTTAAGATTCAAGATTCAAATTTGTTTATTCAATTTAGATTGTTATTTACAATACTTGTGAACGTCATAGAAGCTACGCCATCGGTTCGCAAACCCTACAGCGGGAGGCCTTGGAGAAGAACCGGCAAGAAACTCCAAGGGTTGTTTTTTTCTCCCTGTTTTATTTCATACAGAGTCGTCAAATTGAAAAATGACCTTAACATGGTATGACTAAGGTCAGTTTCCATCAAAATTACACAATGGGTTATGATAAATACAGTTAAGTATAGGCGAACTAATGATCATAGCGGTGAACAATTTTCAATTAAGTACTTAGGAACTCTACTTAAAGCTTTAATATTAGTTAAAAACAAAAGACAATTCTACTATATACTGCAAGTTGCGCCATACATGTTTCAAATGTAATTCTTAATAAAATGAATAAAAACAAAAGAAAACACATTTTAAAGCAAGCAGATAAGAGCAGACCCATTCCCACTGGCAGCACCCGTTCACGAGCATGACGCATGAACCAGCCATCGCTTCGCTCATTGCATGATGAATTGACGATTGCATGACGAATGCTTGCATCTTGCGTAGAAACAATTAAAACTGTGTCCACGAAGCCGCGCCCACTGCATGACGAGAGGCTGCCGCGCGACGCTGCCGCACCGTGGACAGAGTTTTGATTGTTTCTACGTCAACGAAACCCCGTTCGAAGTGGGCGCCGACCCATCAAAGACGGTCCTCAATTTGCCTGTTGCGGCTTTCACCACCGCATGGTGGGGCAAGAAATAATGCTCAGTTGCGCTCCAATCAACTCGAGCCGGAGACATGTGACCCAAGTCCTCGTACTCGTTGACGAAAGCGTGCACAGGAAGTGCGGTTACGTGGACAGTAGACCTTAGTGTCATTTCAAATGGATGGAGTCTCCGATAAAGCATACGCTATAATCACGGAATAACCCCGCAATAACTCACTATCGTTACTAACTTTAGTAAAAATATAGTACATACAAGTATTGATAGAATGTGACACAAATTACTACATAATTTTTAATTATGATTGCTGTATATTAGAATGATGTGTTAGTATGTGGTTTGTTGCATTGACATTGTTTTTCATAACTTAAATGGTCTTTTGAGCCGGACATCAACAAATTGTAAATTAGTCCAACCCTTATTTTATCTTCGCTACAAATCTTAAGCTTTGGGATTTTCTTTTGACACTTGAATCGGTCACCACGACGCTTTAAGCAATTGTATAGCATAATCATATTTCTGGTCCTTCGAGCCGGATTAATATTTCAGCTGCAACACATATATCATCATTATCGGCACAGCCATCTCTATCGTCTTCTACAAGCCATGCGCATAAAGTTGGCAACGTAGTTTTAAGTGAACCGATTTGACACCGTTTGCACCGTTTGACAGGTAAACAGCGAGTAAACCTCAAGTACTGAATCCTATGGAGATGGCATATCTTCTATACATCTATACAAATAAATAAAATTGGAGTGTCTGTTTGTAACATTAAATAACCGCTTTTTACTACGTGCATATGATTAAATATACGGTACATATACCAAAATGACATGTTTTACAATTTTTGTCTGTCTGTCTGTTCGTTCCGGTTAATCTCTGAAACGGCTGGACCGATTTTGACGGACCGATTAATACGACAATTAGAAGTAGTTTAAAATTGAATTCCAATATTTTCTTACATTGTGACTTAGTTACACCTCACTTTTTCGTAGGTATGCCACCTCCATAGGATTTAGTACTCAGAGGAGTAAACCGGTTCACAGCAATGTTGCCGTTCCGTATCATAGCATGGCTTGTAGAAGACGATAGAGACGGCTGTGTTATCAGTGTTCTCAGATGAAATTTCTGTAAAATAATGTTAACTTTTTGCATATAATTTTACTGTTGAGTCGTAAAAGAGAATGCACAGAACCTAGTACTCATCGTGTGAGCTGCTGTTTGACCCGTATGTATGTTTGTTTGTCCGCGAGATGCGGTTTTCGATAAAGTATTTGTTACATTAATGCTGCGGCTACATTAGCGGGCTACGGCGAAGTATCGCTATATCTTTCTCTTTCTAACCGGTAGTGGCGTATGGAAAGAGATAGTACAACAATAATTATCGTCCGCTAGCATAAGAAGAAGGTTCTGGTATTATAACCAATTTTAAAAAAAGGAGGTTCTCTATTGGACCCGTATCATATCCGGCGGGTATAAAACAAAAACACAAAAAATTGTATATGTTTCACGCCCGACTTCAAAGTACTTACGTTATTTGGTATGAATACAGTATTAGAGAATATGTATTAGTACAGTCGCCTGCACTTCAGACTACCACAAAATGTCAAATATCTACAAACGGTTTCGAACTTAATGCTCCAGAGTTATGGTTGAAAGACAATTGGAGAATTTTGACAGTTTTGTGTAGTCTGTAGTGCAGGCGTCCGTATAAGCAAATACAAATTGTTTTATTTGGTACCAGGCATAGGACATTGCAATAAACATTACACAGCAAAAACAAACAGCAGGTAGGTACATAAAACAATAGTGAAAACCTTATTTTAAACACAAAAGGTACCTAATCAGTGTCCCACGTCAGTACCAAATGGGTGTCCAGTTCAGCATTGTGTCAGCAATAAAGCCGACGTTGATTTTCAACTGAATCCCAAAGAATTAGTTTGACACGTGGACGTCAATGCGATAGTAAAAAAAACAATAATGAATATATATTACGGCGAACACTTATATTAAGGCGATACTCGGAAAAATTATGCTGAAGCGAGATAGCAATGAGAAAACAACGCGCGCGGGAGCGAGACCGATTTTGCAGATTAGGCAAAAAAAAACACAAAATCACTTGGTAATAAAAAACTACAGCGATTTTCAAAAAATGCTTCTATACGATCCTAAATATTATTGGTGTCCACTAATTAAACCAATTTTCAATAGTATATGTATCCCCGTTTAAGAATAATCTTGATATTTCTTATTTTTTTGAGGTATTTTCGAAAAGAAAAAGTGTCGAGGCAAAATCATAAAATCGTGTTTTTGAAACTATACGATTCTAGATAAAGGTGTGAAGAAATATATATGTTATTCCCAGATTTGTAACAACTGTAACGGTTCTATAGTTTTTGTTCAGTACACCCCTGCCTAGACCGCGGAATGGCTAGCGCAGTGGAAGCTGGTATTACTAGTATAGACTCCGGACAAAAAACTAGGTTTCAGCCGGGATGTAACTGAACAATTGGACTGCGATACACAGCGGATAGAATTTGTGAAGTAAGGTGATTTTACATACGGTCTGTGCTGTAGAAAGTCCCTGGGCAGCGTGGGGAGAGGGGAGCGCGCGCGCCCCCTGGTAATTCTTCTTCTTCTGCAGACCTTACCAATTAGTCACCTCACTCACACCACAAATAACAGCGTTCACAAGACACTGGGCGTTTCAACAATAGATACACAATAACACACGGAGGAGCCTTTTGTCAAGATATATATTGCCCCTGCAACAACACGTGTGGTGGATGATTATCCTTCAAAGCATCGCGACCGGCCACTCATCAGGATGGCATCAAAATCGTGGTCGTACAACACGGGATCGGCAGGATAATTTAAGATTTTTCAAACTCGATATGCCAGGCACATTCAACGCGAGCGATTTTTTTAACAAATTCAGCAAAATTATTCCGACATTTTTTTCAAGAAGAATTCCAATCAAGTGTCACTGTCAACTTCAAGTGACAGCCAAATGTCAATTTGACGTGACATTATAAATGCGTTCAGAAACGTCGATCTTTTCCGAACATCCCCCCGCCCCGGACCGTTAAGAACGGTACGTCAATCTACGGGTAATCGGGAGAGCCCACTAACGGCTCTCTTCAAAACCGAATCTCGAACCAAAACCTCAGCAAAACGAGGAACTCCGTCAGTTCCGGGGTAGAGTTTAACAATGCGCCCCCTTCGCCAACATAGGGGCGGCAGGTTAGCATCCTTAATCAACACGAGGTCGCCAGTCTGGGGTGGGGTGGTTTTATCTGTCCACTTCACGCGCTGTTGTAGGATATGCAAATACTCCATCGACCAACGTGCCCAGAAGTTTTGGGACATCTGTTTCAAAAGTTGGTATCGCGACAAACGATGGGATCCTACATCCTGAATCGGATATTCAGGCAACGCCAAAAGGGGCTGTCCGATCAAGAAATGACCTGGGGTCAACGCTTCCAGGTCATTCGGGTCCGAAGACAACGGGCACAAGGGTCGCGAGTTGAGGACGGCCTCAATTTTACAAAATACCGTATCAAGTTCCTCAAACGTGAGAATAGTTTCTCCAATCACGCGACGCAAGTGTGTCTTGGCAGCCTTTACACAAGCTTCAAAAATTCCTCCCCAGGTCGGACAAGCTGGAGGGCTAAACTTCCAGATTATCCCACGCCGGGAGAGGGTGGTTCCAATGTCTATTTTATTATCAACAAAAAACTTAACTACTTCCTTAAGATAATTACACGTTCCCTTATAATTAGTACCACAATCGGAACGTATCAATGACGGCAGTCCTCTACGGGAAACAAATCTGCTCAAGGCGGCGACAAAGGCTTCGGTAGACAATTCCGAGACAATTTCCAAGTGGACAGCCTTGGTGGACAAACACACAAACACGCACAAGTACGCCTTATAGGTTTTAGCATTACGCAGTCTCGAAGCCTTTACAGTAAAGGGACCGGCGAAGTCGGTGGCGACTCCGGCAAAAGCTCTACATTCCGTGACGCGATCAGCAGGCAAATCACCCATCTGGGGCTGCATGGTCGCGGCCTTCAATCGATAACAAGGCAGGCAACGGAAAACCACAGTGCGAATGGCTCGACGAGCAGACAAAATCCAAAATTCACGCTGCAAAATGGCCAACAAAGCATTACAGCCAGCATGTTGTGCATTCACATGGCGATCTGTTATTATCAGTTGAGTCAAATGTCCGGCTTTAGGTAACAAAAGGGGGTGACGAGCTCCATACGGCAGGTTCGCATTTCGAAGTCTTCCGCCGACTCGCAAAAGCCCACTCTCGTCCAGGAAGGGATTCAATCGCGATACCGCGCCCTTCAACTTGCGACGGCCTAAACGCAAAATTTCAATCTCGGACTCAAAACTATCAGCTTGTACTCTCCGGACCCAAAACAAGAGCGCGTCCCTACGCTCGTCCGGAGTGAGAACCGACGAATCACGCCTCGCGCGTGGGTTTCTGCAATTGTACACAAAACGTCTGATCCAAGCGGTAACACCAAGCAGCTTCTGTAAGGAGCTGTACCGATCCAACAACAAATCCTTTTCCCCGGCGGGGTTAGTCTCCAGGACGCATGCACGCATATCAGGAACGGCTACGTTCGACAACGCTGGAGAGGGCGGCCACTCCGACTCAGGCCGCATCAACCACTGTGGGCCCCACCAGAGGGGGTGGTTAATTAGGGTTGGGGCTACACAACCCCGAGACGCACAATCCGCGGGATTCATGGTTCCCGGCACGTGTCTCCAAATCAACTCGATATCGGAATTACAAATCTGCGACACTCGATTGGCCACAAACACGTCCAAGGTGTGCGCCGGAGCCTTCAACCAACAAAGGACGACCTGACTGTCCGTCCAAGCATAAACCTCTTGTATCTTAATAGATCGACCTAATGTGAGCCATACGTGGTTCAACAAACGCATTAGGAGGGCAGCTCCACACAATTCCAACCTCGGGATCGTATGACGAGTCCGAAGGGGAGCGACTTTGCTTTTCGCTATCACCAGATGCACAGCAACAACTCCGTCAACCGTAACGGTGCGGAGGTACACGGCCGCAGCAAATCCACGTTCGGAGGCATCGGAAAAGCCGTGAAGAGTAACTTTACAATTTTCCGAAGGGAGGAATAGCCTCGGCAAATGCACTTCATTAATCTCGGGGAGGGATGAAACGAAGCTCGACCAATCTCGGAGTAACTCGTCCGAGAGGGGTTCATCCCACGACACACCCGAAGCCCATAACCGTTGCAAGAAACACTTGGCCATAAACAGCACGGGGCAAATCCACCCATTGGGGTCAAAGGTACGTGCGACAGTAGACAATACTAAACGCTTGGTCCAGACTTTCGGTGGTCGTAAATCCACACAATACGTGAAAGTGTCAGAGACCGGTTTGTACTGTACGCCAAGGACGGTCACCACATGGGGATTATCAACATTTTCGAATAGGTGGGGGTCCTGCTGGTGCTCTTCGGGCAAACCTACCAGTACATCAGGCGAGTTGGATATCCATTTCCTCAACTCGTAACCTCCCGACTTCAAAAGGGCGGTGAGTTCGTCTCTCAGGACAATCGCCTCTGAGACAGATGAGGCGCCCGTGCAAATGTCATCCACATAGACGTCACTGGCCAAAATGGCGGAGGCGCGAGGGTATCTCAAGCGCTCCTTCTCGGCCAACTCCAACAAAGAACGAATCGCAACAAACGGGCTCGAAGCCAAACCGTACGTATTCGTATTCAATTCATAAATCAACAAGGGGTCCCTAGGACTCTCTCTCCACAAAATCAATTGGTACCTCCTATCCTCTGGATGGATGACCGTTTGTCTGAACATCATCCGGATGTCAGTCATAAATACAATTTGGTGCCGCCGGAAGTTGGTCAAAATGTCTGAGATCTCCGTGTGCAGCTTGGGACCTACATGCAGACACTGGTTCAAGGACGCTCCAGTAGAGGTGGGAGCCGAACCGTCAAAGACCACCCGAATCTTTCCGGATTTCAAAACGGCGTGGTGCGGCAAAAAGAAGTGCTCAACGGAGCGCCAATCCAAATCGCTCACGGACATGTGCCCTAACTCCTCATACTCCCGCATGAATTCAACATACTTCTGGCGGAAGACCGGATCCTTGCTCATGCGACGCTCCATCGCCACTAGCCTACGTTCCGCTAGCGGTCGGGATTCGCCCAGAGGAGGTCGGCCGGCACGAAAGGGGAGACGGGTGATCAAACGACCAGAGCGGAGGCGACCAGTGTTATTCTGGTAATACAACTCGCATTCATCCGCTACTGGGTCAACCCGCGGGGCTGGTGGAGGTTCCTCAACCTCCCAAAACTTCTGCACCACTTCGGAGAGAGACACATTAAAAACAAGACCGCGATCCTCATCAAGGGAATCCAAAACGCGGCGAGCAGGGCCCATCACAACTGTACCGAGTGTCGTCTGCAGAGCTACCAAGCCATCTGGCTGCAAAACTCGCTTCCCCGTCAACAAAACTCGCCCCAGGACATCGGCTCCAAGGAGAGCATCAATCGGGCCTGGGCGGAAGAAATTTGGATCGGCGAGTGGGGAATCAGACACCAAAGACAACATACTCGGTCCCAAGTCAACTGAAGGTTGACGGCCAACAACTGTGTCCAACACAATCGCCGAGGTCTTAATGCCTGGCGTGGACTTATTACGTGAGGTAAATGTGAAGTCAACATGCCCTAACAACCCGGGGACTTTCACATCGCCAACACCTCTCACGCCTTCCGTGTGGGGGTGCACCTTGAGGCCCAATCGCCTAACTAACCAAGATGACACAACACACCCCTGAGCACCGGAATCCAACAAGGCGCGAACTTCCACAAGGTCGCCATTCAATCCCCTGACAAGCACAGAGGCCGTGGGCAAC
Source organism: Crambus lathoniellus (assembly GCA_949710035.1). NCBI lineage: Eukaryota > Metazoa > Arthropoda > Insecta > Lepidoptera > Crambidae > Crambus > Crambus lathoniellus. Next base: position 416,321 of record OX453304.1, read on the forward strand.
AAAACGGTCTCTGGAGGGGTGGCTACAATCGACCGTAAACACGTTGATTGCTAGTATGTGGGGTCCCCAGACGTCCCCCCATGGTAAGGGGGTCGCTCATAGCGATCCAGTGGGTCCCAATCTCCCACATACTGCCTCCGTCCAATTCGCCCGGTATCAGGCGGGTCATATCTCCCGGCCCCTTGAAGACGGGGCGGGCGCCGCTCCAAACGCGGGTATTCGGCGAGCGGCGGCGAGAATCGGTGCCTATCATCCACCGTGTACGTCGCCCCATAGTCGCGGGGGCACGGTGACCGATTTTCAGAGGGGGGGTCCCGGGGACCCCCGCCCGTGCGAGGCTCAAAACGTCGCGGGGGGCTTCTACGACCTCCCGCATCGCTCGCAAAATCGAACCCCCTAGTTGGGGACCGATTTCCCATGGGGGGGTCCGTGGGACCCCCGCCCGTGCGAGGCTCAAAACGTCGCGGGGGGCCTCTACGACCTCCGGCAACGCTCGCGTAACTCATCCCCATCCTTGGGGATCGGTTTCCCATGGGGGGGTCCGTGGGACCCCCGCCCGTGCGAGGCTCAAAACGTCGCGGGGGGCCTCTACGACCTCCGGCAACGCTCGCATAACTCATCCCCATCCTTGGGGATCGGTTTCCCATGGGGGGGTCCCTGGGACCCCCGCCCGTTTGAGGGTCCAAACGTGGCGGAGAGCGTCTGGGGCCACTCTGGTGGCCACTAGAACTGCTGCGGGATGCAAACACCGCGGGGGGTCCGAGACCCCCACCCATACGCGGTGATCCTGCAGCGACGCGCTGCGGCGCTCCGCCGCCCTCTGGGCTGTTCATGCAGAGGAGGGGATGGTGGTTGCCCTTACAAAAGCGGCATGGGTGCGCTTGGGTACATTCGCGCTGCATGTGCAGGCCCAAGCACGAGTAGCACCATGTCCGTTGTCGCGCGATCGCTCGACGGCCTTGGACGCGCTGGTCGAGGAACTTATCACAACGGGTCGTGCTGTGACCCGGTTCCCGACAATACAAGCAGCGGGCGGTCTCCTGGACGGCGGCATAGCGGCCGGGCGCGCGAGGGGCCATACGCCCCCTACGGGGGGGTCCGGTGGGGGATCTACTCTGTGGCACAGGTCGTTCGGGTCCCATAGGACCGGCCAGAGAGGAATTATCTGCCAGTCTACTTTCTCCTTCCAGGAACGTCAAGAGGTCCGAGAAGGGTGGCAGATAAGTCGCACTATCCCCACCATACTGCTGCTCAAAACGGACCTTAACAGAGTCCGGCAACTTTCCCAGGACAATGTGCAGTAACAAAAACGACCACTGCTCCACTGGGAGTTTTAAGTTTTTTAATGCGTTGTATGCCACCAACAGCGGATTCAACAAAGCCACTCTCAAGTGCATCACGCTGGCAACGCGGGGTAAATTCAAAATGGCGGCAACATGGTTGTCCGCCAGACGTCGTACGTTCTGGTACCGACGGGCAATCAAATCCCTAGCAATAGGGTAGTTTTCATCCGAGGGGGCCAAATGTTGAACCGATTCAAGGGCCTCCCCTTCCAACACGGATAACAAATAAGCTAACTTCTGGCCCTGGGTCAAATCATCCCGGGCATGTACAAGACTATTAAAAATATTAATAAAGCCCTCCCAGTCCTCTAGACGACCAGCAAAACGCCTTAAGTCTAAGGGGGCCAATCTAGCAAAGAGAGGGGGCATACTCTTAGATGTGACCGGGGACGGGCTCGGTTCATTCTCTCTTGCCACTTGCAAAGGTCGAGCTACCTGGGTAATTCTGTCCGCAAAATCATAACACTGGTCCACATCCAAACCGACTTCTTGTCGCATTTCCACCTCGGCCTCAACAGTCCTTTCCAAAAATAAGGCATACTGCTCATCAACAACAGCCAAACGTATGGGCAGATCTACGTATCTGTTCAACAAGGCCTCCGTCCTATCAGGTCGATCCAACAATGCGACTGCAGACGCTAACCACCGTAACTCAGAACGTATTTTGGCTTTAGCAGAGGAGGCCGTCATTGTAACGTCACAAATTTATCAACAAAAACAACAAATTCAAAATATTCCCTATAACACAAAATCTCCAATATTTGGAGGTTATTACTAACCACAAAATTCCAATATTACAACAACAAAGTATTTATAATGACACAAACTCTTAAATATCTGGAGGTTATCAGAAAACAACAAAACTCACTGACTATTGAAATTCACTCAAAATCACTGACTATTGAAATTCACTTGGATATCAACACAACATACTGTTACACAACAACAAGTTAATTTTAATTATTTCAAAGCACAAGTTTCAATGAGTTTCAATGTGTAAACAATGTCTTAAATCATCTAAGTTTCACTAAGTATTGAGTGCAAACTTATTAGCTAACCTTTTATTAGCTATTATTTAGCAACAAACTTGTCAATATTCACAACTCAAATTTGCTAACAAACTAAATAATAATTATTATGAACAAAGAAAGGTATCTGTTTACATTTTGGAACTTCAATACATGACAATTAATTACAAGACATGGAACCAATAACAAAGGAATGCCCTTTACTTTTCAAATGCAAGTTAATTACCATTTACAAGTACAAATTAATCTAGTCCGGACCAGACTGGGTCATCAACACGGCACTGATTAATACAAAGTTTTGGCGTGGGCCTCTCAGGCCTTCAAACTACGCTCTGCTACCAAGAAATGTTCAGTACACCCCTGCCTAGACCGCGGAATGGCTAGCGCAGTGGAAGCTGGTATTACTAGTATAGACTCCGGACAAAAAACTAGGTTTCAGCCGGGATGTAACTGAACAATTGGACTGCGATACACAGCGGATAGAATTTGTGAAGTAGACCTTACCAATTAGTCACCTCACTCACACCACAAATAACAGCGTTCACAAGACACTGGGCGTTTCAACAATAGATACACAATAACACACGGAGGAGCCTTTTGTCAAGATATATATTGCCCCTGCAACAACACGTGTGGTGGATGATTATCCTTCAAAGCATCGCGACCGGCCACTCATCAGGATGGCATCAAAATCGTGGTCGTACAACACGGGATCGGCAGGATAATTTAAGATTTTTCAAACTCGATATGCCAGGCACATTCAACGCGAGCGATTTTTTTAACAAATTCAGCAAAATTATTCCGACATTTTTTTCAAGAAGAATTCCAATCAAGTGTCACTGTCAACTTCAAGTGACAGCCAAATGTCAATTTGACGTGACATTATAAATGCGTTCAGAAACGTCGATCTTTTCCGAACAGTTTTAAATCAAAAAGTCCATATTTTTTCCGAGTAGCGCCTTAAATAAACAACAAAATTGAGAGTGCACGACAAGCGAATGCACAGTACCTTGTACTCGTCGTGGATACTGCCGACGGGCGCGGCCCACGTCAGCAGGATGCCCTCGGAGCCGTTCACGCGGCGCCACTCCACGCTCCGCACCGGCAGCGGCTCTGTAGAACCATTCTAGCTTCAATCAACAATCACTTGAACCAATCATTTTAACCGCCTCTGTGGTCTAGTGGTTCACACCACCGATTTCAGACCAAGAGGTCCAGGGTTCGATTCACAGTGGGGGTACATATTGTATTCGGTTTGGTTGGTGGTAGGACTTATTCTTAGTCCGCCTGGCTAGCTACCACCATCTTACCTAAGTCTGACGCCATAACAATGATGTTTTCAGCATTATTGTGTTCCGGCAGTTAGAGATAAGATAGCCAGTTCCTCAGTGATTGAGGATTCCGGGAGTAGTGCGCTTCCACCTTCAGCCTTATCACCACTTAACATCAGGTGTGATGAAGGTTAAGTGCTACCCTACCCCGTTGTGGATTAAAAAAAAACTCAGAGTTTTTGGCGCCATTTTGGCGGGTTAGGTTAAGTGGATATATTAATTAATCGCAATTTGTTTCATAGTGGACTTTGTGACTTAAGATAGGTGTGGTTTTGTGCCCCAAGTGTCTACGCAACTGGACGACGATGTGTGGAATGATTAAAATATGCGCTATCTCGGTAACGTGATGCCGAGTGTTTTATTGTAGTGGTGACTTCCTCAGCAAGAATTACCGAGAAGACCGACTCGACATACTTGACGCCAAATACTCCAAGACGCATTGGAATGTAACACACCTACAGTCTAATGAAAACGAAACTATAATAATATACATAATACTCAAGAATTGGCAGTATGGCTTAATGTCTTCGCCTGTCCAAAAGGACGAATTTTTTTACTACTACTACTACTACAACCATGAAGCTCGACTTAATACTGAGGTAACTGGAGGGTGCAGTACGAACAATTTTTTGTCACCACAAATTACACAGTGGCTGTCTTCCGTCTCACCTACACTTTAAAAAAATACGTATGGTCATGAGACAACTGACAGCCACTACATACATAAATGTCAAATTTGCTGGGTACACATTTTTATTCAGGGTGAGAACTCCAGTTACCTCAGTATTAAGTCGAGCTTCATGACTACAACAATCACTCAAACCAAACAACCTACTGAATGACGTTGCCACATTTGATCGAGATATTGAGGTGCGTCATCAGTAACGTTCATTGTGGAATACATTTAGCCCCTCATTCCAAAACGTGGACTAAAGTTAGACCTGGTTTAAAACTGATGCTAATTCTGTCTTTCATTTGGAAAATGAAAGTGACAGCACCAGTTTAGTACCAATTTTAAACCAGGACTATTTTAGTCCACGTTTTGGAATGAGGGGCTAAATGTATTCCACAATGAACGTTACTGATGACGCACCTCAATATCTCGATCAAATGTGGCAACGTCATTCAGTAGGTTGTTTGGTTTGAGTGAAACATTAAATAAATAAATAAATAATAAATAACTTCTTACATTCACACCAATTATCTAAGCCTATTTTAATTTCATTAAGAAACTGTATCATGGAAAACTTGATAACGGATAAATATCATACTTAAATACTTTTTGTTTGTAAATACATACATAATATACATAGTAAACACCCAGACCAAGACAAAATAGACATGTTCATGCACACAAATATTTGTCTTGTTCGGGAATCGAACCCGAGACCACTGGCGCAGAAGGTGGGTAGCCTACCCCTGCGCCAAATCGGTCGTCAAACATTACATAAAAGGCCATCGTGATCTGTAGTGCTAGCACAACTTGCGCGCGACTCAAGTGAGAAAGAGTCGCGGGCACTTTTGACCAATCAGATCGCTCGTAGATTAGCGCGCGTGTGTTAAGGCGACGTGCTGCTGGTTGGAAGGTTCGCGACAAGAAGTCGCGCTAAGTTGTGCTAGCCCTACTGGATAGGGTATTTGGCTAAATTTATTGACATTTTATTGACTTAAAATGTTTATTGAAATATTAGCAACACAACACACATTGATTTTCAAATATCTTGCATATTTTCAGCGATATAGAGCATTAAACTTACTAATTAGACAAGGAGAGAGCTACCAGCCAATGACGTCACATGCTAGTAGTGCCATACTCTCGCCATAGAAAATTTCGTTTTAGAAAGAGATAGCAAGAGTCACAATTAATTAGCTCATAATTCGCTTCTTATAACGTAGATTGAATTTCTTTTTTCACATTTGTTTTCAATAATATTAAATTTTTGAATGTCATAATTAAATATCTACATGTTATTTAAATTTTTACTTTTTTGCACTCACAATGCAATTTTTATCATAGAAAAATGGAAAATAAAGTAAATGCTCGCATGATGATGACTGCTCGCAGCAGTCGCCCGGATAGCGAAAGGTCGTGGGTTCGAGTCCCATCGGAGCTGGTTGTGAGTCGAGTCGATTTTTTCTAAATACTTTATTTTCCATTTTTCTAAAATATCTACATTTCAACAACAGTCAAATACCCTATTAGCAATCTCCTAGTCACCGAATGTCGATATGTAGATGTTATTTAAACATGCTAGTACCTACAATGCATCGTCTTGTTGTTTACAGCAGGCACAACAGAGCAATAACATAAACAAAACCACGGCCCCTGGAAAGGTGCCGAAACGTCGGAAAAAACTAATGAACTAAAAAAAAATTCCTTTAAAAACACAACTAAAATTAACAATTTATTAAATATACGCATGATTGAATCCGTGAAAGAGAAGTTTCATTTCAATGAACTGGGGGCCGATTCTTCCCAAACGAGAAAAGTTCACATTTCGAGCTGGAATTCAAATATAACACAGTTTTTGTATTGTCAGAAATTCACAATCGAAAAAGTTCGATCGAAAACCAGTCGAACGCTACGAATGGTAAAAACCAATAGATGTTCGTATACGAACTTAGCTGTCAAAATGAATTTGTTGACATGTGAGACAGCTTAGTTTGTTTGAAACGTTCTATCTTTTCAATAGAAACCACAAACAAAATGTTCGACATACGAATTACCACACTGAAAAAGTTCGAATGCCTGAGAATCGGGCCCATGGTCTTGACGGTGACGGTGTAGTGCGCGCCCGGCTCCAGCCCCTCGAACGTGGCGAGGGGGGGCCCCCGCCCGTCACAGACACTCGGTACTGACATGTCCCTATACAAACAGAGTGTAATACTGACTGAGCGTGAGGTCGGCGCTGGCGGGCCACGAGGTGACCTTCCCGGACATGGTCTTGACGGTGACGGTGTAGTGCGCGCCCGGCTCCAGCCCCTCGAACGTGGCGAGGGGGGGCGCGTCCCGGCCGCGCACCACGGGCGCCAGCCGCCGCGCGCCCGCCCCCGCGCCGCCCGCCCCGCCCCCGCCCCCGCCCGTCACCGACACTTGGTACTTCTCGAACTCGCTGCCAATCAAAATGTCACATCAATTACAGGTTTCCTTTATATTTTTTATTTGAAAGAAAGAAAGAAAGAAATAAAAAACATTTATTAACGAACACACAACATAACACATAAGTACAGATAAAATACAGAGAATAACAAAAGACAAATAAAACAGTTTACAAAAAAAGAAAGATAAAAACAAATAGACAAGCACATGGTGTGACCCGTGTGACGCTAAAAGGCCCTGACTCAGCACAAAACTCCTGGGCCATCCGTAGGTGGTTAGAATGACCCAGAAGCGCTGTTATTCTGTCAGGGCCTTAAGGACATGCAAAAAGTTTCCTACTTCAACGGTCTAACTAAAGTAGTGCCACGAAAATGGTACCTCTCGGCGCTCAGGGGTATCAAATTACAGGCTCATTTTTTACGTAAACAATGCATCTTAGCGCGCGTTTGGGCTCTCCCAAACATCTGTTTGTGCGCACGACGACGGAAGTTACATTTATGAGCAGCATATGAGTCATAGCGGCGGATAAAACTTATCCGACACTTTAACGAGATGTTTTGTTTTTATAATCGACGTTCAAACTCAACTTTTGTGTAAACAAAATACAATATCGAAATATTTTTTTTTCACATAGTTATGGATGAAATAACATATAAAAAGTATATATATTTAGAATGTACATGAAAAAACCTATCGCATAAAATTATAATATATGGAAAACCAATAATATTATATTTTTCGAAAAAAAAAAAATTTTTTTTTCGTTGCAAATTTTCAAGAATTTTTTATTATTTTTTTTGTTACGGATCATATATTATATTGTATTTTTATAGTAAAAAGAATTTATTTTTCTTATAAACACCGAAAACCGCGTTCAAAACACATAAAAAAAGAAATAATTACAAAATAAAGTGCCACTTGAGCATCGGTGGGAGCCACGTGGCTCCCACCGATGCTTACGAGGTTAACGTTATACTTGGTTCACGACATTCAAAATGTATATAATGAGTCACACCAACACATCAAAATATGACTATAAAAATTACTGCATTTAATGCGCGTACTCGTGCAAGTACTGATAGTTTTTGTTTCATCGAAATCTGGCCAGGATTTCCAAAGATACAGCGTTGTAAAGTTTCACCAGCTTTTGAAAATTTGCTTTCCTTGCGCGCTATTGCGATGACGTCATGTCGCACTGACATCTCCGTTTGCGGCTGTTGCGGGTGATTTCCGTCTAACTGTACCTACATAGAAGTTCGTCTGTGCGCAACCTTCGCGCAACTCGTGCGTTTTTGACGCTAGTTACAGTACATTTTCTTCGTTCTAAGGTTATGGTAAATGATTAGTATTCAATTTCGACCGCGCGCAGGCGCTCTCTAAAACTGTCACCTGCTGTCGATACCGAAAGACATTTATCCCACAAACTTATCTGACCCAGTGGTGGAGGCGCCACTAGCAGTATAAAATTATCGAAATGGCTGTCAGTTTTTAACAGACTTCAAAAAAAGGAGGAGGTTCTCAGTTCGGTTGAATTTTTTTTTATTTTATTTTTTTTTTAATGTTTGTTACCTCATAACTATGTCAATTATAAACCGATTTTAGAAATTCTTTTTTGGTTTGAAAGCATATAGTTACAAATTGGTCCCATTGTTATACGGTCAGGATCTGATGATGGCATCCTGGAGAAATCAAGGGAACTCTTCAAATATTATAGGCACACCTATAGCGATTTTGGTATTTTCTTAAGTAACTCGTGCATTTGCTTTCGGTAAGCACCATTTGGTGAAGAGTAACTGATGATGAAGACCACATATGGCCATCGAAAACATTAATTAAATACTAAATATTTTACGGGCGCAATACGATTCCTTTAAGGTTCATAAGTAATTTTCAAGTATTTGCGACTGGTAGTCATCATCTCACGATGATGAGCTGGTGATGGAAGGTACAACTCCTCAATAGTTAGGAGTTGGAGGATAATTCTTTAAATATCGTTGATACGTAAATATTTGTAGTTGTTTCCTTTCAGGTTATTTAGTTAAGCTGATGATGGAAGGTAAAACTCTTTAACGCTTAGGAGTTAAAGTATGTTTTTAAGTACCACAAGCGCAAATAGAATTTCAAGTTGTATTCTTTCAAGTAATTTAGGTTAGCTGATGGTGGAAGGAAACTGCATAACAGTAAAGAGTTGGAGGGTGGTGCTAGTCTGAGTGTTCTAATTTAGATATGGGCTATAGTCGTTGCACATTGAGCTACCCTTGCTCATTATGCTATTTCTTATAGTAGATTTCTTACACTAAAAAAGGAAAAATAAACAAAATTTTTCCAAAAAAAATTAAACCGCCTTCAAAACAAAACTGCAAACAAAAACTCATTTCCCAAAAACACGTAAAAGTGAAAAATAAATTGAATCATTTAATTCAAAGTACGAAAGTGCTGGAATTTTTCTAATTAATCTTGAACTTACTGATCTGATTGAAGTCGGTGTCAAGCCGAAAGTAACAAGAACGAATACTTAAAATTCAATTTCAAAACTCATTTTCATAATACACAATATCTCATCTCATGCGCAGAGTGGTGTAAATTGTAACCTATCAAATACATATTAATATTAACACCTCTTTGGCTTGACACCGACTTCAATCAGATCAGTAAGTTCAAGATTAATTAGAAAAATTCCAGCACTTTCGTACTTTGAATTGAATGATTCAATTTATTTTTCACTTTTACGTGTTTTTGGGAAATGAGTTTTTGTTTGCAGTTTTGTTTTGAAGGCGGTTTAATTTTTTTTTAGGGTGCATATTTAACTACCAAGTCAGTTAAGGTTGTAAGTACATTTTGTTTTGACGGTTGCTATATGTATTGACAGAATCCCGCCCGCCATTACGAAAGTTGATTTAATTTATTATTCACGAAAATAAAACATTATTTGAAGGTGTTTTTTCACATGGGCTCAATACAAAATTTCTTAAACATTTCATTGATCAACTATAAGAAAAATAAATAAATTTACTACGAAACCGTGAGAGCGCAACTATATAGCCAAAGGATTCTATGTAGGTATACGAAAGTGCGACGTGACGTCACACGTTAATGCCATTGGTTCACCCAAATTTTCCTCGGAGGCCGTACTTTAACGTTTAATATCTCAGTCATTTTTGAAGATAGGAAAAAAATAAAAACAGATTCTTTTTTCTCGAGTTACATATTTTTTAGATATGCTGGTAACAAAAATCATTGGTGTGACTCATTGAAGTGCAAAGGCAAAATAAACATCTTTCAACGTATAAAGGCTAACGTTTGTGAGTATGGATGAATGTATGTTTGTTACTCTTTCACGCAAAAACTACTGAACGGATCTGGATGAAATTCGCAACAGATATAAATTAAAGGCTGGAATAACACATTTGCTTCTTTTTATTCCGATATTCCCATGGGAACGGGAACCACGCGGGTGAAACCGTGGGCAGTCGCTAGTTAACAATAAATACGGTTCCATGAATTGAAATTCAAAATCCTTTGCGATTAGTGCACAAGCGATAATAAATCTTAACGAATATGTCATGGTGGTGACTGACGAATATAGCATTACGCTTCAAAAATGCTCAACATTCTTTAAACAATAATATGGAACAGTATAACAAATCAATCCGTCATATTATCAACACTGATATTAAACATTAGTTTAACAATTTTAGTACTTAAGGCTGCTTTTTCAATCCTCAGATACTAGTTATCAGTCAGTTAAATGAATAACCAACCAAAGTAAATGTTAATCTTAAAACAGGAGAGATTTGAATAACAATTATCGTTTTTAAAATTGGAGGTAATGAAACGATATTTTTATCCAGGCATTGAAAAATCGGTCCTAAACAATACAAAATCGCGAGGAATGCTGCCAAATGATACGAAGAGCCGACCGCAAGGACCAAGTGAAATGGACCGAAGGCCGGTGATGATGATGATTACCTGAGAAACGCTGCTGGCAAGTTTATTGCGCCAGTTCTTATTGCCAATTTAAAGTCTTGAATGGGCGGTAGAAAAATGTTGACGATTCTTAGGTACATATTTATTATGTTTATGAGAATGAATATTTTTTTATCTTATACAAATACAGATATAAATAATTTATTTGGTACCAGGCATAGGACATTGCAATTAACATTACATAGCAAAAATAAACAGCAGGTAGGTACATAAAATAATAGTGAAAGACTTATAATAAACACAAAAGGTAACCAGTGTCCTACGTCAGTACCAAATGGGTGTCCAGTTCAGCATTGAGTCAGCAATAAAGCCGACGCTGATTTTCAAATGAATCCCAAGAATTATCTATATATATAAAATCGACTGGACATAACTCACTCATCACGAAATCTCAAAAACTACTGGACCAACGAAGATGTAATTTGGCAGGAAAGTAGATTATGACTAGGGAGATGTCCGCTAAGAACGGATTTTGGGAAACTCCCCCCCTGAAGGGGTAAAATGGGGGGATTAAGATTATATGGAACTTCCTCATTTCTGAACTTAGAAGTATGAAAATTGGTATGTTAGATACTGGTCACAATTGAAATGGATCTGCGTAAGCAAAGTTAAAAAAATCCCCATAACGGGGTAAAATGGGGGGAATGGAACTTATATGGAACTTTCTCATTTCTAAACCTAAAAGTATGAAAATTCGTATGTGGGATACTGATCAAGATTGAAAATTATCTGCGTAAGCAAAATAAAAAAAAAACTCCCCCATAATGGGGTAAAATGAGCGGATTAAGCTTATATGGAACTTCCTCATTTCTAAACTTAGAAGTATTAAAATTGGTATGTTGGATACTGGTCACGATTGAAAATGATCTGCATATTATGCGAAGTTATAAAAAAATCCCTAATAGGGTAGAAAGGGGGGATTAAGGGTTATATGAAAACTTCCTCATTTCTGGACCTAGGAGTATGAAAATTGTTACCGCGGGTATAAGGCTCATGCCCATGGTAAAATAAGTTTTAGCTCCGGTGCGTGTTATCACGGTCCCGTGAGTCCTGCGTGTTAGGTGGTGTTGGAAGCAGTAGGGGGTTTAGTGGGTAGGGTCTTAGCGGCGAGTCCCACATACCTTCGGGATGCATAACCGCATTCCCCCTACTATAAAAAAAAAAAAAAAAAAAAAAGGCAAAGCTGTGGAATGGAATTGATATTTAAGGTGATAGTTTGAGTTCACGGGAAGGATTATATTTAGAATAGAGACAATTAAAGGCCCTGGAAAGGACATATTTTACTTTTTACCGTGGGAAATCTCACTGCTATGGAAAAAAAAACACTCTAAGCGCGGGCTAATTTGGGGGCAGAAATTCGTATTTAAGTAAATAATTTGAGACCCTGGCAAAGATTATAATAGGCTACTTTTACTTTTTACCACAGGATAGTATCATATTCCCACGGGAAAATCAATTAATTTGTATTATTTGTTTGTCCATCTTTCACGTCCAAACGGAGTAACGGATCAATGTGATTTTTGGTACGGGGGTAGATTGGGAGCTTTAGGAGTATGGAAATTGGTATGAATTATACTGGCCATCATTAAAAATGATCTGCGTAGGCAAAATAAAAAAACCCCTAATAGGGTAGAAAGGGGGGTTTATTTTTATATAGGGTGGGTGGGAGTATTTTAAGATACGGAGTTTGAATGTTTGTGGCTCAATCGCAACTAAACGGCTAACGGCCAGAATTAATAACCTATCCACAGATAGGGATAGGTGCGATCCAGATTAGTTGCTATGCAACGCTTGATATTAACATAGAATTAACGACAGTTGCCAGGGTGTTGCTAGATGTTGCCTAGCAACTAATCTGGATCGTACCTATCCCTATCTGTGGATAGGTTATTAATTCTGGCCGTTAATCGATCGAGATAATTGAACTCTGGCCTGGGAAATTTCATATGGTTTTTTTAACTCGGGAAAAAGTACAGTTCCCGTGGGATACAGTTTTTTTTATTCACTTTATTCAATGAAGCATGGATCCCATGACAGCTCATTTTCGTGCAAAGCAAAAAGTTCTTAATGCATTGGAATAAAACTCAAGAAAATCAGTATTACACATTTTTTAGGAAAGTATTGACTTGACTTTTCGCATTTTGGTAGTTCAAGAGTAGGAGAATGTCCAAATATTATTCATACTAAAGTAGCTCCTGTTTGTCTAGGTATCGTTACCTTCTTATGCCTAAACCACCGATCTGGCTTTTATGAAATTTGGTATATAGAGCAGTGGGTAGCATGCTCGGCCTGCGATCGCTGAGGTTATGTGACTTTTACAATGGTCTATCACGGGATGGCTGTTAAAAAATATATCTGCTTCGGAAGACACGATAAGCCGATGTTTCTGGCTGCTATTGGATTGGTTAATACACCCAGTGGCGTGCATTGCTTTTCAAAATAGGTAGGCACTATACGCCGCGTGGTGTCTAACCTATAGGCAAGGCAGAAATGTAAAAAAAAATTTTTGAATATTTAAAATTTCAAAGAATTTTCTCACGCACGAACTATGTGATGTGGCGTGTGCCTTAGTCAGTGTTTAAAACCACCAACGATTCCAACGAAGTATAACGGCAATGTATATTGTACAACAATTAAATTAAGGACAACAGGAGGTAGGTAGCAAAATATGTAAATAGAGTAAACAAAGTATCACCGCCATGTAGAAACGTACAGAGCCATCTTTGGACAAAAAACAAAACTAAATATAAACACCGCCGGTGCTTTTGTAGGTATGCCTACATAAGGGTGATAAATTGCGAAGGTCGAACGTCAGTGTATTACGCGTGGGAAGTACGACATTTTTATTTCGTCGTATTCATTTAAATAAAAAATATTAATGGTAGTGATAGTAAATTGTATAGGATTCAAGTAGGCAGCCGGGCAACTGCCTACTGTCGCGCACTGCGCGTTTTTTATGAAGGAAGTTTTTGTTATAAGCACGAATAAATAGAGGTCAGTGGTTATAAGTAATAAAAATTAGGTAAGTATCATAATTTAGTAAGCTCAACCAATAATAATTGGGGAGCACGGATACTAAAATTTAATGGTAATTTTTTCGATTTTGCGAGGTAGGCACTGCTTAAATGCCTATTTGCAATGCACGCCACTGAATACACCATAACTTATTTTCCATTCTCCTTATTCATCTATTTGAAGGTCTGTGCCCCAACAGCGGGGACATTAAAATAGATTGATGTTGGTACTGATGAGACCTTAGAGAATGCCTATCTACCTACTTTTGACACAAAATTTTGCGATGTAGTACTCGCGGACGTAGTCGCGGCCGGCCATTCATATTCCTATTTCTACTATCCCTACTATTATTATAAATGCGGGAATAAGGCGGTAATAAATTCCCATGGTAAAATAAGTTTTAGCTCAGGCAAAGCTGTGGAATGGAATTGATATTTAAGGTGATAGTTTGAGTTCATGGGAAGGATTATATTTAGAATAGAGACAGTTAAAGGCCCTGGAAAGGACATATTTTACTTTTTACCGTGTGAAATCTCATTGCTATGGAAAAAAATCACTCAAAGCGCGGGCTAATTTGGGGGCAGAAATTCGTATTTAAGTAAATAATTTGAGACCCTGGCAAAGATTATAATAGGCTACTTTTACTTTTTACCACAGGATAGTATCATATTCCCACGGGAAAATCAATTAATTTGTATTATTTGTTGTCCATCTTTCACAAGGAGTTCCAAACGGAGTAACGGATCAAAGTGATTTTTGGTACGGGGGTAGATTGGGAGCTGGAGAGTGACATAGTTTATCCCGGAAAATATCACATTCCATCTGGATAATGTCGTGTAGTACACGCGGGCGAAGCCGCGGGCGGAAAGCTAGTATTCTTTATATAATTATCTACCTCTCCTCGTGGGGCGCCTGCCAGGTGACGGTGAAGGCGGTCTCGGTGCGGCTGTGGGGCGGCGCGGTACTGCGCGGTGGTGGGCGCGCTGATCTCGGGCTCGGACACGGTCTGCGCGGGATGCTGTGGGATCGTGTGGTCGGCTACCTCTCCTCGTGGGGCGCCTGCCAGGTGACGGTGAAGGCGGTCTCGGTGCGGCTGTGGGGCGGCGCGGTGACGTTGCGCGGGCGCAGCGGCACCGTGCGGTACTGCGCGGTGGTGGGCGCGCTGATCTCGGGCTCGGACACGGTCTGCACGGAGATGTTGTAGGCGCGGCCGGGCACGAGCCCCTTGAACGCGGCCTGCGCGGGCCCGGGGGGCTCGCCCTCCTTCTCCACGTACTGCTCCGAGTCGCGCGCGTCCGGCGGCACTATCGACACCTGACACAAGACCACCAAGTTAACATTAAGGCTCAATTTACTCCGCCGCGGAATGGAATGGAAGCGACGAAATTGTACATACCATAATGAACGGGGAATCCTCGCGCATTCTCGAGACTTTTTTGGCTCCTATCTAATTTGTATGTTATACAATTTATTGACCTAAATACAACAAGTTATTTAAATTTTTACTTTTTTGCATTCACAATGCAATTTTTATCATAGAAAAATGGAAAATAAAGTATTTAGAAAAAATCGACCCGTCTCACAACAGGTGAGACGAAAGACCTTTAGCGAAAGGTCGTGGGTTCGAGTCCCATCGGAGCCTGTTGTGAGACGGGTCGATTTTTTCTAAATACTTTATTTTACATTTTTCTAAATACAACAATTACTAATACTACAATTTTATTGCAAAAAAGTCGCTTCCATTCCATTTGACGATGGTGTAAATTGGGCCTATTCCTGCAATACCAGGATCTTGACCGGTCCGACCTCTACCCCGGCAACTATAGTCCACACCGAATAGATTAGCGTTGGATGGATCTATACAAAAATGAAGTTCTTCAGCTTACCAAATACTAGAGACTGATTACAGATGTGAAACTCCAATAGTGGCTTTCTCTCTGAACACTTTGAAGACGAGTTTGAATACACTATAGTTTATAGTTTTTAGTAAACTGGCGAACTTCGACAAACGGTTTGGAATGGACTGTATATTTCTGATTGCCGGTGTATCCATAAAATACGTTGCTTATTCTATTGCTAGTCATCTATGCACAGCACACATTGTCTAAACAGAAAAAAGCCTAAGCTAAACATACAACATTGAACAAAGCTTTCAACATGAAACGTTTAAATAAACCTGAATTTGGAGTCCTGCTGCAGTCTCATCTATGCGAGTCCCAAAACATGAAATATATAAACTTGTAAAAATAAATTTCTATATTCTAATATAATTTAATCTAACATTTTCTCTCATCTTTTACTGCACAATAACTTCAGTTCTGTCAGAACAGAACTCAAGTTTTTTGTAGTAAAAGAAGAGATTTTTGTCCTTCGAGCGCTGGCTGGATTATAGTGTCTACACACGTTCCGATCCGACCTCCGATTTGGTCTGCTCTCAGAACTACTATTAGGAACAATATGCTAGGATGAGTGTTGATTGCTACAGTAAGACAATGGTACCTTATAGTGCGTGTAGGCGCCTGGCGGATAGGGCGGCTGCCACAGCACCAGCAGCGTTGTCTCGTTGCGGAACCACACGATGAACTTGCCCGGCGTGTTGGGGCCTGCGCACACACACGCACACGTACACAAACACAGAATACACAAACACACACACACACACACCACCCTAACGTAGAGACTGATAGCGAGGGAACGACAGAAGAATAGAAATAAAAGTACCTATATTATAAATGTTTTTACTTTTACGTTAATTACAAAATGTTTGTTATTGACAACTAGCATTCCGCCCGCGGCTTCGCCCGCGTGTACTACACGACGTTATCCCGCGGGAAGGTGATATTTTTCAGGAATAAAAAGTAGCCTATGTCCTTTCTCAGGCTCTAGACTATCTCTGTACCAAAATTCATTCAAATCGGTTCAGTAGTTTAGGTGTGATTGTGTAACACACAGACAGACAGAGACGCATTTATAATATAAGTAAGGATAACAGAAAATGGTTGATTCACAGAAATAAATAAATAACTTCTTACTTTAACACCAATTTTATCTAAGCCCATATTAATTTCATTAAGAAACTGTATCATGGAAAACTTGATAACGGATAAATATATACTTAAATACTTTTTTGTTTGTAAATACATACTTAATATACATAGTTAACACCCAGACCAAAGACAAATAGACATGTTCATGCACACAAATATTTGTCTTGTTCGGGAATCGAACCCCGAGACCACTGGCGCAGAAGGTGGGTAGCCTACCCCTCCGCCAAATCGGTCGTCAAATGTTATTAAGAATCAAACTAGGTCGTATTATATATACCCTATAATCTACAAATGACTAATTCGCGAAATGACTACATAGTCTAAATGACCAATTCTTGAAATGTACACTTGACCCATTTTACCGGTGTATAAAAATAGTATTATTTAGGAATATGGTAAATAAAATTTTCTTCATTCTATTTGCTGTGTTCTATTTCTCTGTCCCTTTTTTAACTATCTACTTTTGTTTTTTATTTCAAAAATATTCATATACTTAGGTAATATATTTAGATAGTTTTAAATACGTACAAAACTTTGTCTAGCCAGAACACCTTATATGCACTATCTATCATATTTCGGGAGGGGAGCCTGGCAGTCCGTCATACCAAACATGTTTTTCCTGGTAAGGAAGCCAGCTTCCTACAATGTCTTTCTTTATTGTAATATTTGCTACTTTTAATCGTATTTAACATTGTTAAAAGGAAAAACGAAATATATTATATAATTATGTAGGTATAGGTACTTAATATGCATATTTGACAAAAAAAATGTATAAATGTATGTAGTTTATCCCCTATCAGGCATCTACAGGGTGTTTTTCTATAAGCGCAAAATATACACCTACAAGGTCCTGGCCCCATGCCTATAGATATCTTTATTTTTAACTAAATCGAATAAAAAAATTGATTTATGTGCCCATCAAATAATTATAAATAAATAATTACTGCATGCATGTAGGTATTATGCAAAAACATGGTTTTAGATACTTTTTTCGCTCCCTCACCAAACCGTTCAGATTGAATATTGTAAATCGGTACAGCTTTTTTAATATTCGAAATCATAAGTCACGTACGTGAGCAGTGATCAGTGTTGCTACATAGCTAATGACGATAAGGACATTACACACATTACGAAACCATTAATTGACGCATACAAAACGGCTAAAGCAATAACTAGTTTTCAAGTATTTCGACCACAGTGATACTCAGGGACATAACAAAACAACAAACACAAAATACAATTGGAGCAGTATGATCGCGGCCTAACACCTAACACCGCCAGCGGCACGTGCCTGCTGATAATGATATCACATTATCGATTCAATATAACAATAGAAAGAATTTACAGGGCGAGTGCCTCATACACTTTACATTTGGAGTTGACTGACAAAGACAGCCAGTATGGCGCGGCAACAAATTCAGATCTCTGTTTTATTCGCAACTAGCTTTCCGCCCGCGGCTTCGCCCGCGTGGACTACACGACGTTATCCCGCCGGAATGTGACATTTTTCCGGGATAAAAAGTAGCCTATGTTCCTCTCCAGGCTACAAAGTATCTGTGTTCCAAATTTCAGCCAAATCCGTTCAGCCGTTTTGGCGTGATTGAGTAACAAACATCCAAACATCCAAACATCCAAACATCTAAACTTTCACATTTATAATATTAGTAGGAAGTAGGATATTGTAGACTTTTATATTGGTATTTGTCTGAGTGTCGAAGGGCAATTGATAAACAACATATCTAGCTGGAAAAGCCAAGAATTAAGCCTTATCAAACGATGTTGAATATTTGTTACGAGAGAATAAAATAAATTGTGATCAACAATAATAAAATCTTTTAATATCTCTCTCTAATATGTATGTAATTTCCATAATGAATCATCCGTTTTCAAAGATAATAATTTAAAAAATCCCAGTGGAAAGCTACACTATCTCTGGGTGAGACGTGGCCCATTTTGTGAACTTGACCCGAGAAGTGGGATTCTACGCGACAAACTCGCTGGCGGAAACTAGTTTCAGATAAATCAATAACAGTTAAAATACTGTTCATAAAGATACAATTTGCAAATATATCACGGTAATGGCCCCTTGCAGTGCATCCTTATGTCGAAGTCATTAATTGTGATTAATGTGTGATGTACAGCATAACCATTGATTACGATACCACCGCTGAATGTTCGGCTGAAGTTTTATTAGTATTTTCGCTAAAATAAAAAATATATATTCGATAGAAATGAATGACGCGTTGACTGTTAAAGTTCTCTACATTTTACACTGGTAGCGACCGCAGGGTTGGCTTGACTTCTAATATCCCTATGTATTCTATGTATTCGAGATCAACAATACCTGATTGAATACTCCCGTTCTCAATTTTGGACCATTCAATAATAGTGTGTTTCGAGAATAGCCTGTTGTCTTAGGGACATAAAATTTAGATGCAAGCACTATGTTCCACATCGTGATCGTGAACTACATTTAATTTTTTATTATCCAGGCCGCAAAACTTGTTCTTATTATTATTTTATTTGTTGTAGAGTTCGAGTTAAAAAGTAAGTGATAATGAAAAACACACTACTTTATACTTATTTCTAAATCCATTGTGTACGCGTCTGTTTAAATTCCATCAAATAAGTTTAACGTTGTTATGATACTTCTATTTATTTTATACTAAATAAGGAAGGAAATTTTAAATAACTATTTGACTATGGGAAGTACTTAAAACTCCTTCTAAACACGCTGACGCATTATACAGTCATGAGTAAATAATAGATAATTATGTTATTGTTAATACACAACAATGTGCTGCTGAATAATAAATAAAATAAGTTTTTTCCCTAGGTACTATCACACTTATAAGATAATTGGCTTATAACGCTCTAAAACCTGCAAAGACTCATATTCGTGCACTATAAAGAGGTCAAATATCATAAAAATACTCTACAAGAAGTTTGTATAATTATCTATTATTGTATTGATAATTCGAGTGTGCTTTGTTCTGTTTTATCACTATGAAGCACTTCGATCAACAATAGTGTCTTATATCTATGGATCAACAATAGTACGTGTTATTGTTGATCGAAGATGTTATTGTTGTTCGAAGATTATGTTACCACTTTATTGTGGGGATCGAACACGCGCAAGATAGTGCAGGAGCTGCTGCATACAGCTCATCAAATAAGTTATACGGTACAAATAATGAAAAAGATGTTTCATGGAATATTTCAGGCTGTGCGTGTTCTATTATGTTTTACACAGTAGTGGTGGGAGATATTAACATTTGCACACAAGCGTGGTACAGCCACAGCGTGTGTGAACAATGCCGATGGCGGTGGACGTGACATCACGCCTTAATGCAGTGTGACGCGCAACAATAGCGGGCGCTGGCGCGGCCGCTGCCTCCAAACTCAGTCGAACCGGCCCTGCGCCCGCGCGACCTTGCCTCAGAGCGCGACCACTCCGATTGTATCGATGGCCTTTCTAGCCTCCATCCTATGCGTCATATCTAAATAACCAGCGATTCGATATTTTTCATCATTCATCTAACTTGTGTTTGTTACGGATTTTCGACTAGTCACATCCGTTTATTGAGTTTGCAAGTAATATTAATCGAATCGTATTTTATGTGTAGGATACCTGTTCGGGTCCAGCGCCGATATAAATCTTAGGCAATTCTAATAAGAATTGGAACTCGAATCGTTTCATTTTCGCAAGCGGAGCCATCGATTCAGACCATGTCAATCACAAAAAAAGCTAATTGAAGTGTCGTACGCAACAGCTAAAATTGCAGGTTTATTTATTAGATCGAGCGGTTTAGAGAGGTGCGGTTCACATAAATGATCGGCGCGCAGTTACTCTACTTGCGCAATGTCAACGGTTTGTCGCAAGCCTCGGCGCGCCGCTGCTTCCAACCGAAAACACGCCGAACGTTCGAATTCGCATCGCATCGCAAGAATCTGCGATGCGCCATGCTAATAGAAACCCTATTGCCTGTCAAATACTTGACACGCATCGCAAATTTTTGCGATGCGATGCGAATTCACAGTTTTGTGTGGGAGCCCCTAATCCTCAATAATATTACACCTAACTGTGAAATCTTTTCACTCCTAAACCACTGAACCGATTTTGACAAATACCGCCCCGAAAATAAATTCTGAAGGGAGTCTAATTCAGGAAAATAACGGAGACAAGAAAAACGACCACGCTCGCCCTAAACGCAGCTCGATAGGCGACCGCTTCAAATTGGTAATCACTACATAGTATAAAACAAAGTCGCTTTCTCTGTCCCTATGTCCCTTTGTATGCTTAAATCTTTGAAACTACGCAACGGATTTTGATGCGTTTTTTTTTAATAGATAGAGTGATTCAAGAGGAAGGTTTATATGTACTTTTTATCCCGATATTCCCACGGGAACGGGAACCACGCGGGTGAAACCGCGGGCGGCCGCTAGTTAGTAATAAATTCAGATCAGGCTAGGCTCTTTCGCACACTGAGCAGTTCCAACGACTTAAACGTTAGAATTTGTTCGATATTTATCTTAATTCTTTGATTTAAGGTACCGAACTCAAATATCGGGTTTAAAGAAAATCAAATCTTTCATACATAGTTCTGCTTTACCTACTCATACGTACTATATATTTTTTCCGTGATGGTGCGTCATTGTTTCCGCAAAAGTTTAGCTATAAAAGCTTAGGACTTCTCGCATTAATTCAAATAACTGACAGGACAACATGTGCCAAATCCAGTAAATATTAGCGAACGTTTGAATTCATAGTCATTACAAATATTTAATATTAATTAGTTGCGATAAATAAATGTCAAGGTTTGAATGTATTCATTGTTTAATTTATTAAATTGTTACTTTATTGAACACCATTACATACATTTATCTATCTATCTATACATTATAAAGAGGAAAGATTTGATTGTTTGTTTGTTTGCATCGAATAGGCTCCGAAACTAATGGACCGATTTAGAAATTTTTTTAAGCTACATTCTTCCCGAGTGACATAGGCTATATTTTATCCCGATATTCCCACGGGAACAGGTACCATACGGATAAAATCGCGAGGATCCGCTAGTTAATGATAAATCTGTCATTACATTAGGTATCCTACTATTTGGATTTGTAAGTGAATTGGTATTATTTGATAATATTTAACCACTTGAATAGAAAAAATAGCAATCGGTGTTACTGAGTAATTGAGCGTGACAATGATAACCGAATTACAAACATTCCGATATTGTTATTATGCGCGTAGAAAGTCAAGCAGCGACCGACGCGCGCCGGCATCGCCCCGCGCGCTTACCAATCTAGTGCATTGTTTTTCTATTAGGAGAATACTCGGATAAAAGACGTACTTCTTAACGTACAATAGCACTATTATACACGGTCACTCGCTAAACAGTTAACGAGCTACTTAATTTCTGAAAAATATATCGTTTTAGGAGTCACGCACGATACACGCGATATTCGAGGAAAATGTTTGTCAACAATCGTTATCATCACGATCAATAGTAATAAAGTATGAGAAACATTCAATTCCTAGTGAAGATATATGGAGTTTTGGTTAGTTCTGCCCTATAGCATTTCAAAAAAATATTAAAATAGCGTACGTAATCAGCGACAATGGTTATGCTTATACAACGCAACACAATATTGAAGTAAACTTCTTCTTATACTTAGTGTCAATGGCGGACACTAATTTGTTGCAACCTAGAACTTGGCCACTTTGACAGCCTTGTCGGTTGCACTAATGAGATCATTCAGCGTACAAGTGCCGACACGCGCAGGGCACGAAAATATATCGGCACCTGTGATATCGGTAATAGTGGGTCGACAGTTTCAGAGTAAAGGCCGATTCACACGTATCAGTGTAGCCACAGTTCCGTCACCGTGTTCGCTCAGTTCAGTATCAGTGCTACAGTGTTATGTCAGTACTCAGTTCACGGAGCTTTAGTGCAAACGTGTCCATCGTCAAGTACCTATCGTATTTTTTTTTCTATGGCTCTGTTCAATGCTATAAAGCTAGCTTTGATAGCTATTGCTTTAGACGAAGAAGAAGAGCAGTATAAAAACAGAGAAAGTGGGCGCATGAAGCATGGCAATTATTAAGAGAGATGGAAGGAGAATTCATGACGGGACAATAGAGTTTCAAGCGTTTTCTCCAAGTGCTATTCTTCCGTTTGACGTATATAGAATAAAACTTAGTAACTAAGATACGATATAGGTACCTCAAACGGAAGAGTAGTACCTACATGAAAGAAACGCTTGAAACTCTAGTTTCAAGTTGTTGCTTTTAAACTTTCCCGCTTATAATTTTCACTCCCCGCCATACTAGTTTCGTTGCGTATTTTGAAGCCATGTATTTTGCAAAACGCAACTTTCTCGAACTAATTCTATGAGTCGCTCGTCCTCGTTTGTTTTTCAGTCCGTGCCGCGTCCGTGATCCGACAAAAAAATATCGTTGGCTATACGAATACCGTGATTGCCGGTGTCGTGACACTAAGGCCCGTATTATAGAACGACTCTCAAGTGGAGATCTCTTCTCAAGTACAGTTAGAAAGGGATGCAAATACATACAATTTGCATCCCATTTTTAACTGTACTCGAGAAGAGATTTTAACTTGAGAGTCTTTCTATAATACGAGCCTGAGAGCACTGTGTCTTCACTAACCCTGACAAATGGAGATGATCTTTCTCTATGATGCGTTCATAGAATATGTATGAAGGAATATTTCGCACTGTGCCGGTATTGTGCCGGAACAGTGACACTGGTATGTGTGAATCGGCCATTAGAGTGTGAGAGAGTGAGCGCTCACGTGTGGTGAAGTTGCGCGAGGCGTAGGCAGCGCTCTCCTTGTCGTGCAGCAGCGTGAAGGCGTGCAGCTGGTAGGTGGCGCCGGGCGACAGGTCGCGCAGTGTGTACGTCCAGTTGCCCGCGCCCTCCACCGGGATGTTGCGCGCGCCGCCCTCCGACCGCTCCGTCAGAGGGATGACCTGCCGGTACATTATATTCAAGGACGTGCCTCTGGACCCCCCCCCCCCCCCCGAAAGTGTCATTAATCCGCATCCGCGGGATGGGCGTGAACTACACGACGTTATCCCGCGGGAATGTGATATTTTTCCGGAATAAAAAGAAGCCTATGTTCCACTCCAGGCTACAAAGTATCTGTGTCCAAAATTTCAGCCAAATCCGTTCAGCCGTTTTGGCATGATTGAGCAACAAACATCCAAACATGTAAACTACACCCCCCCCCCCCCCAACGGACCCCCCCCCCTAACAAAAAATCCTGGGTACGTGCTTGATTATATTGAGCCGGGCACACCGGGCCCTCCAGATTGCGACTCCTACAGACGGCGGTGATAGCAAAGTACTGAGGGTTTACTGGATATTCCCCTCTCCTGATCCCCCCATCTAGTCCTTGCGACTGGATGAGAGGTCAGTAAGCGGCTGGGCGAGTCCCACATAACCACCGTCCGCACACCTACGCGTAAAAGCATTCCCCTCGCTTTAATAACAAAAAAAGGGTTTGCGCGCTCGAACTGACATCGGTGAGGTTAAGCAACCTTCGCATTGGTCGACCAAGGGATACTTAGGTGATGAAATAGTAGATTGTATTACAAGGGAGCAAAATAATATATTTACGGCGAGGGCGCTATTTTGAATCCAGAGCGCAGTGAAGGATTCTAGAGTAGAATCTCGAGCGCAGCGAGGGATTCTAAAGTAGAATCCTGAACGCAGCGAGGGATTCAATATACGCCAACCGAGGTGAAAATAATTTTGCGGCCGAGTAATACACTCTGCTTTTCATCCCCCTCTATAAGAAAAGCAGTAAAGACAACTCAAACTACCTACCTTTCTTTGTCGTTCGGATACATCATAGCGCTAGTCGGGCAAGAAAAAAAAAATGAGGTTTTGAAATTAAAAAAAAAAAAATATATGTCCATCAGATTTCTTATAAGTATCTCCGGGGATGCCGTAGGGGGGTTGAAAATTTTGTTAGATTTTAGCTACGACTCACCGTTTACGAGATATTCTCAATTTTATAAAATTCCGTTTTTGAAAATTTCTCGGTCCCGAAAAAAGTTCCGGCCCCATACAAAATCAGTTGATTTTTTTTTTAAGTACTGCACACCCTTTGCTACACTCCAACCAATGCTTCCTTAATTATGTTCTAAATTCAAATCTCATCGTTTTGGACCCTGTTATGAAGCTGTTCAAAATTCAAATCTCATTTATACCCTCTTGTCATAACAGGTAAAAAATGAATTGTTTTGGACCCTGTTATTAGATAAACAATCATCGCTTTTCGAATCGATGGGATGAAAAACTTATTGTCTCGAGCTCTTCAGTGCTTCGGAACTCTCGTTTCAGTCGGTAATACCCACCAAACTGCAATGGGCTCCTTGGTGGCTCTCCTTATCCATAAGAAAGGCCCAGCACAGCAGTGGAGACAATAAAATGGTTGTTGATGATTATATCTACGAACTGGAGCTAGTGTATGTAATCTGCTAATTCCTCCCATGTGAACTGGGCACACATCCAAATCAGCAAACTTGACCGGGTAAATTACAAATTGATTGTATCACGGCCTATTTTCTACAATGATGGCAGTCGCAGTACAGCTGGCATAATTACAAAATTGAATGACACGTATTTTCTAATTGGGTACTTGACTAAATTTTTTTTATTGCAACACAACATAGGTAGGTACTTATTTTCAAATATCTTGTATAGTTTCAGCGATATAGAGCATAAATCTTTCTAATTAGACAAGGAGAGCACTATCGAAATGTGACGTCACATTTCTATAGCGCCATACTCTCGCCATAGAAAATTTCGTTTTAGAAAGAGATAGCTAGAGTCACAATTAAGTAGCTCATAATCCGCTTGATTGATTCATATCATAATACATATTGAATTTCTTTTTTCACATTGGCTAATCAATAATGCTATATTGCTAAATGTCATAATTAAATATCTACATTTCAACAACAGTCAAATAGCCAATTAGTTTTGTTCGTAAACTTTGTTAAAGTAATAAAATTGAGAGTAGGTACCTTGAATCGGAAGCCGGTGTAGTCGCCGTGCGCGGGCGGCGACCAGCCGATGGTGGCCTGCTTGTTGCGGCCCAGCGTCACCGTCAGGTTCGTCGGCGGCTCCGGGGCTGGCCAACACTCATAGTTAAATGGATGAACACAATCTCTTAAAATACTTATGCTAGCAGTTCATATCGGTATTCGTATTCGCGTTTACCTGTCTCGCATGCCCAAATATGGCGATGTAAAGTTGCTCTATTTGTCTAGATTGGCCAATTAGTTAATGACGAATACACCAATGCGTCAAAGGACGTTACTTCAAAAGAGACTATTGAACACTGTAAGAGTAGTTTCTTACAAGTAGTAGTTAAGATGATAAAGTTAGATGTTAAGTTCAGATAAAGTTCACGTAAGATGAGTTCGATTGTTGCACGGGAGCGGGATGTTAAGTAAAGCGACCGTCACCGTTAATATCGTTTATTGAACTGGTTATAAAATATAATAATTAATTAACAATGAAGTAAAATGCCGCGTCAGGAAAATATAGAATTACAATGTCGAGCGTGCTCGTACAAACACGTTCATGAATGTTCAGCATATGCGTTGTTCATAAAACGACGATGCGATGGTATGATCGTGCTATTCAGACTTCAATCTGAATATTTGGCAAATAAAGCCAAAAATCGCGAATACCGAATAGCGATTTGAAATGATAGCATTAAATACCTAATGTACGACGGCATAGTTACCTGTGATGATGGTTTGATTCCAGGTAAGGAGATCCGCAAACGTCGCATTGGAGTAATACAGCATGAAGTGGTACTTAGTGCCGGGCAGGCCCTGGAAGTTGATGGTGGAGGCGCGCGCGGGCACGGTGTGGTTGGGCGCGGGCGAGCCCTGCGGCGGGCGGTAGTCCAGCCGGTACACGCCGCCCTCCTCGCCGCCGCCCTCGCCCGCGCCCGCGCCCGACCCCGGAATCTCGATCACCAGGTCCGCGCAATGCCCGCTCGTGCACAACAGCTACACAAACAACACATACCCACAATGTACCTCTTGTCTATACTTCTATACTAATATTATAAAGAGGAAAGATTTAATTGTTTGTTTGCATCGAATAGGCTCCGGGACCGATTTAGAAAATTCTTTGACCATTAGAAAGCTACATTCTTTCCGAGTGGCATAGGCTATATTTTATCCCGATATTCCCACGGGAAAGGGCACCACGCGGAAAAACCCGCGAAGATCCGCTAGTATTTGATAATTAAAGCTAATCTATATATTTTTTTTTTGTTATGTTACGGATCTGCAATCAGTCGCCAGACTATAATCAGATGTGCTGAATGAACGGGCTAATCTATATAAATAAAAATCTTGCGTTACTGACTGACTGACAGACAACGCACGGCCGAAACTACTGGGCGCGCAAGAAGCTGAAATTTGGCATGTATGTATGTTCCTTGGGGAGTGTAGAGGAGCACTAAGAGATGATTTATGGAAATTCCCCGTCTAAGGGGGTAAAAAAGGGGTACACGCAGTAAAAAGGGGGTACACGCAGTCGAAGTCGCGAGCGAGGCGCTAGTACCTTAGCATGAAGCAAATGTAAAGGTTCACTGAAAACCACTTTATACGGATTTTTATGCATATTGTATTTTACATATACTTTACACACGTGTATAACAAAATACAAATAAAGATCTGTAAAAAGTGGTTAGATTTTAATGTACAGTTCACACAGAAATCTAAGGTGTGCTTATAAGAAAATGTTTCCAAGCTTAAGTTATTACTATTTTGAAACAATTTCCAATAATTTAATTGATAAATTAATTGATAAATAAACCCCTGAGAAAGACCACCGAAGTCAAATAACCACAATAACAATACCATATTTAATAAACCATTGAATTAAATTTGCTTTTGTTCTATGTGCGTTAATGATGATAATATTGTCTCTCAAGTGTGTTTACAATTAGATGTAGGTAGTCGAGCAAATATTCATAGTTTTATTGATTTGATTACATATTAGTTGATTTTGGTTACTTATAACAAAACAATAATTAAATCACACAAAGAATTATTCTATTTGCTATTTTAAAGGCCTTAACACACTGGAGGACCAATCAGTTTGTGTGCAGCCCAAAGCAAAGATACACATAATCCATTGCAATTCGAAGAATAAAGAAAATGGTTCTTGTTGAAGTAATGGGCGACAATGACAAAAAGGTTTTTCAAAGGAAGGATCTTAGTGGCATAGCAACTTATTATTGACGAGGGGTCCCAGTGTGGCTTCCCCGTGTGACACCTGTTCCCGTGGGAATATCAGGATAAATATAGCCATGTCAATCCTTACTTATATTATAAATGCGTCTCTGTCTGTCTGTGTGTTACACAATCACACCTAAACTACTGAACCGATTTGAATGAATTTTGGTACAGAGATAGTCTAGAGCCTGAGAAAGGACATAGGCTACTTTTTATTCCTGAAAAATATCACCTTCCCGCGGGATAGCGTCGTGTAGTACACGCGGGCGAAGCCGCGGGCGGAAGGCTAGTTAGGAATAATGGAGCATTCCATTGGAGATTTTTTTTTTTAAAAATCGGTCCTGTAGGTTTTGAGTTTATTCTTAATAGTGATCCTTCCAGTTTTACCTGCATGGTACCTATGTCACTCAGAAAGAATGTAGCTTTCTAATGGTCAAAGAATTTTCTAAATTGGTCCAGTAGCTTCAGAGTATGACTACAATGTATTTATTTATACAAATACATGATGTATTTATACAAATACAAAACTATCACCAAAAATAAGTGGCTTACAATACGCCTATACTAGTATTATATAGAGGAAAGATTCAAAGTTTGGCTGTTTGTCTTGTCCATACTAATATTATATAGAGGAAAGATTTGATTGTTTGGATTAAATAGGCTCTGAAACTACTGGATTAATTTAATTTGTAGCATTATGTATATGAATAAATGATTATGATTTAAATGGTGATTTATTTATTTTATTGGTTCAGCAACATTTTACCACTTATCACTTATACATTGTTATTTCATAAGCGGCCCAGGTTGTAAACTACTTAAAGCTAAACACAGCATTCTCGAAATCACACATCTATACTATATACCGGGTGGGGCCTGAAACACGATCAAAAATTTTAAGGGGTCAATGTACTTATGCATACAAACAACTTTTACTATGGTACCAAATTTGAAATCGCGAAAAAAAACAGCTGTTCCATACATTTTAATCAATTTGATTTAAAATTTTCTATGGAACAGCTGATTTTTTTTTCGCGACTTCAATGTTGGTACTTTAGTAAAAGTTGTTTAGATGCATGAGTACAATATTATAACCCACCGGTATAATATTATAACGAGGAAAGATTCGTATTTTTGTATGTAACGAATAAACTCAAAAAGTACTGGACCGATTTAGAAAATTCTTTCACTGTTAGAAAGCTACAGTCTTCCCGAGAGACATAGGCTATATTTTATCCCGATATTCCTACGGGAACAGGTACCACGCAAGTGAAACCGCGAGCGGCCGCTTTAAGTTATAAAATAAATTAAGGTTAAAATTGTATGTGTATCCAATAGGCTAGGCTAGCATTTAATTTTTTAGTGTGTCTTATTTGTGAAGCCCTGGCTTTATGTTTGTATTATGTGGGCAAAAAAGTTCCCCCAGACCAATTCGAACATGGAACTTTTGGAAAGACTACCCCCAGGTCACAGCCTTCCTTGGAAAACCTGGAAGTCCCTAAACAGACTTCGAACTGGAGTAGGCAGATGAGGCGTAAATCGCAAAAGGTGGGGCTTCGCCTCAAACGATGCGTGCGCCTGTGGAGCGATCCAAACTATGGAGCACATGATCTGCTGCCCAAGCCTTCCCACATCCTGCACTATTCAAGACCTCTATGAAGCCAGTCGGAGAGGGATTGACGTCGCGGACTACTGGCAAAATATTATTTGATATCTAACGTTGACACGAAAAGAAGAAGAAGATGTTTGTATTTTAAGCTTTTTAATGTATTAAGTTAAGCAATTGGTCTTCCAGTTTACAAATTTCAAAGAAACAATTGTATTAAAATTATTTTTATAAAAAAATAAAACCGCCTTCAAAAAAACCACATCAAAAAAGTAAGAAATAATTCCTCACCAAATAAATAACGTAAGTACTTTGAAGTCGGGCGTGAAACATGTACAATTTCTTGTTGTTTTTGTTAAAACCCGTCCGACTTCAAAAAGTACTTACGTTATTTATTTGGTGAGGAATTATTTCTTACTTTTTTGATGTGGTTTTTTTGAAGGCGGTTTTATTTTTTTATAAAAATAATTTTTATTTCACTCTTTTTAGTGCATCGTGCAGGCAATTTACGTGTTTTCTGGTAAATAGGTATGTGATCAAACTCAAAACCTCCTTTTTCGAAGTCGGTTAAAATACCTTGAGGTATCCCTTTTTTAACAAAACAAGAATCATCTAAATCGGTTTATAAACAAAGGAGTTATGCCTAAAGATACGTATTAAATTCACATAACGTGGTAACGAAAACGACAGTATTTTCAAGATTTCCTGAAAACTACTGAACCGATTTCAAAATTTCAAAAAATGGGACCAACTTGGAAACCAACCTGATGTAATAACGTTTGAACCATTTCAATCGGTTCAGCTGTTTTCGAGTAATCGGTGGACATACACAAAAAAAAAAAAAAAAAAAAACATACATACAGACGAATAGAGAACCCCCTTCCCCTTTTTGATTTAGAAGTCGGTTAAAAATTCTAGAACTCAAAGTTAAAGTCGTCCCTATGCTCATCTAAATAAAAACATACATCCTATTGCTTTCAATGTTTTAACACAGTTTTATTTTGTGTTAAATTAAAACCTTCACTCGATAGGTATAATTTGACACTCTCTGTCCAGGTAGTATTAAAATTATAGGAAACATGTGATGTGTGTAAAAATTTCTATACTTCAAATATCCCTGTGTGTATGAAACTTGAATATAGGTAGTACCTATATATACATATTTGAAGCAATAATAAATAATTTAATTAATGATCAATGAAAACTATTTAACACTCATATAAAATAAAGTTATTAAGGGTTATGTAGGTAATAAAAGAAACTGCTTGGTTTTCTTTTGGTCAAAATTAAAATTCTTCCATTTTGTACCCAATTTTGTTTTTCATTAAGGTCAATGTGGGGAAGTCCGGCATACTTTTCTAAAATTTAAGTTCAACTGAACTTATCGAATCGAGATACGCTTTCTAAAGTGACTTGTGTCGTCGGAAATTATAGGTAATATATTTATTTACCTATATTGGTCTTAAAATAGTATGAATTGCAATTATCTTTAGATTTATATGATATTTTTTAAAACACGGCGTGTAGACGGACTTCCCGTGCAGTTTAGGGTAAGTCCGTCTACTAGCACTATATCCATAACTTGTGAGGCAATATGTATGAAAACAGTTTTTAGCAGTGACGTTAAACTAGCGTTGAAATGTGTGATTTATGTATTTGTCTATAAGGTTTACATTTCAAAGATAATTGATTTTATTTTATTTTAAGGCAAGTCCGGCATATCTTTGGTGACAGTGGTTGCAAACATTTTTAATAAAATTGAATGTAGCCAATTTCCTAGTAAAACATAAATTTTTATTTTCTAATTCAATTTTTATATTCTTAATAAGGTAGATATACGAAAGCGATTCATTACTAATTTACGGTACATAATTATATCCCTAGGGATTTATCTATATCACGGCTTTATCATGCAGGTAAAATACGTGCAGCTGAAAAGGTTGACAATATCTGCAATTGAGGCAAGACCGTCATATGACGGACTTGCCTTACGTATGCCAGACGGACTTCCCAACTATTACATTTTGTGGTTAGTAATTTGTTGCAGGTAATAATTACGAAACTCAAGCGCTATAAATGAATTCATCACCAGAAATAAGTATATTGATCACTAAATGACTTGCGTAATCAAAGAAACTCCAAGAATTCCATTGATTTTCTACTTTTTTTTTAGTTTTTTGAAGAAACGTTACACTCCAGCTTCAAGTACAAAACTCGAAAAAAAACGGCCTACCAATTTTTTTCAACCTAATGATGTTAGCGACGTCTATGATTCTCAGTTCGAACTAGCTCCGTAATACTGTTTTACCGACCGAGGCATAAGAAGCTAGTCATTCAAAAATGGAAGTTATTGGCGCTAGACGGACTTACCTCCTAGACGGACTTCCCCACATTGAGCTTAATTTCTTATGGCCTTTATGCCAAAAACAATATTCAGATCAAAATAATTCTAATCTATATAATCTAATATATATAATCAATTCTTTGGTCTAGCTTGGTTTATAAATTTAAAGGTAAACATTGTATGTAAATAAAACAATATGGGACTCCTAGGGTGTTGTTTCTAACATGCATGAATTGCGGTCAGTCTGTAGCATTATTAGTTATATGGGATGGTAACGTACAACAAAAACGAAGACTCCTAGAGCCAGGGCCGTCGCTGCGCGCGCGCAGCCAGCCTTCGCTTGCACAATCGACCCCTTCCACATCATTGAAGGCAACTCTCGGATTTCACACGACACTTTCTCCTTCAATTCTTCGATATTATTATGTGAAGCGTGCATCACTGACACGATTCCTGGTGGTTGAGCGTCACATTATAATAGAAAGAACCTTCCATAATCTAAAAACACTAACAAACTAAACATTGCGTCTGCGTCGTTCGCGTCGTTCGCTTCGCGATTCTTCAACTTTTGCCACTTTGAAACCACAGACAAATCTCAAAACTCACAATGTGACACTGACATTGACATGTTGACATGTTTTCAATCCATAGAGGAACAGACTAAGGTTAAAGACCATACTGCTTAATCAATAGCTTAGAAAGGAAGTGGCACCACTGCCGGCACCGGAAACAGTGATCGCTGCCGGTAGTGAGCGAGTTGGCCTCGAAGTTGCTGTTAGTAAGTTAGAAATTTGAAGCGCTGTAATGTAATACTACCAATAATCGAGAAAAGTCATGTGATTTTACGTAGTTTTACACAGTAAAAAAAATACTAAAAAATATCCCTACCGTTTTACAAATAGCAATTTTTTACATTTAGCCATCGATTTTGATGCTGCCACCAAGCCAAGCTGCCACCTATGTGGCATTTCATTACATATTTTTAGTGAAAATGAGAGTTTCTTTTGACGTTTCATCGTTCAGTTCAAAAATTTGTACTAGATGGCGCTACCCCACTTTCTGTGCTATAGCGACCTAACTTTTTCTGAAGAAGTAAACGAAGAAGTATTTACTTATTAGAAAAAAGCAAAGAAAATAGTCTGTCTGAGCCATAAAGTTAATATACCTATCGGAATAGAGAAACAAAGGGCTGAGCGAGCGGGATGTCACTAGCAACAACACTGTGAGATAAAAGGAGATGCGTGATGCAACGTAACAGAACCGTTTTTGGCTACTGTTTGACAGTTCGTCAGCACTTATCAGCACGCTGAGAATTTAGGTATTTTACTTTTTTCGGATTTTACGTGCAATCTTAGATATTTTTAGCCAATATTGATATGGAAACATGGTGACTTGCTCAGTTATTGATTGTTGTACAACACAATGAAATAATCCCGCAAAATGTTCAGTTCACAGGTAAATTATTCCAAACCGACACCTCCCTTCCTAAGGTTTATTTTTGCCAATGCGCTTCGATTTTAAAGCAAGAAGTGTGATAATGCTCTTCAACAAACATTTATTTATGTAACAAGCAAATATTGATTACACATAATGCAGTATTTACGAATATTTTGTGTAAAGAAATAATTTTCGTTTTACACTAGGGCTGCATCAAGTTATCGATATGTCGTGTCCACTGTCTATGCGGTAAAAAATGAATATGTATTAGGTACTGTAAGTAAAGTACCTGTAAGACGTTTAGATATGAATTACCTGGGAATGTAATTCCATTTAAGATAGGTACTTAACTGATCCATAGGTATCAGTTTTTGACTGTTAGAATAGGTACCTACATATACTATCATTAGTAATATAATTATCTTTCAGATTACATACTAACTTGGATACCAGAAACTAACTGGACTAAATTGATTATTATGCAGTAAGCATTTTGATGAAAAATATTTCCAAACGCGAGAGGTGAAACGTACTATCACTGTGAAAGCACCAACAAATTGTTCAAAGGATTGTGCGAAGCATGGCCGGGTCGCTAGTGTATAATAAATGATTTAAAATCTCTGGGAGTTTTTCTTAAATATGCATACTTCACCGCAGAATCGAAGTTTTAGCCATGCAAAATCCCTTCCCAAGATGGGAATTTTAGTTATATTAATAATATTACTATTATATTAATATATTATTATTAGACGACCTCCGTGGCCGAGTGGTGTACGCACCGGTTTCAAGGTGTCGCTATCTCTAGAGGTCCCGGGTTCGACCCCTGGGGGGTACCGCGTAACTTTATGGATATGAAGTTCATACGTTTTTTGAAATTTGAAGTAAATTTTATAAAGAAAATAGCTACTATCAGTTCCTTGTTTTGTGACGTCGCTCGGGTATAACGATAGCTAGCTAGCAACGTTCAACAGCACAAAGCCGCAAAAATCTATCAAAATAAGAAATTCAAATGACAGTTGAAACCCATGTCCATATCCATATTTTTTAGCCGGTAGCCCCCCAGGGGGGCTACCGCATAACTTTATGGATATGAACTTCATACGTTGAACTTTAAGTCAATTTTGTAAAAAAAATAGCTACTATAAGTTATTTGTTTTGTGACTTCGGGTATAATGATAGCTAGTTAGCAACGTTCAACAGAACAAAGTAGCAAAATCTATCAAAATAAGGAATTCAAGTGACAGTTGAAGCCGATACCCATACCCATATTTTTTAGCCGGTAGCCCCCCAGGTCGGGTAAATGTTGAAAACTAATTTTTCTATATTTCCTCGGGTCTGGGTGTATGTGGTAATTACCCGTCGTTGTTTCTAATTTCCATAATAATAGTGCTTAAGCTACTAAATTTAGGTATTGGAACAATGACTGTGATCGTGTCCAATATATATTTATTTATTACTGTAATTATTTAATATTATCGATATCGATATTAATCTGAAAAGCGACATGACGCACATCACTGACACGCATACATAAACAATTTTACACACACAAATGCGATCCAATTTCGGTTTCGTTTGACAGCTCGTGGTTGTTCCTCTATTCCGCTAAGGTATATTAACTTTATGGTCTGAGTCTGAGCCTCTGAGTACTGAATCCTATGGAGATGGCATACCTACGAAAAATTGAAGCATACACACACACACATGCACACATACCGAGAAACCAAAATGGCGCCTTTCCGTAGTGCTGCCCTATTTGTACATCGATATATTTATTGATGAAGTTATAGATACAAGTATTTTTGTGACTACCTACCTATATCACCCTATATTTTATAATAAGTAATCACCTCGATAATTTAAAACGGAATTATAGTGTATAATTATATACCTAGTTTTTTAGAATAATAAAACTTAATAATGTGCTTAAATTATACCTACATTTGCAAATAATTAAGTTCTTTATGACAATTACACAATGTGTATGTGTTTCTGCATGTACGCACACAATCATTGGCCCCTCCGCGCGCGTGAGACGCAACAACTGTAAAGCCCCCAGTACAGGATGGCCGATCATGTTGGCCGACCATGATGGGCCATCGTGTACAGGGGCGGTTTGCGTGTGATTGCCGTCTGCGAGTAACGCAAACTGGCCCTGTACACGATGGCCAACATGGTCGGCCAACTTGATCGGCCATCCTGTACTGGGGGCTTAAAGGCGAGAAGAGCAGCCAAGTGCTTCCTCATCTATAGTAATATCGTAAACAGGAAAGATTTGATTGGTTGTTGTTTGAATTTAATAGGTTCCAGAACTACTGGACTAATAATTTAGAAAATTCCTTGGACCATTAGAAAGCTACATTCTTTCCGAGTGACATAAGCTATATTTTATCGTGATATTCCCATGGGAACGAGTACCATGCGGGTAAAACCGCGAGGATCCGCATGTTATTATTAAATTTATTGCTTGTTAAGTACATAATGTATCAAAAATTCAAACGCAGATACAGATTAAAAATAAGGTCCTGTAGTTTATTTACAAACTAACCTTAGTAAAATATAGTTCATGTTGCAGTAGTAGTAGATAAAAGACCAACCTTCTATATTTTACTGAGGTTATAGTTTGTAAATAAACTACACGACCTTAGCTTCAATCTTCTGTACGATTGTAGATACATTAATACTTAGCGAGCAATAAATTTGATTGAGGGCGCCCCACTTGTCGGCTCTACTCGCCTATTCTTAGAAACTGCAATTTTGTGATCAAATTTTTTATGTTTTCCGAGTCACGCATCTATACAAATGCGAGACTTCCATAGAATTCCAGATCAAAGGTCGCGAGAACCAGTTTAAATAAAAAAAGGTAATGAAATAAAACAAAAAGCTCCATATTGTAAAAACCTATTATGTTTATACAACAAAGATTGTTTTTTTTTACATAACACACATTACAATATAAATCACAAAGGAGAACGTCTACTAGGTATCTACCTACCATAGAAAAAAAGAAATGTCTCAAAAAAAAAAAACAAGCATTATTAAGTAATAAAATAATAAACACTTTGAATCGAGATCTTTACTAGCAAGCATATTTTTTTTATATATTTAGAATATATCGAAGCGACATCTAGTGGTAAAAAAATATACTTACTTTTAATGTGCTAGAATGAATGTAAGTTGGACAACAACTTACAGCAAAATGACATTAAAAAAACACGTTATATATAAGTATCCAGTTTTTGGCAACCGGAACAGTATACGTTGTCGCACTATAATTTCGATTTTGCCAGTGGCCTAATTAACGTCTTTTTCAAAACTTAAACTGTCGTTGACGTTTGAAACTGTTCTTCAAAATGAAAAGAGCACATAAAAATAGTTTTCGTACGAGTCTTTAAATTTTCCTTTCGCATTGTATCCAGCCATATTTTTCTTTTTTTGTTATTTTTAGGCAACCTAAAACAATAAAAACAGTTTAAAATTAATACACTCAATTTACACTTGAAATTTGAAAACATCGATAATTCGATAAGAAAAACGCTATAAGGGCAACTCTAGCGCAAAACAAACAGATTTATATTTTCTTGAAATACACCAACAAAACTCACCAAAATAAGTAGTAAGCTACATTTGGTATGAAAGCTTAAGTAAACTATTCACAGGAAAACCAAAACACAAGGCATTTATTGTATTGTTCTGGTGTTTTTGCAAAATAAATAGTACGTACCGGCGTAATGTAATGTTTGGACGATTTTCACTTTTTTTGATGCCACAAACTACCACACTGCAATTAGACATGTTCCTTGTTGCTTTCTCTCACTTATTAATACCTTTTATTCACATGACAGTCTCAAATTAAAAGACTTTTAGCACAAAACACTGCAAATACAACTCGCGTTGACAGCTCACATACCGAGAAACCTAAATGGCGACCGGCTTCAATCATGCATTACGATGACGTCACGTTTCAATGTTGCCAAAAAATAGGTCGAATAAATATATTGCTGTCTCTTTTTACATGAAGTATTGGAGGTAAGATAGAACAAGATGGCTACAGGTTTATGAGTACAATGTCGATTTAGCTCATATTTGTATAACCGATAGTTCATATAGAACAATATGCCATCTCCATAGGATTCAGTACTCAGAGGTCTGAGCACAGCCATCTCTATCGTCTTCTACAAGCCATGCGCATAAAGTTAGCAACGTCATTTTAAGTGAACCGATTTGACACCGTTTGCACCGTTTGACAGGTAAACAGCGAGTAAACCTCGAGTACTGAATCCTATGGAGATGGCATATCTTCTATACATCTATACAAATAAATAAAATTGGAGTGTCTGTTTGTAACATTAAATAACCGCTTTTTACTACGCGCATATGATTAAATATACGGTACATATACCAAAATGACTGTTTTACAATTTTTGTCTGTCTGTCTGTTTGTTCCGGCTAATCTCTGAAACGGCTGGACCGATTTTGACGGACCGATTAATACGACAATTAGAAGTAGTTTAAAATTGAATTCCAAGATTTTCTTACATTGTGACTTACTTACACCTCACTTTTTCGTAGGTATGCCACCTCCATAGGATTTAGTACTCAGAGGAGTAAACCAGTTCACAGCAATGTTGCCGTTCCGTATCATAGCATGGCTTGTAGAAGACGATAGGAAGGCTGTGGTCTGAGTAATACACGAAAAGTCATTGTGTAGGTACTGTTTATTTATCTTACTCTATGCATTGTGTTGGCTTATGAAAGCTTTGGAGTGTCTCTGTGCAGATGGGTTTTGTTGTTATTTTTTATGCTTGGTGAAATCGATTAGTCCATTTCTTACAACCAAAATATGTTTGCACTGACCATGGATGGGGGCCCATCCCTGCCGCACACTCACGTTGAGCTTCTAATATTATGTGATTGACAACTTTTCGAATGACATTATAGGTACTTAATGTTTTTCGCATTTCTGTTGCACATTATACCAGCCACTAAATAAACACCTTCAGTATTATCATAGGTTAATCGGCTAGTAATTAAAAACCCCTCTCGATACATATTGGCAGAAGTGTCAAAATTTTCTCTTTCAGCCAATACAGAATACCTCATTAGATCTTCTTCAGTAATCGATGGCGCTATTGTATCACACGAGGAGCCCGTGGCGCAGTGGATAGCGCGTTTGGCCTGCGATCGTTGAGGTTAAGCAACGTTCGCAATGGTCGGTCACGGGATGGGTGACCAAAAACTTTTCATCTCGAGCTCCTCCGTGCTTCGGAAGGCACGTTAAGCCGTTGGTCCCGGCTGCACTTGCAGTCGTAAATACCCACCAATCCGCACTGAGCCCGCATGGTGGGTCATGGCTCATTCTCCTTATTCATCCATAAGGAAGGCCAGTGCCCCAGCAGTGGGGATATTAAATGGCTGATGATGATGATGATGATGATTGTATCACGTTCGTGATATCAAAAAAGCTTCTTTGATCCGGGATGATCCGAGACGCGTGTCTCATACGATGTGTCTGGGTTATTAACCAGGGGGGCTACCGGCTAAGAAATATGGGAATCGGTATGGGCTTCAACTATCATTTGAATTCCTTATTTTGATAGATTTTTGCTGCTTTCTTCTATTGAACGTTGCTAGCTAGCTTTTAATTTACCCAACGTCAATAAACAGAGAAGTGATAAGTAATACCCATAAAGTTACGCGGTAGCCCCCGCTTGCTACATATAAATAAAGTGATCTGTGGTCTGGACTCCGCCGCTGTCTGTCGTTTGTTTCGCCCACTGATCTCTATTATACCATGGCCCGCTATTATTTCTCGGCTGCTTGCGCTCCTTCAGTGCAACGAGTGAGATAAAGATAAAGATAATTTATTTGCATAAAATATGGTACATTGAGATCTTGAGATTCTAAATATAGGTTCACATATTTTGCCAATTTGAATGGCGTGCAAATGTCTGTTCATTATGTTATTTCTTACAAAATTATTTTCAATTTAGCTAAGTTATAAAGATAGTAAATATAATTAATGTATAAAATGTCAAATAGGTTATATTATAAATTTAATTTAGTTATACAATTGTCAAATTTTATCATTAAAGAAATCATTAATAGTATAATAACATTTATCCGTTAGCCATTTCGTCAATTTAATTCTAAACAGGTTAAAGTTTTGTTCACGAATGGATTTTGGGATCTTATTATATATTAGTACTAGCGGCCGCCCGCGGTTTCACCCGCGTGGTTCCCGTTCTCGTGGGAATATCGGGATAAAAAGTACATATAAACCTTCCTCTTGAATCACTCTATCTATTAAAAAAACGCATCAAAATCCGTTGCGTAGTTTCAAAGATTTAAGCATACAAAGGGACATAGGGACAGAGAAAGCGACTTTGTTTTATACTATGTAGTGATGATAGTCATAAAATAACAATTTTTTTGATATAGCGTCGAGTTTGCAGCAGGCAGTAGTATTTTAGTAGGATCTCTGGACATATACTTTTTGGATTCCTTTGCCTTTTTAAATATCTCTGGATGCTTTTTTACAAATAGCCCAGATTCCAGGATGAACAAAGATGGTAACGTCAACAACTTCAACTTTTTGAATAGAGGTCTGCATGAGTCCATTGGATGAGCTTTGCAAATAGCCCGTACACATTTTTTTTGTGTTATAAAAGCCTTATTGAATATTGGTGAGCTACCCCATAAAATTACTCCGTACCGCATTATTGAAACTACGTAACCATGATAAGCTATTAGGGCTGTAGTTTCACCAGAAGTTTTGCGAATCATTTTAAGTGCATAAACGAATCTATTCAATCTTGTGCATATTTTATTTATATGTCCTTTCCAGTTACAATTACTATCCAATGTAATGCCTAAGAAATTAATTTCATTTATGTCTTCAACTGCGTCATTGTCTGTCTTAATATTAATTTTTTGTCTTGTATTTTTATAATTATTGAATTGTACTATCTTTGTTTTTGATATGTTTAATGTCAAGTAATTTTCAGTCATCCATTCTTTAAATAAGTCAATTGTTAATCTTAATGTATTATCATGATCAATAGATTTATTATCATCAGGTATAACAACGGATATGTCATCTGCAAATAGTACGCACTGATAGTTGGTTAAATTGGGAATGTCATTTATGTATATCCTTACTTCCTTACTTATATTATAAATGCGTCTCTGTCTGTCTGTGTGTTACACAATCACACCTAAACTACTGAACTGATTTAAATGAATTTTGGTACAGAGATAGTCTAGAGCCTGAGAAAGGACATAGGCTACTTTTTATTCCTGAAAAATATCACCTTCCCGCGGGATAACGTCGTGT
Source organism: Crambus lathoniellus (assembly GCA_949710035.1). Taxonomy (NCBI): domain Eukaryota; kingdom Metazoa; phylum Arthropoda; class Insecta; order Lepidoptera; family Crambidae; genus Crambus; species Crambus lathoniellus. The sequence goes on from OX453304.1 coordinate 457,193, forward strand.
AGTACACGCGGGCGAAGCCGCGGGCGGAAGGCTAGTATATTATAAATGCGTCTCTGTCTGTCTGTGTGTTACACAATCACACCTAAACTACTGAACCGATTTGAATGAATTTTGGTACAGAGATAGTCTAGAGCCTGAGAAAGGACATAGGCTACTTTTTATTCCTGAAAAATATCACCTTCCCGCGGGATAACGTCGTGTAGTACACGCGGGCGAAGCCGCGGGCGGAAGGCTAGTTAAAAATAAAAGTGGTCCCAATACGCTACCTTGCGGAACACCACAGTTATTTAATTGATAATTAGATTCGTATGATTTAAGTATATTATTATTTTCATCAGTTTTAGTTTTAGATAGAAGATGGCTTTGATTATACCACAGCCATCTCTATCGTCTTCTACAAGCCATGCCACAGCCATCTCTATCGTCTTCTACACGCCATACGCATAAAGTTGGCAACGTAGTTTTATGTGAACCGATTTGACATCGTTTGCACCGTTTGACAGGTAAACAGCGAGTAAACCTCGAGTACTGAATCCTATGGAGATGGCAATCTATACAAATAAATAAAATTGGAGTGTCTGTTTGTAACATTAAATAACCGCTTTTTACTACGTGCATATGATTAAATATACGGTACATATACCAAAATGACATGTTTTACAATTTTTGTCTGTCTGTCTGTTTGTTCCGGCTAATCTCTGAAACGGCTGGACCGATTAATACGACAATTAGAAGAAGTTTAAAATTGAATTCCAAGATTTTCTTACATTGTGACTTAGTTACACCTCACTTTTTCGTAGGTATGCCACTTCCATAAGATTTAGTACTCAGAGGAGTAAACCGGTTCACAGTAATGTTGCCGTTCCGTATCATAGCATGGCTTGTAAAAGACGATAGAGACGGCTGTGGCCATGCGCATAAAGTTGGCAACGTAGTTTTAAGTGAACCGATTTGACATCGTTTGCACCGTTTGAGAGGTAAACAGCGAGTAAACCTCGAGTACTGAATCCTATGGAGATGGCATATCTTCTATACATCTATACAAATAAATAAAATTGGAGTGTCTGTTTGTAACATTAAATAACCGCTTTTTACTACGTGCATATGATTAACTATACGGTATACCAAAATGACATGTTTTACAATTTTTGTCTATCTGTCTGTTTGTTCCGGCTAATATCTGAAACGGTTGGACCGATTAATACGACAATAAAAAGAAGTTTAAAATTGAATTCTAATATTTTCTTACATTGTGACTTAGTTACACTACACCTCACTTTTTCGTAGGTATGCCACCTCCATAGGATTTAGTACTCAGAGTAGTAAATTGGTTCACAGCAATGTTGCCGTTCCGTATCATAGCATGGCTTGTAGAAGACGATAGAGACGGCTGTGATTATACCCATAATCGGAATCCCCTTTTTAATATACTATATCTATGATCAGAATCATACTATATCTATGATCGGAATAGAGGAACAACCACGAGCTGTCAAACGAAACCGAAATTGGATGGCATTTGTGTGTGTAAAATTGTTTATGTATGCGTGTCAGTGATGTACGTCATGTCGCTTTTCAGATTAATATCGATATCGATAATATTAAATAGTTACAGTAATAAATAAATATATATTGGACACCATCACATTCATTGTTCCAATACCAAGGTATAGTAGCTTAAGCACTAGTATTATAGAAATTGGAAAGAACGACGGGTATTACCACATTTACCACATACACCCAGACCCGAGGAAATATTGAAAAAATCGTTTTCAACATTTACCCGACATTATATGATCAGCCGGCCTAGCATGAGCGGCTTTTATCGCGCGATATGATATCAAGGTCGGCAAGTTGTCTTACTTACCCCACTAAGGTGTAAGCAAGACGGCATGCCGTACCATATCATATCGCGTGATAAAAGCCGCTCACGCTAGGCCGGCAGGGATCGAACCCGGGACCTCTAGAGATAGCGGCACCTTAAAACCGGTGCGTACACCACTCGGCCACGGAGGTCGTCTAATAATAATCAATATATTAATATACAGGGCGCGGGCGTCCCAAAACTATGTCACATGGAGGGAAAGTACCTTAAATACTGAAGATATAAAATTTTTATTTTAAAAAGAAAACAAACTGTTTTCAAAGAATTTTAAATAATCGCCTGTCTGAGCTGGGAATCGAACCCGCTGAATGTAAAAAAAAATATTTCTCGAATTTTATTGTACCAATCAAAAGGCTCGATTATACCTAAGCTTTTCTTCTAAGTAACATAGTATCTTAAATTAAAGGAAGACGGCGAAATTTAACATTTAATGTTGAATAACAAGTTTGTGCAGCGTTATGGATATCCTTTTCTGTGACTGTCGATGTCGTGCTCAAAACTTTAACATTCCAATGTATGTATGTATGTACTAGCGACCCGGCCATGCTTCGCACAGTCCTTTGAACAATTTGTTGGTACTTCTACAGTAATAGTACCTACTTAAATCTGAAAGGTACTTAAATTACTAATGATAGTATAGGTTAGGTACCTATTCTAACAGTCAAAAACTGATACCTATGGATCAGTTAAGTATCTTAAATGGGATTACATTCCCAGGTAATTCATATCTAAACGTCATATAGGTACTTTAATAACAGTAATACATTTATTCGTTTACCGCGTGATTGACAGCGGACACGACATATCGATAACTTGATGCAGCCCTAGTGTAAAACGAAAATTATTTCTTTACACAAAATATTCGAGAATTCTGCATTATGTGTAATCAATATTTGCTTGTTACATAAATAAATGTTTATTGAAGAGCATTATCACACAACTTGCTTTAATTTCGAAGCGAATGGCAAAAATAAACCTTAGGAAGGGAGGTGTCGGTTTGGAATAATTTACCTGTGAAATAAACATTTTGTGTGATTATTTCATTGTGTTGTACAACAATCAATAACTGAGCAAGTCACCATTATTCCATACCAATATTAGCTAAAAATATCTAAGATTGCACGTAAAATCCAAAAAAATTACAATACCTAAATTCTCAGCGTGGTGATAAGTGCTGACGAACTGTCAAACAGTAGCCAAAAACAGTTCTGTTACGTTGCATCACGCATAAGAGATGCGTGATGCAACGTAACAGTATTCAGATTTATCTTACAGTGTTGTTGCTAGTGACATCCCGCTCGCTCAGCCCTTTGTTCCTCTATTCCGATAGGTATATTAACTTTATGATTATACCCATAAACTTATTAATACTTGGATAATAAGTTTATGATTATACCACTGGATCACCATCTCCATACCATACAAATGACAGCTAATCTTGTGTAACAATTTGAAGCGCTACTAGAGTCACTAAGATAGTCCTGAGAACTAATTTTGACGTGTGAGATTGTGACAGCCGCGAGATTTTTAAAAGTTTATTTTATTTTGTGTTATTTTGGTGTGATTTCATATTTGCATTATGCATTTGCATTATGCATGCACTGCTGGTGTCCTTATAAATTAAATAAATAAATAAATATTTAATTCTGAAAGTTATTGTGAAAGTTAAGCTCATAAACATGAAGAAATGTGTGGTTTGTAAAACAAGTTATCAAGTTCATGTAGACAGTTTCTTAAGTTTACTGTGGGCTTAGATTGTAAGAAAATATTTATTTATTGTTTATTATAATCGATATATTATCATTACCACAGACGACCTAAGAACATCACTAATGCTAGTTCCATGGACTGTCGTATCTGCCTACAGCGCTAAAATGGCGATACTCATTACATCAGCCAGTCCAGTGTGGTAATAAATAGAGATCAGTGATAATCTCGATAATAAAAGGTACTTGTTTGTACTCTGTGGGTCAGTGGTTTCGCCGCTCCTGTCACTGTCAGTTGTGTGTCGTGTCAAGCAAGCGCTTCGGTCGGCTTCTTCGCGCGTTTGCAAATAATTTGTTTTCTACGAATGGTTTCTGATATCTATCCGGAATAGTGCCAAGTGCTGTTCATGTTAAGTATTAAACCTTTGCTGAGATAATCAATCTATTAATCCAAGATGATAGGCAATGACGCTACAAAATGGTCCCCGGAGAATACTATCAGAATTTTAGTAGCTTCAGATATCCATCTAGGTTATTTAGAAACTGATCCGGTACGAGGAGAAGATAGTTTTATTGCTTTTGAAGAAGTACTGTCGCATGCGGTTCAATTTGATGTGGATTTGATCCTTCTCGGTGGCGATTTATTTGACCATGCCAAGCCATCACCAAGCTGCATGTTCAAATGTACTCAGATTATAAGAAAGTATTGCTTTGGGGATAAGCCCATAGCTATAGAACTACTGTCTGATCAGTTAACTAACTTCGCACGTGTTGTAAACTATGAAGATCCCAATTTAAATGTTTCATATCCTATTCTCTCAATTCATGGTAATCATGATGATCCAGTTGGGCAAGGTAGTATAAGCTCCCTTGATATTTTATCCATAACTGGATTGGTCAACTACTTTGGGAAATGGACTGACTATACTCACGTACGCGTGTCCCCAGTCCTTATGCAGAAAGGGGAAACAAAGTTGGCATTGTATGGTCTGAGTCATCTTAAAGATCAACGTTTGTCCCGACTTTTTGAAGAGAAAAAAGTAGAAATGGAAAGACCTGATGAACACGAAGATTGGTTCAATATTCTGACTTTGCACCAAAACAGAGCAGACAGAGGCATCCGCAACTACATACCTGAAGATGTCCTGCCATCATTTCTAGATTTGGTGATTTGGGGCCATGAACATGACTGTGATGTCCAAGAGATGAAAGGGAGTAAAATAGATAGTTTCCAGGTGGTCCAGCCAGGAAGCACCGTGGCCACTTCCCTAGCTGCAGGAGAAGCTCTCCCCAAACATTGTGCTCTGCTGCAGTTACACAAGACTGATTTTATATTGAACCCTTTACCGCTTAAAACAGTAAGACCATTTATTTTCAAAACACTTGTATTGTCTGAAGAAAATCTAGGAGAAGAAGAAGTTAATGAAACTGAGAAAGTTCAGGAGTTTTTAAAATCTAAAGTGAACGAAGCAATAGAAGAAGCAAATAAGTTGCTCAGTGGAGATCCCAAGCAGCCAAAACTTCCTCTCGTCAGACTCAGTGTATTTTATGAACACGACAGTCAGGATTTCAACAGAGTTAGATTTGGCCAGAATTTTAATGGAATAGTGGCTAATCCGAACGATGTACTTATTATGAAGAGAGAGAAGAAGATAAGGGATCGTAAAGAGAATGTGAGGACAGAACTTCAACTTTTTGAATAGAGGTCTGCATGAGTCCATTGGATGAGCTTTGCAAATAGCCCGTACACATTTTTTTTGTGTTATAAAAGCCTTATTGAATATTGGTGAGCTACCCCATAAAATTACTCCGTACCGCATTATTGAAACTACGTAACCATGATAAGCTATTAGGGCTGTAGTTTCACCAGAAGTTTTGCGAATCATTTTAAGTGCATAAACGAATCTATTCAATCTTGTGCATATTTTATTTATATGTCCTTTCCAGTTACAATTACTATCCAATGTAATGCCTAAGAAATTAATTTCATTTATGTCTTCAACTGCGTCATTGTCTGTCTTAATATTAATTTTTTGTCTTGTATTTTTATAATTATTGAATTGTACTATCTTTGTTTTTGATATGTTTAATGTCAAGTAATTTTCAGTCATCCATTCTTTAAATAAGTCAATTGTTAATCTTAATGTATTATCATGATCAATAGATTTATTATCATCAGGTATAACAACGGATATGTCATCTGCAAATAGTACGCACTGATAGTTGGTTAAATTGGGAATGTCATTTATGTATATCCTTACTTCCTTACTTTTATATTATAAATGCGTCTCTGTCTGTCTGTGTGTTACACAATCACACCTAAACTACTGAACTGATTTAAATGAATTTTGGTACAGAGATAGTCTAGAGCCTGAGAAAGGACATAGGCTACTTTTTATTCCTGAAAAATATCACCTTCCCGCGGGATAACGTCGTGTAGTACACGCGGGCGAAGCCGCGGGCGGAAGGCTAGTATATTATAAATGCGTCTCTGTCTGTCTGTGTGTTACACAATCACACCTAAACTACTGAACCGATTTGAATGAATTTTGGTACAGAGATAGTCTAGAGCCTGAGAAAGGACATAGGCTACTTTTTATTCCTGAAAAATATCACCTTCCCGCGGGATAACGTCGTGTAGTACACGCGGGCGAAGCCGCGGGCGGAAGGCTAGTTAAAAATAAAAGTGGTCCCAATACGCTACCTTGCGGAACACCACAGTTATTTAATTGATAATTAGATTCGTATGATTTAAGTATATTATTATTTTCATCAGTTTTAGTTTTAGATAGAAGATGGCTTTGATTATACCACAGCCATCTCTATCGTCTTCTACAAGCCATGCCACAGCCATCTCTATCGTCTTCTACACGCCATACGCATAAAGTTGGCAACGTAGTTTTATGTGAACCGATTTGACATCGTTTGCACCGTTTGACAGGTAAACAGCGAGTAAACCTCGAGTACTGAATCCTATGGAGATGGCAATCTATACAAATAAATAAAATTGGAGTGTCTGTTTGTAACATTAAATAACCGCTTTTTACTACGTGCATATGATTAAATATACGGTACATATACCAAAATGACATGTTTTACAATTTTTGTCTGTCTGTCTGTTTGTTCCGGCTAATCTCTGAAACGGCTGGACCGATTAATACGACAATTAGAAGAAGTTTAAAATTGAATTCCAAGATTTTCTTACATTGTGACTTAGTTACACCTCACTTTTTCGTAGGTATGCCACTTCCATAAGATTTAGTACTCAGAGGAGTAAACCGGTTCACAGTAATGTTGCCGTTCCGTATCATAGCATGGCTTGTAAAAGACGATAGAGACGGCTGTGGCCATGCGCATAAAGTTGGCAACGTAGTTTTAAGTGAACCGATTTGACATCGTTTGCACCGTTTGAGAGGTAAACAGCGAGTAAACCTCGAGTACTGAATCCTATGGAGATGGCATATCTTCTATACATCTATACAAATAAATAAAATTGGAGTGTCTGTTTGTAACATTAAATAACCGCTTTTTACTACGTGCATATGATTAACTATACGGTATACCAAAATGACATGTTTTACAATTTTTGTCTATCTGTCTGTTTGTTCCGGCTAATATCTGAAACGGTTGGACCGATTAATACGACAATAAAAAGAAGTTTAAAATTGAATTCTAATATTTTCTTACATTGTGACTTAGTTACACTACACCTCACTTTTTCGTAGGTATGCCACCTCCATAGGATTTAGTACTCAGAGTAGTAAATTGGTTCACAGCAATGTTGCCGTTCCGTATCATAGCATGGCTTGTAGAAGACGATAGAGACGGCTGTGATTATACCCATAATCGGAATCCCCTTTTTAATATACTATATCTATGATCAGAATCATACTATATCTATGATCGGAATAGAGGAACAACCACGAGCTGTCAAACGAAACCGAAATTGGATGGCATTTGTGTGTGTAAAATTGTTTATGTATGCGTGTCAGTGATGTACGTCATGTCGCTTTTCAGATTAATATCGATATCGATAATATTAAATAGTTACAGTAATAAATAAATATATATTGGACACCATCACATTCATTGTTCCAATACCAAGGTATAGTAGCTTAAGCACTAGTATTATAGAAATTGGAAAGAACGACGGGTATTACCACATTTACCACATACACCCAGACCCGAGGAAATATTGAAAAAATCGTTTTCAACATTTACCCGACATTATATGATCAGCCGGCCTAGCATGAGCGGCTTTTATCGCGCGATATGATATCAAGGTCGGCAAGTTGTCTTACTTACCCCACTAAGGTGTAAGCAAGACGGCATGCCGTACCATATCATATCGCGTGATAAAAGCCGCTCACGCTAGGCCGGCAGGGATCGAACCCGGGACCTCTAGAGATAGCGGCACCTTAAAACCGGTGCGTACACCACTCGGCCACGGAGGTCGTCTAATAATAATCAATATATTAATATACAGGGCGCGGGCGTCCCAAAACTATGTCACATGGAGGGAAAGTACCTTAAATACTGAAGATATAAAATTTTTATTTTAAAAAGAAAACAAACTGTTTTCAAAGAATTTTAAATAATCGCCTGTCTGAGCTGGGAATCGAACCCGCTGAATGTAAAAAAAAATATTTCTCGAATTTTATTGTACCAATCAAAAGGCTCGATTATACCTAAGCTTTTCTTCTAAGTAACATAGTATCTTAAATTAAAGGAAGACGGCGAAATTTAACATTTAATGTTGAATAACAAGTTTGTGCAGCGTTATGGATATCCTTTTCTGTGACTGTCGATGTCGTGCTCAAAACTTTAACATTCCAATGTATGTATGTATGTACTAGCGACCCGGCCATGCTTCGCACAGTCCTTTGAACAATTTGTTGGTACTTCTACAGTAATAGTACCTACTTAAATCTGAAAGGTACTTAAATTACTAATGATAGTATAGGTTAGGTACCTATTCTAACAGTCAAAAACTGATACCTATGGATCAGTTAAGTATCTTAAATGGGATTACATTCCCAGGTAATTCATATCTAAACGTCATATAGGTACTTTAATAACAGTAATACATTTATTCGTTTACCGCGTGATTGACAGCGGACACGAAATATCGATAACTTGATGCAGCCCTAGTGTAAAACGAAAATTATTTCTTTACACAAAATATTCGAGAATTCTGCATTATGTGTAATCAATATTTGCTTGTTACATAAATAAATGTTTATTGAAGAGCATTATCACACAACTTGCTTTAATTTCGAAGCGAATGGCAAAAATAAACCTTAGGAAGGGAGGTGTCGGTTTGGAATAATTTACCTGTGAAATAAACATTTTGTGTGATTATTTCATTGTGTTGTACAACAATCAATAACTGAGCAAGTCACCATTATTCCATACCAATATTAGCTAAAAATATCTAAGATTGCACGTAAAATCCAAAAAAATTACAATACCTAAATTCTCAGCGTGGTGATAAGTGCTGACGAACTGTCAAACAGTAGCCAAAAACAGTTCTGTTACGTTGCATCACGCATAAGAGATGCGTGATGCAACGTAACAGTATTCAGATTTATCTTACAGTGTTGTTGCTAGTGACATCCCGCTCGCCATATACTTATTAATACTTGGATAATAAGTTTATGATTATACCACTGGATCACCATCTCCATACCATACAAATGACAGCTAATCTTGTGTAACAATTTGAAGCGCTACTAGAGTCACTAAGATAGTCCTGAGAACTAATTTTGACGTGTGAGATTGTGACAGCCGCGAGATTTTTAAAAGTTTATTTTATTTTGTGTTATTTTGGTGTGATTTCATATTTGCATTATGCATTTGCATTATGCATGCACTGCTGGTGTCCTTATAAATTAAATAAATAAATAAATATTTAATTCTGAAAGTTATTGTGAAAGTTAAGCTCATAAACATGAAGAAATGTGTGGTTTGTAAAACAAGTTATCAAGTTCATGTAGACAGTTTCTTAAGTTTACTGTGGGCTTAGATTGTAAGAAAATATTTATTTATTGTTTATTATAATCGATATATTATCATTACCACAGACGACCTAAGAACATCACTAATGCTAGTTCCATGGACTGTCGTATCTGCCTACAGCGCTAAAATGGCGATACTCATTACATCAGCCAGTCCAGTGTGGTAATAAATAGAGATCAGTGATAATCTCGATAATAAAAGGTACTTGTTTGTACTCTGTGGGTCAGTGGTTTCGCCGCTCCTGTCACTGTCAGTTGTGTGTCGTGTCAAGCAAGCGCTTCGGTCGGCTTCTTCGCGCGTTTGCAAATAATTTGTTTTCTACGAATGGTTTCTGATATCTATCCGGAATAGTGCCAAGTGCTGTTCATGTTAAGTATTAAACCTTTGCTGAGATAATCAATCTATTAATCCAAGATGATAGGCAATGACGCTACAAAATGGTCCCCGGAGAATACTATCAGAATTTTAGTAGCTTCAGATATCCATCTAGGTTATTTAGAAACTGATCCGGTACGAGGAGAAGATAGTTTTATTGCTTTTGAAGAAGTACTGTCGCATGCGGTTCAATTTGATGTGGATTTGATCCTTCTCGGTGGCGATTTATTTGACCATGCCAAGCCATCACCAAGCTGCATGTTCAAATGTACTCAGATTATAAGAAAGTATTGCTTTGGGGATAAGCCCATAGCTATAGAACTACTGTCTGATCAGTTAACTAACTTCGCACGTGTTGTAAACTATGAAGATCCCAATTTAAATGTTTCATATCCTATTCTCTCAATTCATGGTAATCATGATGATCCAGTTGGGCAAGGTAGTATAAGCTCCCTTGATATTTTATCCATAACTGGATTGGTCAACTACTTTGGGAAATGGACTGACTATACTCACGTACGCGTGTCCCCAGTCCTTATGCAGAAAGGGGAAACAAAGTTGGCATTGTATGGTCTGAGTCATCTTAAAGATCAACGTTTGTCCCGACTTTTTGAAGAGAAAAAAGTAGAAATGGAAAGACCTGATGAACACGAAGATTGGTTCAATATTCTGACTTTGCACCAAAACAGAGCAGACAGAGGCATCCGCAACTACATACCTGAAGATGTCCTGCCATCATTTCTAGATTTGGTGATTTGGGGCCATGAACATGACTGTGATGTCCAAGAGATGAAAGGGAGTAAAATAGATAGTTTCCAGGTGGTCCAGCCAGGAAGCACCGTGGCCACTTCCCTAGCTGCAGGAGAAGCTCTCCCCAAACATTGTGCTCTGCTGCAGTTACACAAGACTGATTTTATATTGAACCCTTTACCGCTTAAAACAGTAAGACCATTTATTTTCAAAACACTTGTATTGTCTGAAGAAAATCTAGGAGAAGAAGAAGTTAATGAAACTGAGAAAGTTCAGGAGTTTTTAAAATCTAAAGTGAACGAAGCAATAGAAGAAGCAAATAAGTTGCTCAGTGGAGATCCCAAGCAGCCAAAACTTCCTCTCGTCAGACTCAGTGTATTTTATGAACACGACAGTCAGGATTTCAACAGAGTTAGATTTGGCCAGAATTTTAATGGAATAGTGGCTAATCCGAACGATGTACTTATTATGAAGAGAGAGAAGAAGATAAGGGATCGTAAAGAGAATGTGAGGACAGAACTTCAACTTTTTGAATAGAGGTCTGCATGAGTCCATTGGATGAGCTTTGCAAATAGCCCGTACACATTTTTTTTGTGTTATAAAAGCCTTATTGAATATTGGTGAGCTACCCCATAAAATTACTCCGTACCGCATTATTGAAACTACGTAACCATGATAAGCTATTAGGGCTGTAGTTTCACCAGAAGTTTTGCGAATCATTTTAAGTGCATAAACGAATCTATTCAATCTTGTGCATATTTTATTTATATGTCCTTTCCAGTTACAATTACTATCCAATGTAATGCCTAAGAAATTAATTTCATTTATGTCTTCAACTGCGTCATTGTCTGTCTTAATATTAATTTTTTGTCTTGTATTTTTATAATTATTGAATTGTACTATCTTTGTTTTTGATATGTTTAATGTCAAGTAATTTTCAGTCATCCATTCTTTAAATAAGTCAATTGTTAATCTTAATGTATTATCATGATCAATAGATTTATTATCATCAGGTATAACAACGGATATGTCATCTGCAAATAGTACGCACTGATAGTTGGTTAAATTGGGAATGTCATTTATGTATATCCTTACTTCCTTACTTATATTATAAATGCGTCTCTGTCTGTCTGTGTGTTACACAATCACACCTAAACTACTGAACTGATTTAAATGAATTTTGGTACAGAGATAGTCTAGAGCCTGAGAAAGGACATAGGCTACTTTTTATTCCTGAAAAATATCACCTTCCCGCGGGATAACGTCGTGTAGTACACGCGGGCGAAGCCGCGGGCGGAAGGCTAGTATATTATAAATGCGTCTCTGTCTGTCTGTGTGTTACACAATCACACCTAAACTACTGAACCGATTTGAATGAATTTTGGTACAGAGATAGTCTAGAGCCTGAGAAAGGACATAGGCTACTTTTTATTCCTGAAAAATATCACCTTCCCGCGGGATAACGTCGTGTAGTACACGCGGGCGAAGCCGCGGGCGGAAGGCTAGTTAAAAATAAAAGTGGTCCCAATACGCTACCTTGCGGAACACCACAGTTATTTAATTGATAATTAGATTCGTATGATTTAAGTATATTATTATTTTCATCAGTTTTAGTTTTAGATAGAAGATGGCTTTGATTATACCACAGCCATCTCTATCGTCTTCTACAAGCCATGCCACAGCCATCTCTATCGTCTTCTACACGCCATACGCATAAAGTTGGCAACGTAGTTTTATGTGAACCGATTTGACATCGTTTGCACCGTTTGACAGGTAAACAGCGAGTAAACCTCGAGTACTGAATCCTATGGAGATGGCAATCTATACAAATAAATAAAATTGGAGTGTCTGTTTGTAACATTAAATAACCGCTTTTTACTACGTGCATATGATTAAATATACGGTACATATACCAAAATGACATGTTTTACAATTTTTGTCTGTCTGTCTGTTTGTTCCGGCTAATCTCTGAAACGGCTGGACCGATTAATACGACAATTAGAAGAAGTTTAAAATTGAATTCCAAGATTTTCTTACATTGTGACTTAGTTACACCTCACTTTTTCGTAGGTATGCCACTTCCATAAGATTTAGTACTCAGAGGAGTAAACCGGTTCACAGTAATGTTGCCGTTCCGTATCATAGCATGGCTTGTAAAAGACGATAGAGACGGCTGTGGCCATGCGCATAAAGTTGGCAACGTAGTTTTAAGTGAACCGATTTGACATCGTTTGCACCGTTTGAGAGGTAAACAGCGAGTAAACCTCGAGTACTGAATCCTATGGAGATGGCATATCTTCTATACATCTATACAAATAAATAAAATTGGAGTGTCTGTTTGTAACATTAAATAACCGCTTTTTACTACGTGCATATGATTAACTATACGGTATACCAAAATGACATGTTTTACAATTTTTGTCTATCTGTCTGTTTGTTCCGGCTAATATCTGAAACGGTTGGACCGATTAATACGACAATAAAAAGAAGTTTAAAATTGAATTCTAATATTTTCTTACATTGTGACTTAGTTACACTACACCTCACTTTTTCGTAGGTATGCCACCTCCATAGGATTTAGTACTCAGAGTAGTAAATTGGTTCACAGCAATGTTGCCGTTCCGTATCATAGCATGGCTTGTAGAAGACGATAGAGACGGCTGTGATTATACCCATAATCGGAATCCCCTTTTTAATATACTATATCTATGATCAGAATCATACTATATCTATGATCGGAATAGAGGAACAACCACGAGCTGTCAAACGAAACCGAAATTGGATGGCATTTGTGTGTGTAAAATTGTTTATGTATGCGTGTCAGTGATGTACGTCATGTCGCTTTTCAGATTAATATCGATATCGATAATATTAAATAGTTACAGTAATAAATAAATATATATTGGACACCATCACATTCATTGTTCCAATACCAAGGTATAGTAGCTTAAGCACTAGTATTATAGAAATTGGAAAGAACGACGGGTATTACCACATTTACCACATACACCCAGACCCGAGGAAATATTGAAAAAATCGTTTTCAACATTTACCCGACATTATATGATCAGCCGGCCTAGCATGAGCGGCTTTTATCGCGCGATATGATATCAAGGTCGGCAAGTTGTCTTACTTACCCCACTAAGGTGTAAGCAAGACGGCATGCCGTACCATATCATATCGCGTGATAAAAGCCGCTCACGCTAGGCCGGCAGGGATCGAACCCGGGACCTCTAGAGATAGCGGCACCTTAAAACCGGTGCGTACACCACTCGGCCACGGAGGTCGTCTAATAATAATCAATATATTAATATACAGGGCGCGGGCGTCCCAAAACTATGTCACATGGAGGGAAAGTACCTTAAATACTGAAGATATAAAATTTTTATTTTAAAAAGAAAACAAACTGTTTTCAAAGAATTTTAAATAATCGCCTGTCTGAGCTGGGAATCGAACCCGCTGAATGTAAAAAAAAATATTTCTCGAATTTTATTGTACCAATCAAAAGGCTCGATTATACCTAAGCTTTTCTTCTAAGTAACATAGTATCTTAAATTAAAGGAAGACGGCGAAATTTAACATTTAATGTTGAATAACAAGTTTGTGCAGCGTTATGGATATCCTTTTCTGTGACTGTCGATGTCGTGCTCAAAACTTTAACATTCCAATGTATGTATGTATGTACTAGCGACCCGGCCATGCTTCGCACAGTCCTTTGAACAATTTGTTGGTACTTCTACAGTAATAGTACCTACTTAAATCTGAAAGGTACTTAAATTACTAATGATAGTATAGGTTAGGTACCTATTCTAACAGTCAAAAACTGATACCTATGGATCAGTTAAGTATCTTAAATGGGATTACATTCCCAGGTAATTCATATCTAAACGTCATATAGGTACTTTAATAACAGTAATACATTTATTCGTTTACCGCGTGATTGACAGCGGACACGACATATCGATAACTTGATGCAGCCCTAGTGTAAAACGAAAATTATTTCTTTACACAAAATATTCGAGAATTCTGCATTATGTGTAATCAATATTTGCTTGTTACATAAATAAATGTTTATTGAAGAGCATTATCACACAACTTGCTTTAATTTCGAAGCGAATGGCAAAAATAAACCTTAGGAAGGGAGGTGTCGGTTTGGAATAATTTACCTGTGAAATAAACATTTTGTGTGATTATTTCATTGTGTTGTACAACAATCAATAACTGAGCAAGTCACCATTATTCCATACCAATATTAGCTAAAAATATCTAAGATTGCACGTAAAATCCAAAAAAATTACAATACCTAAATTCTCAGCGTGGTGATAAGTGCTGACGAACTGTCAAACAGTAGCCAAAAACAGTTCTGTTACGTTGCATCACGCATAAGAGATGCGTGATGCAACGTAACAGTATTCAGATTTATCTTACAGTGTTGTTGCTAGTGACATCCCGCTCGCTCAGCCCTTTGTTCCTCTATTCCGATAGGTATATTAACTTTATGATTATACCCATAAACTTATTAATACTTGGATAATAAGTTTATGATTATACCACTGGATCACCATCTCCATACCATACAAATGACAGCTAATCTTGTGTAACAATTTGAAGCGCTACTAGAGTCACTAAGATAGTCCTGAGAACTAATTTTGACGTGTGAGATTGTGACAGCCGCGAGATTTTTAAAAGTTTATTTTATTTTGTGTTATTTTGGTGTGATTTCATATTTGCATTATGCATTTGCATTATGCATGCACTGCTGGTGTCCTTATAAATTAAATAAATAAATAAATATTTAATTCTGAAAGTTATTGTGAAAGTTAAGCTCATAAACATGAAGAAATGTGTGGTTTGTAAAACAAGTTATCAAGTTCATGTAGACAGTTTCTTAAGTTTACTGTGGGCTTAGATTGTAAGAAAATATTTATTTATTGTTTATTATAATCGATATATTATCATTACCACAGACGACCTAAGAACATCACTAATGCTAGTTCCATGGACTGTCGTATCTGCCTACAGCGCTAAAATGGCGATACTCATTACATCAGCCAGTCCAGTGTGGTAATAAATAGAGATCAGTGATAATCTCGATAATAAAAGGTACTTGTTTGTACTCTGTGGGTCAGTGGTTTCGCCGCTCCTGTCACTGTCAGTTGTGTGTCGTGTCAAGCAAGCGCTTCGGTCGGCTTCTTCGCGCGTTTGCAAATAATTTGTTTTCTACGAATGGTTTCTGATATCTATCCGGAATAGTGCCAAGTGCTGTTCATGTTAAGTATTAAACCTTTGCTGAGATAATCAATCTATTAATCCAAGATGATAGGCAATGACGCTACAAAATGGTCCCCGGAGAATACTATCAGAATTTTAGTAGCTTCAGATATCCATCTAGGTTATTTAGAAACTGATCCGGTACGAGGAGAAGATAGTTTTATTGCTTTTGAAGAAGTACTGTCGCATGCGGTTCAATTTGATGTGGATTTGATCCTTCTCGGTGGCGATTTATTTGACCATGCCAAGCCATCACCAAGCTGCATGTTCAAATGTACTCAGATTATAAGAAAGTATTGCTTTGGGGATAAGCCCATAGCTATAGAACTACTGTCTGATCAGTTAACTAACTTCGCACGTGTTGTAAACTATGAAGATCCCAATTTAAATGTTTCATATCCTATTCTCTCAATTCATGGTAATCATGATGATCCAGTTGGGCAAGGTAGTATAAGCTCCCTTGATATTTTATCCATAACTGGATTGGTCAACTACTTTGGGAAATGGACTGACTATACTCACGTACGCGTGTCCCCAGTCCTTATGCAGAAAGGGGAAACAAAGTTGGCATTGTATGGTCTGAGTCATCTTAAAGATCAACGTTTGTCCCGACTTTTTGAAGAGAAAAAAGTAGAAATGGAAAGACCTGATGAACACGAAGATTGGTTCAATATTCTGACTTTGCACCAAAACAGAGCAGACAGAGGCATCCGCAACTACATACCTGAAGATGTCCTGCCATCATTTCTAGATTTGGTGATTTGGGGCCATGAACATGACTGTGATGTCCAAGAGATGAAAGGGAGTAAAATAGATAGTTTCCAGGTGGTCCAGCCAGGAAGCACCGTGGCCACTTCCCTAGCTGCAGGAGAAGCTCTCCCCAAACATTGTGCTCTGCTGCAGTTACACAAGACTGATTTTATATTGAACCCTTTACCGCTTAAAACAGTAAGACCATTTATTTTCAAAACACTTGTATTGTCTGAAGAAAATCTAGGAGAAGAAGAAGTTAATGAAACTGAGAAAGTTCAGGAGTTTTTAAAATCTAAAGTGAACGAAGCAATAGAAGAAGCAAATAAGTTGCTCAGTGGAGATCCCAAGCAGCCAAAACTTCCTCTCGTCAGACTCAGTGTATTTTATGAACACGACAGTCAGGATTTCAACAGAGTTAGATTTGGCCAGAATTTTAATGGAATAGTGGCTAATCCGAACGATGTACTTATTATGAAGAGAGAGAAGAAGATAAGGGATCGTAAAGAGAATGTGAGGACAGAAGACACTGACATAGCGGACGTCGCTGCAGACGCGGTGGACGTGGAATCCCTGTTGCAAGCATACTTCGCGGCGCTGCCGGCCGAGAGGCAGCTCGCCGTCCTGTCCGTGCGAGCGCTCGCCGACGCCATTCGCGACTTCACGCTCAAGAACGATGACGAGGTATTCCGCCGTGTTTTTGATGCGCACAAGAATCGTTGCGTACAAGCCCTCATGGAGTCTACCGCCGAGACCGAGGCCGAGGCGGACGAAAAGCTGCGCGCTTGCAAGGAAGAACTGGACGCTGCCGACGGTGACACTCTCGGCGCGCTACTGGACGCCGCCGCGAAGCGGGCCGCAGCAGCGCGCGCGGCCGCAGCTGCTGCCGCCAAATCGACGCCGCCTGCTGCCAAATCGACGCCGTCTGCCGCCAAATCGACGCCGCCGACCAAGCGCGGAGGCGTCGTCGTCCTCTCTAGCGATGACGAAGAGCCGATCTCCGATATGGCGCCAGCCAACGCAGCGCGAGGCCGGGGCCGAGGCGCGCGGGGCCCTCGCGGTGGGGCGCGCGGCAAGCCCCGGGGGCGCGCCAAGGAACCAGAGCCGGAGCCACAAGTGGAGCGCCGCACTCCTCGCCGCAAGGCAGCGCAAAAATCCGACTCATGGCTGCAGAGCTTGAAGACGACGCGCCGCCGACGAGAATCCTCGGAGATAGACGACTCCGACTAATGTGAATTTGATCATATTCCAGTACTTTTCAAGATTTAAGTTTAAATAGACATACTTACAATTCCTACAATTAATAGAGATCTGCAAATTCTGATTATCTTAAAACTATTCTTTGTAAAAATTAAAATTAATAAATAAATTTTGAGATTTTCATATTTTTTTAAACATATTGGAGGTTTGGAGGATAGATAGGCTTTGAGCTCAAGCTGGCTCTAGCCGTGTCGCCCGTCGCGCCGTTCACTGGCGAATCACAACATAGGTAGTACATACATACATATTGTTTTATAGTACAAGTAGCGGCACATAAGTTTAGCGCTGACCGTGACATGGAGTGGAGGGGATAGCTGCGCATGTTTATGGTATGTATGGCGCAAGGCTCACAAAATACCTTATTTTTTACTTCTGCGCCCACATTTCGGTCAGCGCTAAACTTACGCGCCGCTACTTGTAACAGTAATGTGTAATGTGCAGATTTAATCCGAAACTACTTTAAGTTCAATTTCTGTCATCTAATAGTATACCTGTTATGTTATTGTTAAGTGATCATTTCTGAGTTCAACCGATTAGATAAGGCTGTTATTACACCATTCTTCTGTAATAAAATTCTATTTTCATATAGTATCCTTGTTTTTCATTTCACTAAAATCAAGATCGATAAATATTATCGATCAGCGACTCAACTGGACAGAGTCGAAGCGAAGCGACGCGCAAAGTTTTTCTAGAACGCGCGCCGTCGCGCGTCTAGCGCGCACTTGGTCCAATGATAAAAAAAATGTCCAATTTGCAGTTAGTCCAATTCGCAGTTGGTCCAATTCGTGGTTGGGCCAAAATGGATAATGTTTCCTAAGTTATAAAACGGAATCTATAACATGACTATAAGGTCCCGCCCGGTAGGTAAAAAGTGTATTTCTATATAATATATTAAATCTTTGCTGATCCTTGTTTTTGTGTAGGTTCAAAACCAATAATTATATTTTGTAGAAGCTAGGAAACACAAGTTATTATAGTATATAAGTATGAAAAATATATAGTTTAAAAAACTAAAAAAACACACTTTTAAAGGAACAGACTTAAAAGTACAAAATAACCGTCTATTCAGTAACTGAAATTAAAAAGCGTGGTGCGCGTTGTCAATAATAAGTTAATTGAATGCATGCTTTGCAAAGGGCGCACCACGCTTTTTAATTTCAGTTACTGAATAGACGGTTATTTTGTACTTTTAAGTCTGTTCCTTTAAAAGTGTGTTTTTTTAGTTTTTTAAACTATATATTTATTTTTTACTTTTTAGTAAGTTAGTAAATGGTAAGCTATGGATGGATGGTAATCGATTTTACAGTCCATTCAAGTGTCTGCCCACCCCGTAAACAATATAACTCAAAGGCGTGACTGTATGTATTTTAGTTTTACAAACTCAAGCAGAGTCTATTAGTTACCAGATGCGCGAGCCGAACCCTTACTTCCTCCCTGCTCCATCATCAGACCCTCACCACCAAGTGTCAAAGTCAATAAGTCAAAGTCAAAGTGTCAAGTGTAGCGAATAGGTCTCATCAGAACGAAACAAATGAGCCCAAACTCGAGGGGTTTTCTAGTGGCCATGAAGGAGTGCCACTGACTTTCTCCCTACTCCATCATCAGGCATTCTCCACCAAGTGTAGCAAATAGGTCTCATCAGAACCAAACAAATGAGCCCAAACTCGAGGGGTTTAATAGTGGTCATTAAGGAGTGCCACTTACTTCCTCCCTTCTCCATCATCAGACTCTCACTACCAAGTGTAGCGAATAGGTCACATCAGAACGAAACAAATGAGCCAGAACTCGAAGGGTTTCCTATTGGCCATTAAGGAGTGCCACTGGCTTTCTCCCTGCTCCATCATCAGACCCTCACCACCAAGTGTAGCGTATAGGTCTCGACTGAACAAAAGAAATGAGCCCAAACTCGAGGGGTTTCCTAGTGGTCATTAAGAAGTGCCACTGGCTTCCTCTCTGCTCCATCATCAGACCCTCACCACCAAGTGTTACGAATAGGTCCTATCAAAACGAAACAAATGAGCCCAAACTCGAAGGGTTTCCTATTGGTCATCAAGGAGTGACACTGGCTTCCTTCCTGCTCTATCATCAGACCCTCACTACCAAGTGTAGCGAATAGGTCTCATCAGAACGAAACAAATGAGCCAGAACTCGAGGTGTTTCCTATTGGTCATTAAGGAGCACCACTGGCTTTCTCCCTGCTCCATCATCAGACCCTAACCATCAAGTGAAACGAATAGGTCACATCAGTACAAAACAAACGAGCCTAAACTCGAGGGGTTTCCTAGCAGCCATTGAAGAGTTCTATTGCCCACCTCTTGACTCCATCATCAGATCAGCTCGATGGTTGCAAATTATTGTATTGTCATCGGATTCATATAGACTTGCAAAGTTTCAAATCAATACGACAATTAGAAGTAGGTGAAAATTGAATTCCAAGATTTTCTTACATTGTGACTTAGTTACAAGTGAAGCTAATAAAAGTGTGGTAATAAATACAGTACAATATGTACATAACTAAATACGTATTTTGTTTAATTTTGGAAATACACTTTATATTGGACCAACTGCGAATTTGACCAATTGCGAATTGGACCAACCGCGAATAATGTGGATTGGACCAATCGCGAATTGGACCAAACGCGCCTAAAGGCTTCGAGGCGTGTTTGGCGTCTAGCATCGGACGCGTCATTGCGTCCGAGGCGCGCGGCGTCGCTGGAAGCCACTCGACATTCGACACTCGTGCGTTGACGCGAATGCGATTATACACGTCACGTGCGTTCTCTCATAACAGTCATAACACTTTGTGCCAGCCATATATTATTGAAAAATAGAGAATATGGTATAGATGAAAAACAGGTATGACGCGTCGCGTCGCTTCGACTCTGCGCCAGTTTAGCCAAAATGTTAGTTTGTTGTAATTCAAATTCTAAGGCGGTTATCACACTGCCGATGCCGCCTGTTTCCGCACCACCGGACGGAGATGCGGCGCGAATGTGGTATATACTACGGGTTATGCAAATCAAGATTCTGCAGCCAAAGCTACCGCAAACCGGAGCGGTGTGCGGTGCAGTGAGAATCGCCTGATAGTGTCTACACGTTCCTATCCGACATCCGATTTGGTCTGCTCTGACCAAATCGGAACGTGTGTAGCGCAGATTTGGCTGTCGGATCGGAACGTGTGTAGACACTCATCCTTATTACAAAACGTGGACTAAAGTTAGACCAGCACGCGTAGCACGACGAACCCGAGAGGAGTTTTGTCTACCTCGAAAGTCTATAATTGACAGCCGAACAATGGGTTTGTCTCAGTTTGTCTACGATGAAATGTCATTTTTGACGTTTCGATGTAGACAAAGCCTTTCTCGAGTTCGTCATGCTACCCGTGCTGGTTTAAAATTCATGTTAATTCCGTCTTTCATATGGAAAATGAAAGTGACAGCACCAGTTTTAAACCACGGACTATTTTAGTCTACGTTTTGTAATAAGGGGGTATAAGTTTTGTCTTTGTTCTGACATAGGGGGCTGGTCTGGACCATATTATTTACTCAGGATTGAGTACAAAAACAAAACATGGGACTAAAAATATTTTATTTGGTAACGTAGAGGAAGACTTAAGAGTAGGTTTATGCGGTGGCGGCTCGGGGCGGGGGCGGGGGCGGCGGGCGCTGGCGCAGCGCGCGGCGCAGGTAGCGGGCGGCGGCGGCGCGCGCGTCGGCGGGCCCGGCGCCCGCGAACACGAGCTGCGGCTGCGCGTCCACGGTGAGCACGTGCACGGCGCCGCCGCCCGCCGCCGGCAGCGTGTCCGCGTCCGCGCGCAGCCCCAGCGCCGCCAGCGCCGCCTGCAGCTCCTCCGCGCTGCTGTCCGCGCCCTCCGCGTCCGGCAGCAAGTGGTGCGCCGCAGAGCAGCGGTCCGCATCTGCCGACCACCCGACCACGTTATAACCCTCACACCGAGTACTTACAACTCGTTTTGTATAAGTAGGTAGTGGCACGTAATGGCAGCCATACACCTTCAAGTAATTTGATCAAACTGGCTTGATCAAACGGCTTGATGACATTCGCATGATCTCCCAAGCGACCACACACCTTCACGCAGGCTTGAAACGGCGTCAGTTCAATATCGAAGTGGGCGAAGAGTGTTATGCTTCTTTATTTAAAAATTTCAACACACGCTAAAATCTTTAATCAAACAGTTTGATCAAGCCGTTTGATCCAATAAAAATACGAAAATACATATTTCTTCAAGCCAGCTGATTACTCATTAAATTTGATCAAATTTCCCCCACACACCTTCATGACAATTTCATCAAGCCAGTTTGATCAAATTACTTGAAGGTATATGGCTGCCATACGTCTAGCGCTGACCGTGACAAGCAGGGGATAGCTGTGCATGTTTATGGTATGGCGCAAACACAGAATAATATAAGCAAAGCCCAAAATACCTTCTTTTTGACTTCTGCACATCCCCTCCACGTTTCGGTCAGGGTTAGACTTACGTGCCGCTACTTGTAATAGGGTAAGTATTTCTCAAAAAATTTTTATTGACTTATTCCCCGTTCCCGTGGGAATATCGGGATAAAATATAGCCTATGTCCCTCGGGAAGAATATAGCTTTCTAATGGACAATTTTTTTTTTTTTTAATTGGTCTGTAGTTCCTGAGATTAAAGCGTTCAAACAAACGAACAAACTCTTCAACTATCTAATATTATTATAAGTATAGATTAGCAACACAACATAGGTATTTATTTTCAAATATCTTGCATATTTTCAACAATAAAGAGCATCGATCTTTCTAAACAAGGAGAGCGCTACAAGCAAGTGACGTCAATGCTTGTAGATGGCGCTACAAGCATTCGCTCTCGAACTCTCGCCATGGAAAATTTCGTTTTAGAAAAAGATGGCTAGATTTCATTTTTCACATTCGTTATTCAATAATGTATTATTTGTAAATGTCATAATTAAATTCTACATTTCAACAACAGTCAAATGCCCTATTAAAACAGTTTATCCCTGTACTGTAAGTATGTAGGACCGATTGACGTCCACTAATTTTTTATTAAATTAAATACCGGTCATTATGATCGATCGCTGAGATGTCGATATCCGTAGTTAGGCCCGCATCAGCTGCCCGTTGAATGTTCAACGTTCTGTTAAACACCGAGGTCTCTTTTTACCTTTAAGAACGGCAAACGGAAGTCGTAGACAACGACGATGAAAGACCTAAAATAATTATTAGCTTTTTTATTGCTATATTATTAGAATGCTCTTGAATACTCTCGAATGTTCTCGACTGTTTTCTAAAGGGCGAAACATCCAGCCCTTGTAATATCTTCAAAAGCACCCCCTTCAGGTAAAAACGGGAACCTTCTTCATGGACGGGAGACAGAGGGCTACCACACCATATAACTCCCTTGATCGTACCGGGGCTCATTTCTGAATTTTAGCGGCACGCACATTGAAGCCTTTCTTTTATAAATATATATTGATTATTAATATTATACTTATTTAATGATCAGTGGCGTTCCTCGCAGGCTTCCCGGGCCATCTTTCGAATATCTAGACTCTAAGCAACATTACCGTGTAGTCGTTTTTTTGTCAGTCATCGGTGGAAGATCCACGGTTGGTCGCGAGCTGTAAAGCAGGGTGCTCACTGAGCTGTGTAACACGTAACGTATCTGCTACTGTATCAAGTGAGTACGAAGGCACGAGTGCGCTGCGAGCCGCTCGCGCGTGGTTCGCAGGAAGCTCGCCGTGATACCGCCACTCGGCGGCTAGTACAAGTATAGCGGACTTCGATCAACAATAGTACTAGATGAAGGCTCAAGAACTAAATGACAACTTTATATGGCCAGACTGACTTTTTTTTAAACGGAGAATAAGGTTACGAATGTTATGATCTTACATTATAAATGACAAGAAGCGTTCCAAGTTTGAAATACCTTAGTATTATTGACACTGTCAAAATAATCTACTTATAATTTACACTCTCACGTGGACTTATGAGGCTTGGACATATCTGTCACTCCAAGTATGTATCTAGAACTAGATGTTATTGTTGATCGAAGATAGCGGCGCGTAAGTTTAGCGTTGACCGAAACGTGGAGGGGATGCGCAGAAGTAAAAAATAAGGTATTTGGGCCTTGCGCCATACCATATGATCCTGTTAAAGTTGATGAGTTTTTTTCGCCTGTTTTTCTTGTCAGTTAAAAGATGTCCATAACAGGTGGTAGCACAGAATATATATTAGTACCTTACGGTACAGAAATTTCACTCCCGAGTTTAGGTATGATAAACGCAAGGGTCCGGTCACCGGACTAGTCTCAATAGGCTGGCACTCGCTCGACTTGTCGCACACGCAGCGCACGCATCCGCATGTGTCGCCATCTGTCTCGCTTCGCGTGTATTACTTTCACAGATAAAGTAGTACCTCTGACAGCCCTAGCAGATTGAAGCGAGACGGCAGACAGTTATTGTACTATGAACGCTATACGCAATGCAAAAGGTTGAAATTAGGTTGTTTTCCAGAATAGTAGGTAAATATCTCGGGGATTTTGCGCCGCTTGTATGGAAGTGAGACAGGCCTGGTGGTAGGTAAAAAAATGTTGGACGATTCATAAGCATTAATTTTATTTAATCTATATGAATAAAAATTTATCGACTTTGACTTTGCGCTATCCCCTCCACGTCACGGTCAGCGCTAAACTTAAGTGCCGCTACTTGTACCACAGGTGCTTGTACTGCGGATCCGGGAGCTCGTAGCTGGATACGCGGTCCGTGGACGAGCCGTACACAGTTGCAGGTTGATACAGTAGTAGATACGTTACGAGCTACAAGCTAGGTGAGCACCCTGCTTAGAGAGCGCCTTTAGGCACGATTGGTCCAATTCACATTATTCGCGGTTGGTCCTATCCTCGGTAGGTCCAATTCGCAGTTTGTCCAATTCGCGTTTGGTCCAATACGCGGTTCGTCCAATTCGCGATTGGTCCAATATAAACTGTATTTATTCATAATCATTTTACACATATCAATGCACATACACGGTAATTTTTTATCAATGAGCTGTTCCATACATTTTGATATTTTTGCACTTTTGTATGGAACAGCCGATTTTTTTTGAAGATTTCAGTTTTGGACCCATAGTAAAAGTTGTTTATTTTTATGAGTATAGAATAATCCCGAAAATTATCCGGGGTGATAAAAAAAATACCGTGTTTTGTACTGTATTTATTCATACTTATTTACAATCATAACTTGTGTTTCAAGCACCTACAAATAATTATTGGTTTTGAACTTTCACAAAAAATCAAACAAACGAAACCAAAAATAAATGTACCTACTTATTATAATCGTACTTAAATTACATTATAATTTATTACAATACAAGCTTTTATTTTACTTATTTCAATAAGATAAAGGAGAAAGAACTATGACTAGGTATATCTATATAATATTTTTTCTCGTACTTATCTCAATATGTCAAGGGAGAAAGAAATATAAAAGGTATGATAGATATAATAAATTATACTGGGTGGTGCAAAAGTACTGGCACTATTTGGTTCAACTATAACTTTTTTTTTAAACTATGAAACTAAAGTTAGTTTTTTATATAATATGTATATTTATGCCATGAAATTTCGTCTCATTAGGATTTGAAGATGATGTCTCTTAAATAATGACCTCCAGAGTTAACACACATTTGAGCCCTTATGACAATTTCCATAAGTTGCCGTAACACTTCCTGCGATATATTCCTTTTCTAGATAAATGTTTCCTTTTAAGGTTGCGAGAGTCAGTGGCTTGTTCACGTACACCAGAGATTTTAAATAACCCCAAAGAAGGAAAGTATGGACAGGTCAGATCGGGTGATCTTAAATCGTCGACGAAATTCAGAAATAATACATTAAAACATTGACACGAATATTCCACGTTCTTGGGGATTATATCGGTCCTTGTTTATTTTTACTGAATTTTACATTTTTTTACTACAGTTTTCAATATCAGAATAACAGGAGATATCATATTTAAAAAATGTAAGTAATTTTTATAGTGCCAATACTTTTGCGCCACCCACTATATATAGATACTTATACACTTTTTACCTATCGGGCGGGAGCTTAGACACGTTACAGATTCCGTCCTATAACTCGGGGAAACATTATCCATTTTGGCCCAACCGCGAATTGGACAAACTGCGAATTGGACTAACTGCGAATTGGACTAACTGCGAGTTGGACTAAGTGCGAATGAGAAATTTTTAGATCATTGGACCAATTGCGAATCGGACCAAATGCGCCTAAAGGAGAGAGCGTACCGTGATGCGTGACCAGACCTAGGTGGTAGTCCGCTATCTTCTGTCCGAGGTCGGGGCGGCGCGCGTCCTCGCGCGTCTCCAGGAAACGCTCCATCGCCTTCTCGTGCGCGCGCACCAGCGCGTCCTCCTGTCAATTGGCGAATTCAAGCGGTTAGCGTTAAGGCGCTACTCGGAAAAATTGTGCTGAAGCGAGATAGCAATGAGAAAACGACGCGCGCGGGAGCGAAACCGATTTTGCAGATTAGGCAAAAAACACAAAAACATTTCGTATAAAAAAACTATAGCGATTTTTTTGAAAATGCTTCTACACGATCCTCAATATTATTGGTGTCCACTAATTAAACCAATTTCCAATAGTATTTGTAACACCATTTAAGAATAATCCTGACATAAACAGTATGTCTTTGTTTAGTAACGAATGCGAATTAGCCTACTCCGTTGCAGATTTTATGAATTTAGCAAACCTGAAGCAATACAACTCGATTCCTAATGCCAAAAATAGATTTCTCGACCTTATATTTAGTAATAGTCAATGCAACATTAGACGTAATTCTAACCCATTAACTTCAGAAGATGCACACCATCCTGCTATAGATATTGTTTTGTCTGTTGTGAATCATAAAACATTGAATTGTAACCCAACTTGTTTTAAACGTTTATTTCACGTAGCCGACTACGATACAATTAAATATGAACTTAGCAAAATAGACTGGCTTCAGGAATTTAAAAAATGTAACTCGTTTGAACGTTTAATTAACTTTTTTTATTCGATTTTAAATGACTTAATTGATAAATATGTTCCATTAAAACGTAAATATTCCGATTCTCGCTACCCTCCCTGGGTAACACGCCCCCTCATAAAAGTTTTAAATGAAAAACGCAAATGTCACCGTAACTGGAAGCGTTTCGGGTCTAGTACTGACTACCACACTCTCTTCTCAGGTCGAGGGCAAACAAATTAGAGAAGGAATGCTATGCTGTGTATATCAGAGTAACAGAAGACAACATAAAAAGAAATACAAAATATTTTTGGACATATGTGAATTCAAAAAAAGCAAAACCAGGTTTACCTGACACCTTGACATTTAATGATATCACCACCAACGACGGGGTAGAAATTTGTAATTTATTTAACGAATATTTTCACTCAGTTTTCATTAAATCAGAATCAACCTCTTCTCAGTTCGATTTTAATTCGATTGACAATTTAAATAATACTTCCTTGAATGTGAGTCAGATAGATATTCATTTGGAAAACGTTGAAAAAGAATTACTAAGTTTAGATACAAATAAGAGTGCCGGTTTTGACGGAATCCACCCCTTATTTCTCTCAAAGTGTGCTACGGAGTTGGCTATTCCAATTACTTACATATATAAAAAATCTATCGAACTAGGTACTTTTCCAGACATATGGAAAAAATCTCTGATTACTCCTATACCTAAAAATGATAAAATCAATGATATTACGCAGTATAGACCAATCTCAAAGCTTTCTATACTTGGTAAACTATTAGAGAAAATTGTAACTCAGCAACTATCATTCCATGTTCGTAGTTACATCACACCTTCTCAACATGGGTTTTTCCGTGGGAGATCAGTAGAAACAAATTTGATATCCTTTACTGGTGATGTACTGAAGAGTATGGATAGAAAACAGCAAGTAGACGTCATGTATTCCGACTTTTCAAAGGCTTTTGATAAAATCAGCCATTCTCTGTTATTAAAAAAGATTTGGGAAGCCGGAATCCATGGCGACTTGTTCCGGTGGGTCAAATCCTATATAAGTAATCGATCCCAGGCTGTTGCAATCAAAGGTTTCATTTCTGACTTCCGGGATGTGCCCTCTGGTGTTCCCCAGGGGTCACATCTTGGTCCTCTTCTATTTTCCTTGTACGTTAATGATATTAACAGCTGCTTAAAAACCAGTAAATTACTTTTGTATGCAGATGATGCAAAAATATATAAAGTCATTCAAAATGAAGCTGATTGCGCTGCCTTACAAGCTGACATTTTGAATTTATCTAACTACTGTTCTCGAAATCAGTTATTCTTAAACATAGATAAATGTTTCATTTTAACTTATACACGAAAATTAAAACCAATAATGTTTGAGTATTACCTGAGCAATAGCAATCTTACTAGAGTTAATAAAATCCGCGACTTAGGAATACTACTAGACAGTAAACTCTCTTTCAGAGAACATTATGACAACGTTATACAAAAATGTTATAAGCAACTTGGTTTTCTACTCCGAGTATGCAAACCATTCAGAAATGATAAAACATATAAAATTCTTTACTTCAGTCTGGTACGATCAATTTTGGATTTCGGTTCTGTAGTCTGGTGTCCTTACTATTCATGTCATGTAAATAGACTAGAAAATATACAAAAAAAGTTCATGAAGGCATTAGAATACAGAACCGGATCCAGCTATACTTGCTATAATGATGCCCTAAAAAAACATAAATTGTTACCGTTAAATTCCCGACGCACACAATTCGATCTCGTTTTTCTATATAAACTGATACATAACCATATCGATTCCCCTAACTTACTTGAAGAAGTAAAGTTTAAGATTCCGTCTAGAGGTGTTCGCAGACCTAATAACTTATTCGTTATCCCAAGTTCATCCACTAATTACGCATCAAATAATTTCGTTCGTCGTTATTTGACTGCACATAATAAACAATTTTCTCACATAGATATATTTTGCCATAACCTTAAGAAATATAAGAATTGTGTTGTAGATTACTTTATATCAGATTCTTGAAAAACCTTTGATACCGAAATTCTATTGTTATTATTCTTCTTTGATTTTTGCTTAAACTAAATCTAACTAATTATAAACATTAATTTATTATTACTTTGACAATATCGTAAAAAAAAAAAACCTTGTAACCTAAAATTCTCAACTTGTTAAATATTACTAAGTACTTTAGCGTTTCCTACTTGATTTGTTAGTTATAATATTTAGACAGTAAGTGTAGGCACTCCAAGTCTAATATTATGTATTTGCTTATATGTAAATGTTGATGTACATGACTGTTTGCTGCCATAATAAAAATAAATAAATAAATAAATAAATAAAAATAAATAATCTTGAATTTTCGTACTTTATAGAGGTCTTTTCGAAAATAAAAAGTGTCGAGGCAAAATCATAAAATCGTGTTTCTGAAACTATACAAATCTAGATAAAGGTATAAAGAAATATATATTACCAGATTTGTAACAACTCTAACCGTCCTATAGTTTTATATAAAAAAGTCCATACTTTTTCCGATTAGCGCCTTAACCGAAATTTCGTAGCCATTTTATTAGAGCGAATGATCCTCAAGAAAGATAATTTATAAAATCATTATCATCATTATCAGCCATTTAATGTCCCCATTGCTGGGGCACTGGCAGGATAAGGATGACGGGCCATGAATGACCCACCAATCACCATACGGGCCTAGTGCGGATCGGTACCTAAGTATTAACGACTGCAAGTACAACCGCGACCGACGGCTTAACGTGCCTTCCGAAGCACAGAAGAGCTCGATCACCCACCCATTCCGTGACAGACCATTGCGAAAGTTGCTTAACTTCAAAGATTGCTGCGGCATGGACTCCTCGAAATTAAAAAAGAACTGGTTGTCTGTAAACTCGGTTTACGGACGATAATTTTACGTGATAACAATATGCCGCTGTCTCTCTTCTACTCGGACGCATCGGCCGATAGTGTAGAATAGAGATAGATACGTCACAAGCCGAACGCTTAGGCCGATTGTGCCTCTCTATCGCTCATTCCGCGCTCTCGCTTGCACGCAGAACGTGACACTTTTTCGTGCGTGCAGCCGGCGTTTATCGATTAATAAGAAGTTATCACGTCAAAGATAATAAGTTTTGCTGACTGTAATTTAATATTGTATTGTCATCTGAACCAAACCGGTATACAAAATTTCACGGCCTTTTGTTGTGGGGCTCAGCCGCTAACATCCAAAGTATATTCGTGCTCCAAAAAAGGGCTATTCGCGCCATTTACAACCTCCGATCGAGAGATTATTTAAGAGATCTATTTAAAGAAATAAACATTTTAACTGTTGCAGGACATTACATCTATGAAAATATAATTTATGTGAAAAAGTATTATAATACATTTGTAAAGCAGAGCGATATTCATCGCTTTAACACAAGAAATAAAGATAAACTTGTCGTTCCCAAGTTTAGGCTAGAAAAATCCAGAGCCTCATTTCTGGGGAAAAGCATAGCCTTTTTTAATAAAGTTCCACAGCATATAATTGAAATACCATTGCATAAATTTAACATTAAAGAGTCGCTGATGAGCAAAGGATACTATAAAGTAGACGATTATTTGAATGACCGCAATGCATGGTCTTGATGTAACACATAACATAATCACTGTTTAATATGATGTATTTTTATACTAAGCAAGTTTTTTTTTTTTGTAAATGTCGTTACCTAACTAAGAAACGCTGGCAAGTTTCTTGCGCCCATTCTTCTTGTCAGTTAAAAAAGTCTTGAATGGGTGGTAGGAAAATATTGACGATTCATAAGTACATATTTATTATGTCTAAGTGAATAAAGAATATTTTTATCTTATCTTATCTTATCTTATCAGCTCCATCGGACACTGGGAAGTGGGTCAAATTAAGCTTGCAAGATTTGTCCCCCACTAACTAACTAACATACTAACTACCTACATGGCAAGTTAATAAAAAGCTTGTAAAAATCAAAAGTGTTAAAAAGGTTCACCTCGACGAAGTCCGAGGTGAGCCTAGCGAGATTGTCTCGCAGGTACGTGTAGACCTGTTCCGCGGCGTTCTGTCTCGCCGCCTTCTTGGTGGTGGCGGTGGCGCGGCGCTCGACGGACGCCACCCGCGCCATCATGGTGAAGTGGCGCAGGTGCGGCGGGCCCTCGTCGCCCACCAGCTCGTACTCGGGCGCCGCCAGCTTGTACTCGGAGCACAGCTCCTGGAGTAAAGCCACGTGGCTGCGCGACCCGCCCCCGCCCGCCTCGCCCGCTGAAGCCGCCCCCGCCACGCCCGCGCCCGCCGCGCTGCTGCTGCCGATGCCGCCTGCGCCCTGTTCGTAACGTATAAGTAAGTAAATAAAAATAAATAAATAAAATAAAAAGGCTTTAATTTCTTACTTAAGTTTTTAACTTGGACCCTTACACAACAACTTTTAGGCGCATTTGGTCCAATTCGCGATTGGTTAAATTCACATTATTCGCGGTAGGTCCAATTAGCTCGCGTTTGGTCCAATTCGCAGTTGGGACAATTCGCAGTTGGGACAATTCGCGGTAGGTCCAATATTACATGTATTTCCAAAATAAAAAAACACCTATTTATGTACATTTTGTACTGTATTTATTTTCATTATCATGGGCCCGATTCTCAGGCATTCGAACTTTTTCAGTGTGGTAATTCGTATGTCGAACATTTTGTTTGTGGTTTCTATTGAAAAGTTAGAACGTTTCAAACAAACTAAGCTGTCTCACATGTCAACAAATTCATTTTGACAGCTAAGTTCGTATACGAACAACTATTGGTTTTTACCATTCGTAGCGTTCGACTGGTTTTCGATCGAACTTTTTCGATTGTGAATTTCTGACAATACAAAAACTGTATTATATTTGAATTTCGAGCTATAAATGTGAACTTTTCTCGATTGCCTGAGAATCGGCCCCCAGCCCGATTCTCAGGCATTCGAACTTTTTCAGTGTGGTAATTCGTATGTCGAACATTTTGTTTGTGGTTTCTATTGAAAAGTTAGAACGTTTCAAACAAACTAAGCTGTCTCACATGTCAACAAATTCATTTTGACAGCTAAGTTCGTATACGAACAACTATTGGTTTTTACCATTCGTAGCGTTCGACTGGTTTTCGATCGAACTTTTTCGATTGTGAATTTCTGACAATACAAAAACTGTATTATATTTGAATTTCGAGCTATAAATGTGAACTTTTCTCGATTGCCTGAGAATCGGCCCCCATATTACACATATCTATGCACATATTATTGTGTATTTATTCATACTTATATACTATCATTACTTAGGTTTAAAGCTTCTACAAATGATTATTGGTTTTGACCCTTCACAAAAAATCAACGATCAACAACAAAGATATAATATATTACATAGTAATATATTACATAGATATACACTTTTTACCTACCGGGCGGGACCTTATCCACGATAGAGATTCCGTTCTATAACTTGGGAAACATTGTAAATTTTGGCCCAACCGCGAACTGGACCAACTGCGTATTAGACTAACTGCGAATTGGACTAACTGCGAATTGGACTAACTGCGAATTGGATAAACTGCGAATTTGACCAATTGCGAATTGGACATCTTTTTGAACATTGGACCAATTGCGAATTGGACCAAATGCTACAAAAGGCACAACAATTAAAATTAAATAAATTAAATTAAACAACACGTACAAAAGCTCCAAATAGCCCTAAGAAAAATGGAACGCGCCATGTTGGATATCACTCTAAGCGACAAAATAAGAAACTCGGTTATCCGGAGTCACACTAAATTAACTGACGTGGGGCGTATCATTGCGCAAAAAACGTGAAGATGGGCGGGTCACGTAAGTCGCAGAACCGATGGCCGGTGGAGCAGGAAGGTGCTAGAGTGGAGTGGAGACCACGTACCGGCACCAGAAGCGTTGGCCGCCAGAAGGCTAGATGGGCAGATGACATAACTAGATTCTCGGGAAAGAATTGGATGCAGAAAGCCCAAAATCGATCAGGATGGCGTGCATTTGAGGAGGCCTACCTACACTCAGCAGTGGGTGACTATAGGTTGAAGAAGAAGAAGAGAGATGTTTTTAACAAAACATGCATATTTTCTTAATACTATACTACATTATTAACATATAATTAATAATCATCATGACAGACAACCGAACTACGCCCACTCACTGCTAGTCATAGGCCATCCCAAAGGATCTCCACAACAATCGGTCCTGCGTTGCCCGCATCCAGCGGCTTCCCGCGACCTTGACCAGATAATTAATAATAATTACAAAAAAAAATTAACATTCTTTTATCAAGTTAGAGGAGGAGAAGAAAACGAGGGGTTCTTACCCCTCGTTTTCGAAGATGAGAACTCTTCTAAAGATTTCCAAGTGTCCCTGTTTTTCGCTATCTCCATCCACTGTTTGCCAGTCACTTGTATGATATTGTTTGCCCAGCGGGCAGCTGGGCTACCTTTTCTTTTAGTGCCCGGTGGTCCGTTCCATGTTATTCTGTGAGTCCATTAATTGTCTGTTTGTTATATATGACTATGCTATATGACCGGCCCACCACCACTTTAGTTTTAACAGTGACGAAAGGCATCAGTACCTTTGGTTTTTTTTCTCATAACATATATCGATTAAATAATATAGATACAGAAATAATCGTGTCAGATGTGTGTAGCATAAAATGTAACAAAAAGACATATTGCGCCCGAAATAAATGAGAAAAGATCGAAAGAATGATGATGTGATGTGTATATGTCGCAGCCAAATGGTTGAATCCGCCATTCAACTAAACGCCTAGGCCGATAATTTTTTTCGTAAGCTATTTTATCCTGACATAAGTTGACGAAGTCACAAAAAAAAATCACCACGAACTTTAAGACCACTGCTTCGGTGCGCTTCGCGATTGACTTAAATTTCTAACCTATCACGTGTTCTACAGGACTTCCGAAGGGTACATTCTGCCATACTTAACCATGCGGCGGATTCAACCATCCGCCTGCGACATATACACAAAAAACGCACCTGAAGGCCATAGGGGTGCGGCACGGGCTGGCCCTTGGCTGCGAGCGCGCGCAGCATGAGCCGCGCGGCCTCCTGCTTGGCCTCCTTCTTGGAGCGCGCCGCCGCCGTCACCACCGCGCCCAGCGCCCGGCACCGGTACTCGAACGTGGCCTGGTGCTGCGGCCCCGACTGACACCCACATCCATGTTATGTCACTTTCATTATGTTCTAAAATGTCTTATTTATTAATTCTTCTTAGATGGTCAGTCTCAGTCACCTAGGTCGGGACCATTTCACCCAGTTCCACAAGTCCCCTAAAAGCTGAGAAGCTTCTTAGATGGTAACATTATATTCTTAAAAATTAGAATACTTGCTCGTTTATAATAACCAACTCGACATAATCTATGGATAATGTTGCTGGTTGTATTATTTAGTTAATTAACAAGCATTTTGTAAGGTACTTTGTAAGCTTTCATTGTAAGACTGTTGGCTACCCCTCTGTCAAATAAATAAAAACTCAATCTTCAATATACATGATAATTTTTTTAACTATATCCAAAAATTTTTGGAGTGCCCTGAAATCGGTAAGTAAACAACTTTCTCTAAGAAACATGGGTCGAAATATGATAATAAGCTGCATGAGCTCATACCACCAACCCCCTTCTTCCATCGGACATCCAGACGCACAGCAGGCTACCACCCTTTCTTGGTTGATATTCCCAAATGACGCACTAAGCGCTACTCAGCATCTTTTATATTGCGCACAGCAAAGGAATGGAACTCCCTCCCTGCGTCTGTATTCCCGAGTACTTATAACCCAACCACCTTCAAAGCAAGAGTGAATAGGCACATTCTGGGTTAGCTCGCTCCATCATAGATCCTGTTTTAGCCCATGGGCTTGATTGGGATCAAGAGCAAACCCATTAAAAGTTAAAAAAAACTCCACAGAGTTGTAATGCACACCTGTGCTATGCACTCATAATCCGGGGTTCCACCGAGCTTCAGCATCATCTCCTGCAGTACTGTTGCCGCTGTCTTCATCATGATCTGAAATCAGAATTAAATTGGTTACATTTTAAGTAACAACAAAGAACCACAGGCAAGAATCTGAACTGAAAGTTCTATAGGGAAACATATTCATACATTGCAACAAGTAGCAATGCTCATGGAATAAAAGATTGACAGCAGTAAAATATTCAGATGTAATGAAATGTACCTGTTTTACTCAAGTTTTTACTTTGTGTTCAAAGTTAAAACACATAAAACTTTGCAACAGTTAGGTATTTTGCAATATTCCCACTGCACTGATTTGCCGATATAAAATGAATGGTCATGCAAATAAGGATGACATCAAAGTCTGTGGGCACTATTTTTCAAAAGATAAAGGTTTTAATATCATACGTTCAGCAGAAGTTACACAAATATTTTTTAGACAAACTCAATGAGTTATTTAAATTTTTACTTTTTTGCATTCACAATGCAATTTTTATTACTTATTGAAAAATTTAAAATGAAGTAGGTATTTAGAAAAAATCAACCCATCTCCCAACCAGCTCCGATGGGACTCGAAAATTTCGCTATCTGGGCGACTGGTTTAACCTCCGAGCTACGGAGTACGGCACACGGAGTCGTTGTGAGCCGGGTCGATGTTTTCTAAATACTTCATCTTCAATTTTTCAAATTCAATGAATGGTTGGTATAGTACCAAACTGAAAAGAATACAAAATATTAACTTGCAAGCACTGTACTTTTTCCCCTTATTAATATTTCAGATGGACCATACCGTGTTGTTTTAGTTGCCCACAAACACGGTTCACGAAATATCACACACAACTTGTTTACAAATATAAAATTAAATACCACTTTATTTCTAGTCTTGGAGAAGTCCCTCTTATAGTACCTACTGTGGTGTAGTGCACAAATTATATAGACTAGTACTGTACTGTAGTATTTGTATTACCGATAAGGTTTTGAATACTCAAAGCCGATAAGTAAAAAGAAAAATAGAGAAAAGATTATTTTGTACTTACTACAAAACTACAAAACAACAAGAAAGATCGATCGATCACAAAATAAAATAATTCGTTTTTCACTAGGGTAGGGATGGCTTGGCTGGCGTCGATCGTTGATGGAGATCTGAAATAGGTTAATCGACAAATCGATTTCTTGGACGAAAAAAAACTAGTTTAAATCGATATCTAGCACTGAATCAATCCAGTGAATCGATATTTCACCATAGGAAGTCGAGATTTGATTTTTTCTGTTTCGATAACAAACATGAAATATTTACAATTATGTAGTTGAATGTATGTACGTATGTACTACCTAAACACATTTAAAAGAGATAACAAAATGTTTTTGAATCGCTTGGATGGACCCTAGACCCTAGATTCAGTCTGTCCTTTCTACGAGGCTAGTAGAAAGGACAGACCATGTATTACTTTTCTCTATGTGAAAGCCGCTGCGCTGGCGACGGGGCCAAGCATCGTACATTGACACTTTTGAAAGAACCTTATTAAACTTGTTCAATCAAATGTGTCAATGTACGATGATTGGCCAACGTGTACAGCCGGCATCACAGACTGTTGTTAAACAAAATTTGGACATAAAGCACTGGGCTGGGAACTATATAAAATATTTTTTTATTTATAAAATCAAAGGACATGAAAGAGATAGAGCGATAGTTTTCGATTACGAATACAGTTTGCCAAACTCATACACGGTACTGACAGGCCGTTGCTAACAGGTCGACTGATCATCTGTGCACTCCTTTACAAATGGAATTGCGTAAAGTCAATCGTATTCATTTGACAGTTCATATAGTATCATAATAAATGTCATTCCATACAAATTGCAGCCGATTCAATACGATATGAACTGTCAAATTAATACGATTACCTTACGCAATTGCCCCCCTGATACTGTGACTTAACAACTTAAATTAGTCTAAGGCGTCCATCCCACTGCTGCGGTTTCCTTTCCACTCCGGTAGACAGAGATGTGGCGTGAGTTTGTTATACACTTCGGGTTTTGTATGCACATCAAGATTCTACAGCCATAGTTAACAAACCGGAGTGGTGTGTGGTGCAGTGAGTGAACCGCCTAAAGTTATAAAAGATCTCTTATCATAGTAGCCTCTTTGTTTTCCATGATTGAATTTGTGTTGAAAATACAAACTCTAAAAAGAAATTAAAAAGGCAGATGTTTGGAAAATAGATTTTATGACCTTGATTTTTTGTGAATTAATATATCAAACTTGGATTTTAATAGATTTTTTCAAAAAAAGCTGTGCCTTATCTGCAATCCGAATCTTGCGAGCGCTTATTTTCGATTGCTGGCAACATCATCACCAGTGATGAGTGAAATCACTTGGATCCCAGCCAATGACCTCTATAATACAAGAATAAGATAGATGTCAGTGATCCCAGCCCAGTAGACTGGACAGACTTTTGTTCTTGAAAAGATTCGATTTGTATTAATATTGAAAATACAAACTCAAAACACGAATCGTAAAAGATCTATTTTTGAAAGTACGGATTTAGGTCTCGATTTTTTTGTAAAATGGTTCATCAGACTTAGATTTAAATCGATTCAATTATCGATTTTTTCGTAAAGAGATGCCCATCCCTAGATTTGATTTGTCACTAATGTCAATGTCACTCCATACCTTCGGGTGTTTCCACGTTTGACTATATCTGAACATTTCGTGCTAATTTAAGTTAGTTAGTTTTAGTTTAAGTTTTTTTTTGTTTTGTTTAAAGATAAGTTTTTTAGTTAAGACTTTATTATTGTAATAGTAATTTAGTATTGGCCGTATGGCATATGCCAAAGCCGTTAATCTTATAAATAAAAAAAAAAAAAAATACCTTCGGGTGCTACTCCACTTAGCAAAGATCTTTGTCCAATATACACTTGATCAAAGAAATTGGACGACTTTGACGTCCAATTTCATACATTCAACATCCAATTTCTTTGATGGAAGCATGATGGAAGATCTTTTATAAGTGCAACATCACCCATAGGTACATATACGGGTACATGCTACCCGTGCTGATATAGAGTACCTATAGGTGGAGTAGAGAGTAGAGCGAGTAGAGTGTCAAGCGAGCGAGCCGTGTCGTGTCGTGTCGTGTCGTGTCCCATAGCGAA
Organism: Crambus lathoniellus; assembly: GCA_949710035.1. NCBI lineage: Eukaryota > Metazoa > Arthropoda > Insecta > Lepidoptera > Crambidae > Crambus > Crambus lathoniellus. The sequence continues at coordinate 495,433 of OX453304.1, forward strand.
TTTAGCGAATGGCGCCTTTAAGGTCCGATTTCACCACTGATATTTAAACGTGATTAACGCTAAACGTGTTTAAAACATAGTTCTGTCTGTCATCTGTATGTATGTGACAGAGACAGAAATACGTTTTAAACACGTTTAGCGTTAATCGCGTTTAAGGGCGACTTTCATCACTGATATTTAAACGTGATTAACGATAAACGTGTTTAATACTTAGTTCTGCCTCTGTCATCTGTTTGAATGTGACAGGGACAGAAATACGTTTTAAACACGTTTAGCGTTAATCGCGTTTAAATATCATTGGTGTGAAATTGTGCCTAAAAATCGAACTTTTTTGTAGTAGGTATTGATGTCACCGTACCACCATATTACCACACATTACTTTTGCTCTTTTGTCAATAGTTTCAGCAGCGTACGCGGTATGAGGATTTTTTCAGTATATTTTTTCACACCATGACTTACATTATCGAAGTTTTCATACGGATCCCCAACTTTTTCAAAATATTCTATAGGTAGCCTAGGCGCGTTAGTGTATATGTCGCAGTAAGATAGATAAAGCGGATATAGTTATATCCCAAGGGATAGATAGATATATAGATAGTTATTTATACGAAAGTAACAAGAGTTCTGTGGTGTGAAAAAAAATTACCACGAAATTTTAACGAAAATTTAAATTTTTACGATCTGCAATATAAATTACAGGAACCGTTCCAAGTTTGAAATACCTTAGGTGTAGTATTATTGACACTGTCAATTTTTTTTTGTATGTGGGACTCTCCACCCAGGGGGGGCCTACCCACTAAAAACCACACGACGTCCCTTCACATCACCTTGGCGACAGAGTCTCGTCAAACCATTCGTCGTCATCTGACGAGAAATCGTTTAACGAGGAAATGCCACCTGGCGGAGTCACGGGAACCCCTGCGGACACTACCGAGGCTCCGCCGGTGAATTGTCCGCCCATGGCAGACCCGTCCATCATCCCCTAAACGCGGGGGTGACAAAGGGTGTCCCGGGACATTGGGGACACCCTGAGTCATCGGAAACCTATCATTTCCTATCCTAACTATCATTAACCTATCATTGCAAAATTTTGCAACCGGCAGCAAATAAAAAACTTCAAGTTTAGTAAATAGTTCGGCTGGTAGAAATTTCAATTTGAAATAAGCCGTGCCCCTGTACAATACTTTTCTATTTCTTTCTTTTCTGTTCTACTCCTATGTGTGTGTACTAAATATGTAAATAAATAAATAAACGTCATCTAAATCATGTCATTAGAAAGAAAGAATATAAAAGAAAAACATGATTATTTTGATTAAAAACGGTATTTTATAGTAAAATAGTAATGCCGTAGACCACCGGGAATACCGTAGACTCTACGGTCTCTACCGTAGACTCTACACTTTAACCCTCTACCTACGGCGCGGGGCGTAGAGGTTTAAGGTGTCGGGGATGACCTTCTCTATATCACCATGTTGCCATTAGTCTTCTCCAAATAAATGACGGGACATTTGCCCCCACTGCCGGGCACTTGCCTTCTTTATGGATGGATAAGGAGAATGGAATGACCCGCCACGCGGGCCCAGTACGGATTGGTGGGTATTAACGACTGCAAATACAGCCCGGACCAACCGCTTAGCGTTCCTTCCGAAGCACGGAGGAGCTCGAGATGAAAAGTTTTTGGTCATCCATCCCGTGATTGACCATAGCGAAAGTCGCTTAACCTCAACGATCGGGCCGAGCGCGCTAACCACTGCGCCACGGGCTCCTCAATCTCCCAACGGACTCGCTGTCACACCGTTTTGTCACACTGGCGTGTGTGACTACGAATTTTTTTTTTACTATTTTTCACACTGTTGTGACTACGAAGAATTTTTTTCCCGTTTTTCACACTGGTGTGTGTGACTTCGAAGAATTTTTTTCCTAATAGTCACACCATTCGAGCTAAAAAATTTTTGGACGATTCATAAGTGTTAATTTTATTTAATCTAAGTATATACTTACATATAAAGAACGAGCTGCATGACCTTGAGCCTCCAGCCCTTTTCCACCTTCGGGGTACCAGACGCAGACTAGCCTACCACCAGGTCTGTCTCACTTCCATACAAGCAGCGCAAAATCACCGAGATATTTACCTACTACTCTGGAAAACAACCTAATTTCAACCTTTTGCATTGCGTATAGCGTTCATAGTACAATAACTGTCTGCCGTATTGCTTCAATCTGCTAGGGCTGTCAGAGGTACTACTTTATCCGTAAAAGTAATACACGCGAAGCGAGACAGATGGCGACACATGGCGGATACGTGCGCTGCGTGTGCGGCAAGTCGAGCGAGTGTCAGCCTATTGAGACTAGTCCGGTGACCGGATGCTTGCGATTATCATACCTAAACTCGGGAGTGAAATTTCTGTACCGTAAGTTACTAATATATATTCTGTGCTACCACCCCTACGTCGTTGACATTCCAGCTGTCCGCACCTGCTACCACCCCTACATCGTTGACATTCCAGCTGTCCGCACCAAGTCACACCGCACTCATACGAACCGCTAAAGAGTGGAATGAGCTGCCTGTCTCTGTGTTCCCTGATTCTTATAACCCCTCTTTAAGTCGAGAGTGAATAGGCTTCTCCTGGGCAGGCATGTAACATCCTAGACTGCATCCTGTTAGCCAAACAGGATGGCGGTCAAATGCTTGCCAGGTTTCTAATAAAAAAAAAATGACTTTGACTTTGACTTTGGTACTAGCATAGATTAATAACTCTTCGCTTCTAGGTACGAAAGGCTCGTATCTGTTATAGGTACGATACGAAGGAACTAGACCTGCCTAAGCACCGTCGGCTTGAAGCCGATTACGACGCATCGTGCCATCCATGTCCGCCTGGCTAGCTACCACCATCTTATCTAAGGGTATTTATCAAAGATCTATTAGAGAAATATTTAGGCGTTACACTGGACAGATCACTAACCTACAACGAACATCTCGGCAAGCTCTCCATGAAGATTGAAACCCGAAACAACATCTTGCATAAACTCTGTGGCACGACCTGGGGTGCATCCGCGGACTGTCTACGCACTACGGGCATTGCGTTGGTGTATTCCGCTGCTGAATACTGCGCTCCGGTTTGGCTAAATAGTTCTCATGTTCATAAGGTAGACGCTAGGCTGAATAACGCTATGCGGTGCATATCGCGAACAATCAGGTCGACCCCTCTGCATTGGCTGCCCGCCCTGGTTCACATAGCTCCTCCACACCTGCGCAGGTTAAAATCCCTAAAAAGAGAGGCAGAAAAAATAGCAGGTTCACCATCTCACCCCGCTCATGATGATTTCTGCCATCCACCTGCAGTCAGGCTCAAGTCTCGTCACCCTCCTTGCACCACGGCCCAGAGTCTCTCCCACTTTGATTTAGATACTCACTGGGAGAATGAATGGAGCATGGTAGTAGATGGACCTTTTGCCCAGATCGTACATCCAACAGTCAAACCTGAGGGCTTCGATTTACCTCGAAAGCTTTGGTGCAAGTTAAACAGGCTTAGAACAGGACATGGACGCTGTAACTTCCTTTGTCATAAATGGGGGTGGCGAGATTCTGACCTATGCGAGTGTGGCGTGGAGGCTCAAACCATGGAACACATAATGCAGCGATGCCCAATACATTCATACCCGGGACCCATAGAAGACATCTACAACCTCACCCAAGACGCAGCTAATTGGCTAAGAAACCTGAATGTTGACATAATATGTCAACATTCAGGTTCAATAATAATGTATCCGCCTATTCATAATGACCGCCATACGATTAATAATAATATCAAAGATCTTTGTCCAATATTGCATTTGATCAAATGAATACCACCCTTATAGTCCTAATGGTGGATCCAATAAATTGGATAAAATATTTGATAAGTGGAATACCACTCTTAGTACTATGGTAAAAGGGGTGGTATTCCTTTGATCAAATGCAATATTGGACAAAGATCTTTGATAAATGGAATAACACCCTAAGTCGTGGACCACACTGGAGCGACCGCGGGGCGCGGAGGCGAGGACGCGCGAACACGTACTATTCCCTCCGCCGCGGCCGCGGCAACCGCCAGACGCGCCAGTGTGGCCTCCCATCAAGCACGTACCCAGGATTTTTTGTCGGAGGGGGTCCGTTCGGGGGGTGGGGGGGGGGGGGGGGTTTAGTTTGGATGTTTGTTGCTCAATCATGCCAAAACGGCTGAACGGATTTGGCTGAAATTTGGGACACAGATACTTTGTAGCCTGGAGTGGAACATAAGCTACTTTTTATCCCGGAAAATATCACATTCCCACGGGATAATGCATTCAAATTTTTGTCGGTTTTTTGTCTCTTCTATAAAATTTGGTTTACTTTAACTACCGATATGTGATTTCTGAAACAACCGATTCAATTATTTAATAAGTAGATATTTAAAAAAAAACAGACAGTAATCTGTGCGTGCGATAGCCGTCAGGTCGCCCTGCCACCCGCCCATCCCATGGATTAATGGACACTTTCTGGGTACGTCCTTGCCTCCCATCCGTCTCAATATATTTCTTTTTCCCGCTCAACTCGGACGCAAGACGCGCCGCTCCAGTGTGGCCCACGACTTAGTCTGATGCCATACAATAACAATGATGATTTTAGCATTTTTGGTTTACGGCAGTTAGAGGATAGCCATCGTGATAGTCCCCAGTGATTGAGGATTGCGGAAGTAGTACACTTCCACCTTCAGCTTAATCAACATCAGAATGATGAAGGCTAAGTGCTACCTTGTTGTGGATAGTAAAAAAAAAGATACTATGGGAGAATCTTAACCGCCCCACAGACGGATCAGTTCGCCTGTCGGCAGCGGCCTGTCAGTACCAGTACCTTCTCTATCGTCGACGATAGAGAAGGCTGTGATACTGTCAACGTTTACGAAAACTCGGATGAACTGCCATGCTCATGTCGGTAAAGCAGTCAAAGGACATGAAAGAGATAGAGCGATAGTTTTCGAACGAACACAGTTGGTCAAACTCATCCTAGGAGCCCACAGACGACCGATCCGGTCTAGGCCGACAGGGGACCTGACCGTCTGTGGGCTCCTTTATGTAATTCTGTCGGTGGATTTCAACCCGCTCCGCTCACCGCTCCGCCGGCGCCGCTTTGCTCCGCTTCATTCAGTGGACAGGCAACCTTAGGGTATCAAACTGAAATCATCATGAAATTACGTCACATAAGTTATTAAAATATCTACCTATACATACAATCCTACTTACACTCAATATTTTGTCGCACTTTTCAACTTCTGTTTCTTTAAATCAATCTCTCACATGACCTGGTTGGCTGGAAAAGATCTCTTTAGAGAGATAAGTCCACCATTGCTCACATATTGTTTCTTTTTTTTCTATGTTGTGTTGAAGTGCAATAAAGAGTATAATAAAATAACTTACATTTATCAGTTTTTATTTTATTGTTTTTATGAAGATAATTATAATAAGTAAAGCATTTTATAATTTGAGACATACTTATAAAACAAGACATAATGATGATCTCTTGTTCGCTTTGGTTCTGCAGCGAGGACACACATGGATGTGGGCGTGGGGGCGGCGAGGGCTCGGTGGGCGCGCGGGGCGCCGGCGCAGCGGCTTGGGGCGCAGACGCAGTGGCTTGGGGCGCAGCAGCTCGATCAGCTCAAACATAGTTAGCAAGAACATGTACGTGAAGACGAGCCAAGCGGCGGTGAGCAGCAGCCCCCGCGTGAATTGCGGGTCAGGCCAGGTGCGCACGCGCGGCGGGCGCGAAGGGCGAGCGGCGCGCATGGGGCGGGTGCCGCGCGCGCAACCACCGCCGGCCCCAGTACAGGAGCGAATGCACGCCCAGCACGCACGCGTACAAGAACAGAACGCGCACCACACTCGACAACAACGCGTCGCCGAAGTCCACTGGCTCCACCGCCTTCTTACGCTTCATCACTTATTTTCACCTTCCATGAGTATGACGTTGAAGCAGCATTATCATGTTTTACATAAAGTTCTGCAATTTTTGTGCTTGCTTTGTTTTATTCATCGTAAGAAGATATTATCTGAAAATAAGAAATACGGAAGACATGACAAAAATGTGTCAAAAAGACAGTTGTATTTTTTTACACATCTCTGTTAAAGAGTATCTTTTTTATTCAGCCGAAGTGGGTCTCTGAATCCAGAGACGGGATCCATATTTATTATTATCCTGTAAAAATAGACACTTTTGTGTCATGAAAATGTCTGCGCATGGAGGGCTGATTTTTATTCCCTGATAGCTATTCCCACACAGCCAGCGCCTAATATAATTAGGCTAAAAACACTTCGATCATCAATAACAGTAAACATATGGCTAAAAATTGTCAAACCAATTTGCAATTTTGGTCAAACCTATTTGTTTTGCTCAATTCTTAAGGCGGCTTGCAAACCAAGTTGACCCGCTACTCGCCGATCGGTTGACTTTATAAGCATTGTGTATTGTAATCACAAAAACAATCAAAAAAGCCCCCGACAGAAAAACCTTAATTCAAAAAATAAAATTTCTCTCTCGGTCGGGGACCACAAAAAGAGAAGCACAATAAGGGTACCTACCTATATTATACGTTTGGGGTCCCCCGACCGAGAGACAAATTTAATTTTTTTACTTTTTTGAGGTTTTTTGTGTCAAGGGTTTTTAAAATTTTATTTTTGTTTCATTCTTTTTAAATTACACACAAAATTAAAAAACCACATTGAAATCGCTTAATCCGTTTAGTCACTACGAATATAAGTACAGACAGACAGACATTTTTTGCTGCTATTTTGTTTTTTTTTAATCCACCTGCCCAGGGTGTACATTATTTTAGTCAAAGCACCACCTCTGTATCTTTTACCATTACATAGGATTTTTTTCATTGGATCAGAATCTCATTGTATAGATTTTCATCAAACGTGCCTAAGAACCATCTCGATTAATTTAGCTTTCAATTAAAAAAAACCAGATCAAAATCGGTCCAGTCGTTTAGGAGCTACGTTGCCTCAGACAGACAGACAGACACACACACACACGTCTAACTAATAACCCCCTCTTTTTGCGTGGGGTTAAAATAAATTGGATAATTACTTATAGGAGTTCTTCAAACTTCGCACCAAATTAACTATACTGAGGTCTCCTGAGATACAATTTACGTTAAAAAAATATCTAAAAAAATCTAATTCAAATGTTATAGGTGTTTGTTAAGGCGATACTCGGAAAAATTATGCTAAAGCGAGATAGCAATGAGAAAACGACGCGCGCGGGAGCGAGACCGATTTTGCAGGTTACGCAAAAAAAACAAAAAATCACTTCGTATTAAAAAACTACTTATAGCGATTTTTAAAAAATGCTTCTATACGATCCTAAATATTATTGGTGTCCACTAATTAAACCAATTTTCAATAGTATATGTAACCCCATTTAAGAATAATCTTGATATTTCGATTTTTTTAGAAATATTTTCGAAAATAAAAAGTGTCGAGGCAAAATCATAAAATCGTGTTTCTGAAACTATACGATTCTAGATAAAGGTATGAAGAAATATATATCTTATTACCAGATTTATAACAACTCTAACCGTCCTATAGTTTTATATCAAAAAGTCCATACTTTTTCCGAGTAGCGCCTTAAAAAGTAACGATATCGTGTATTTACAAAACAACGACTGTCCCGTAGCGTCGCATCCAAAGCACGAAGTGTCACAAAAGTACTACGGGAAAAGACACATCTCGTAGCCATTCGTAGCAGTGTCTCCGTGTAGCAGTCCGTAGTCACGGCAACGTAGTGATTAATGCTAATATCAACCAAATTGATTCACTTTGGTTGAAAGGCGCAGAAATACAAGCGCACATTGACATTAAATGATTCACTTTTACGTTTACATTGTTAAATTTGGTTGCTTCATCCAAATTGAAAGGCAAAAGTGAACCGTGTATTTCCGCCATTACATGCTCTTTGGTCACGGCGGGCGGCGGCGGGCGATGCGAATGGGACATCCCGAGAACATGCGGTTAAATATGATAATGCGGCGCTCGCCGCCGCCGGAATCACTCGCCGAATATATTCCGATAGCTTTCTTATTATCTTTATTGCCACTTCTTCTGTGTCTCGTTGAATAATATGTCATTGATTGGTGTTTACATGGCTTTACATGGTTACACAGTCGAATAGAAGTGGGTATATTGCGATTGCCAACAATATTATATTTGAACATAAACGGTAACGCGTCTCATGCTTTAAAGCGGTTTTCTTTGTGGTTCGAAGCAGTGATTGGTTCATTACATATCCTACTAATATTATAAATGTGAAAGTTTAGATGTTTGGATGTTTAGATGTTTGGATGTTTGGATGTTTGGATGTTTGTATGTTTGTTACTCAATCATGCCAAAACGGCTGAACGGATTTGGGAAACAGATACTTTGTAGCCTGGTGAGGAACATGAGCTACTTTTTATCCCGGAAAAATATCATATTCCCGCGGGATAACGTCATGTAGTCCACGCGGGCGAAGCCGCGGGCGAAGCCGCGGGCGAAGCCGCGGGCGGAAAGCTAGTTGAACATAAAGTTTGGTTCATTACATATCAGTATAAGTTATTCAGCATATATTATGGTACCAATTAGTGTTTGTGATGGTAATGCCATACTTAATCGCCAGAAATGTTCTTCAGCACGCCATATTTACTTGTATTGTAGTTTTAGGCGAACAGCCGTTAAAAATACACCCCCACCTTTAATGATGTCATTAATCAAATCAGAGAAATCAGATCAGCAGAAAACATGGGTCGCTTCGAGCGCGTGAACGTGTGAGGTCTGTCGGTCGACTTGGATCGTGATTCGTGATAAAGCCGCCCGGTGTTCCGGGCTACTGCCGGGAGCTAATCCCGCCCGCCCCCGACCGTAGGCCACAATTTATTATACAATCGCCATTTATCGTGTCAGACTGACAATGATATACTCCAGCATCACTACATAGTATAAAACAAAGTCGCTTTCTCTGTCCCTATGTCCCTTTGTATGCTTAAATCTTTGAAACTACGCAACGGATATTTATGCGTTTTTTTTTTAAAGATAGAGTGATTCAAGAGGAAGGTTTATATGTACTTTTTATCCCGATATTCCCACGGGAACGGGAAGCACGCGGGTGAAACCGCGGGCGGCCGCTAGTAGTCGTATAAAAGCTTTGCAAATAACATTCTTTTGAACATCAAATTGCAACAATAACCTTTTTATAATGAACTAGCGGATCCTCGCGGTTTTACCCGCGTGGTACCCGTTCCCGTGGGAATATCGGGATAAAATATAGCCTATGTAATTCGGGAAGAATGTAGCTTTCTATTGGTCAAAGAATTTTCTAAACCGGTCCAGTAGTTTCGGAGCCTACACGATGCAATTGCAAACAAACAAACAATCAAACCTTTCCTCTTTATAATATTAGTATAGATATAGTAAGTACTAGCTGTTGCCCGCGACTTCGTACGCGCGGTGTAGTGACTTTTGTGTTAGTTTAGTTTATTTGTGTTTGTTGCTCAGATTTCATAACGCTCTTCTTGAAGTCCTATTCTCTACTAAAAGGGTCTAAAGAATATCGAATATGCAGGCTAGGGTATGAACATGGTATGTTGTTATCATATGCTGCATGAACATAGTTGAGCCCTCATTCAAAGATCTGTCCGTCTGTCAAGAAACTTTTTCTCAAGTATGCGTGGGAGGTATCAAGCTAAAATGTATGTCAAATTAAATACTGAAGTCTGCAATCCCTTAGAGGCGACAAAAAAAACAAACTTCTCTTCTCTTCTTCATAACTCAAAAGGGCCACTTGGATCTAGATTTTCTTTTAAATCCCATTTAGCTTGTTGTTACCGATCCCGATTTAAATTTAAACCGCTATCTAGGTCGGTTTAGGCTGTCAAATCTCGATTTACAGTAAGTTGTGATAACTTATCTATATTTTCATATGGTTTTTATACGCAAAAATACATGTATAACACATAACAGTGTATAATGATAACGATTATTTTGAACAGCCGTTCTTCGTTCTTCGACGTTGCTTGCTAGCGGGCAATAGATCTATTCTACGCGAGGTTCATAAGACTGAACCACACCAAACGATCCTTCTTGGATTGGCCAACCACGATCTAAGATTGGGGATCATGGATCGTGAATCTAATTTGTTCTCTTGGTGCTCTTGGATCGCACGAGGCACGTCCACTCCGACCACTACTATGGAGCTCCAGTGGTGAAGCGCACTCTGGCCGCGCGCGATTAGAGCGCGTATTATCGTTTTGCGCATATGCGCGCTTTCACGATTCAAACAGAAGTTCTTACTTAGTAATGCATAATATCAGGCCAATCATATTTTTACTATAAAATGTAAAAGAGATTGTGTGTATCCATACTAATATTATAAATGTGAAAGTGGGGTTTGTTTGTTTGTCCGTCTTTCACGTCAAAATTGGTGCAACGGATCGACGTGACTTTTGGAATGGGAATAGTTTGGCAGCTGAAAAGTGACATAGGTACTTAGGCAGCCATTAGACAGTCAATCTGGATCAATGATCAATGATCAATGATCTCGATGCAGATTGACTGTGTACGAAGGTGATTGACGGCTCGCGATCTTGATCGCAAAATATCTACAAAGTAAATCTCGATCGCGATCAAGATCACGATCAGTGATCGCGATCTGGATGTAATGGCTGCCTTTGGCTACTTTTTATCCCTGAAAAATATCACATTCCCGTGGGATAACGTCGTCGTTTAGTCCGAGCGGGCGAAGTCGCGGGCGGAAGGCTAGTATTTTGATATGGAGACATTTCTTCTTTAAGTAACAGGTATAAAATGTAATGATATACCATTTAATTATTTAATTTTAATCAATCATCACTTATGTAAGCTTTCCTAGTAAATAAATGAATAAATAAGTTAGATAGAAAACTATTTTTAATATTCCTTTATTTTATTGGATGGTACCTACGGCTGAAGGCCTAAGTAGCCAGAGCCGGTTAAATGACATAAAAAATGGTAGGTAGGTATAGGTATCTACGTACTGGCCACTTAGCGTTTATGAGCAAATTTTTCAAAATTACATTGGTGACATTTTGTCTACATTGCGACAAACTTATTTCACACAGTGGTTATTTTTTGGTACTAAATATACTGTTGACTGCCGGCAGTCCATTTTGACAGTTAATTTTGTATTGCTAGTGGCTCCTCCAGGACCACTGTCACCGGTTCAGATATATTTGTGGCACTATACCACTTACTGTAGCGACATCTAGCGTCGAGTGGAAATGCGAAATATAAATTTTACATCAATAGGGTAAGAACTTTAGTTCTGGCCACTGCCCCGAGTGCTTACTTAGCTTAAAACATTTCGTTAATAACTTTTGCTTGATAATAAACTTTTTATCTATGACTTTTAAGTCATAATAACAATAGTAATAATTCTTTATAACATAGGAATATTATTCAATAAACGCTTTTCAGTTTACATCGAATTAGATGTTTCTTTTATTTTATCTAAGTTAGTTAAGTATTGATTTCTCGATGTATCTTTTAAAATTTGATTGACCAAAAACACATCAATCGGCACCGTTCGCACATTTTAAGTTTAAAAATTAGGTTTTTAATTGACTAAAATAAAATTAAATTTCGTAAGTATATGAATACTTAGTTATATGTTTTTACTATGTATGTCTACGAATTTCTCGAAATCTAAAGGCATATCGAGATGATTCTATTTGATTTAAATTAGGTGTATTCTAACTTTGGGAACAGTCTAAGATTCATCAAAATCGGTTTAGTAGTTTACGTGGGTATGTTATTGTACAATAAACACTAAAACTTAGGAAATAAATAGTAATTTAAAAAAATAAACTGACTGGCACCGACCTCAAAAAGGTACCTTAATTATAATATAAATTATGTATATATTTTTCCTTTTCAGTTGACAAATACTTTTTGGAGTCGGTTAATTTTTTTAAGTAGTTTTTTTGTATTGTAAATTTAAAAATTTAAAGAAAAGTATAAGATACATTCTTGACAATTTTAGATACCTACTTAAGACCATAGGCGAAAGAAGTGAAAAAAAATTAAAGTGGCAACAGCGGGGGCTTTCACCCTACTTAATATAGATAATCATTCGGATGTACTTTTGTGAAAGGTATATCGTAATCTTACTGACTTCCCGCGCCGTCTATTGCTTAGTAGTTATGATGCAAAAGAAGTGAAAAACATCTTAAAGTGGCAACAGAGGGGGCTTTCACCCTAATTAATATAATCATTCGAATGTTCTTTTGTGAGAGGTATATCGTAATCTTACTGACTTCTTGCGCCATCTATTGCTTAGTAGATATAATGACGTAAATAACATGAAATTATTTTTACGATTTTATATGAGCCTGGATGGGTTTTAATTTATATTATGTTTTGAAGCAGGTAAAAAAAAATAACATGATTCATTATTAATTGAGACAGCGATTAAATATAACGTATTTTCATAATCATGTGGCGCCATCTATTTTAGTAAGAATCAGTTTTTGTATTTTCCCGTAGGAATAATTAAATTTCCCGCAATAAAAGATACCCTATATGTTGACCCGGGTTATAAGCTATTAACTACACAAAATTTGGTAAAAATCCGTCCAGTAGTTTTTGCGTGAAAAGCGAACATACAAACAAACAGACAAACAGACAAACAGACAAACAGACAAAAATTTTACTTTCTATCGTTTTGGGGTCTATATCCTGTACACATCACATAGCAGTAATTTTTTTTTTAATATTTCATGTACAGACTGTTGTCCGTTTCTGTTTTATTATATGTATAGATAATATTAAAGTAGGTATAGATATAGAAAAGTAAGTTTCCAAGCTAAGTTTAATAATCAAAAGTTAAAAAGTAAGTAAGAACGTTTTATCTTTAACTTCATGCTACGGACTACGGATAGGTATATTTTCGTAGTCGGTAAATTGAGTGTGCTACGAAAACATTTTTAGAACTTATAAAATGTAAAGATACAAAAGTTCCTTTTGTTATGCGATTCAAAGAAAAGAACGGTTCAAGCAGCCAGTGAGGCATAATAAACGATCAGTGGCGGGCGGCCAATACGCGAACCGTGATATCTGATACGCGCACATATTGTGAGTTGTTTGCTATCCATTGTTGGCCGCTTCCGAGCTACTCTCTACCGTTATATTAATGCGAGGAAATTTTAGTAATACACATCTATGAATAATCATATATAAACATATTTGTTTAGCTGGAGAATATATTTTCATAAAAAATACTTTATTAGCACTGGTTTTTGCTCGCAGCTTCGCTTGCGTTAAATTCGAAGTAGCAAAGTTCACTCTTTAGAACTTTATTAGAACAATATTCTTAACTTTTTCACTGTACCGACTTAGGACACCCATTTCATTCTTTTAGATTGAGAGGGTGAATTAGCGGAAGCCTATGTCCTATGTTATAATGGTGCTAAATTTCACCGTAATTCGTTCACTTGTTTGTAGTGTAGATCAGACACAAAGATTGCCTTTTATACACCGATACAGATTTCAATAACGTGATGGTAACCAGCAACTTACCTTCTCAACAATATTAAATCGCCTTTCGAGCAGCAATGACAAACGAAACAAATATATATAAGAAAGTAATAAATAAATTGCCTACGGGCTCGAGGTAGGTATATTTCAGGCGAGTGGCACGCTCCACCTCTCCGCGAGACCGACAAACAGAATGAATTTACGTAGGCTATGAAGAAAGTTTTGAAGTAACTTCGGTTCAGCAAGGCTAAGTATTTTGTACCAAACCAAATTGGAAATTTACTCCCGAAGTTGCGTTGTTTAACAGTTTTCCTGAAACAGAATTTACAGAATACAAAAACCACGTTATTGATCTTTTGGATTACTTCGGTATCTTGGCAGCACATGAGTCACTGATATATTTATAAATGCGAAAGTTTAAATACCTGTTTTTTAATCAATCACGTCGAAACGGCTGACCGGATGCGGATGAAATTTGGCATATCTAGGGGTCTAAATATTCTCAAAAAGGAAAACCAAAAAGTCAAACTTCATGTGCTATGGACTTCGATCAACATTAATGTATTGATTGAATGTATGGCACATGAAGTTCAATCATGAAGCTCGACTTAATACTGGTTACCTCAGTATTAAGTCGAGCTTCATGAGTTCAATGGCAATTTTTGAAAACGAGATTTGCCAATCGGGTGTTTTGTCTCTCCATTGACGTAAAAATCATTTCAGAGATGCAGAGATGATACAGAGACGCTAAAGTGAGCATGAAGTGAGCACCTTTGTATGAAAAACGCCCAGTGGCACTCGTTGTAGTTTTTTTTACCCTGTGCCAGTGGCCCCTATTTTGTTTTGAGTAGTAGGAAATATCGATAACTATTTTTGATGACTCGGATTGATACGAATCGTGGAAAGCATTTTTTACAATTTAAGAGTGCGCAACCTATGCCCATCGATGATCATGCCCATCAAAATTGGCGACGACCAATTTGGCGCAGGGGTAGGATACCTGCCTTCTGCGCCGGAGGTCTCGGGTTCGATTCCCGAACAAGACAAATATGGATGAACATGTCTTGGTCTGGGTGTTACATGTATGTATATTAAGTATGAATTTACAATAAAAGTATATACTTAAGTATATAGGTACTTAAGTATATATTTTTTAAATATATATTTATCCGTTATCTAGTTTCCATAGTACAGATTCTTAATGATAACTACTTATGGGCTAGATAATTGGTGTGATTGTAAGAAGTTTATTAAAAATAAAATAAAAAAAACAACATTTATGCGTTTTTTCAAAGGACAGATCTTATTAAAATACAAGCAGAATCAACAAATTAATCATTTCTTACTCAAATCCCTACTGTAGAATTTTATCGAGAGTTTCATGTCCGTTTTCTTAAAACGCTTTATAGTGGGAAGGGGGAAAACTGCAAGGTGGGTTTCTATAACCGCAAATAATGTTCAGAAAAATAAATCAAAACTAGGATTTAATGTGAATTTTAAGTTTTTTTTACTGTAATTATCAGTGTTTGTGGTATGCCTAGCCCACAGAACATGGAGAGAAAAAAATCTTTCCGTGTTCTGTGGCCTAGCCTATAACTAATATTAGTTACGTCTGTTTTAATTATAAGTTTACGATTCAATTAAAAACCCTATGAATAGCAGTCAACAAAAGTGAAACAGTGAGTCGGAGACCCTGTGCGATGTTAATGGTGCAGTAAAACTAACCATACACATTGAACTCTGTTGAATTTCAAAAGCAGATCAGAAAGGGCGATGTGGCGATGCATCGCAGGCCTATGTCCAGCAGTTCTGGGTAGTGTTCGATCAGGCGGGGTGAACGGCCGGCGCGCACGCGAGCGCGAGCGGAGCGGCGAGCGGCGAGCGGCGCGGGCGCGCGATGTAGGTCAGCAGGCCGCCCGCCCCCCGCCCCCCGCCCGCCCATCCGCCGTCCGCCGCCTGCAGACAACTGCACGCCACACGGAAGCCCCCGACCGACGGAATCTTATCGAACTGACCCCTTCTAATTTTTATAACAGCCATCAGCCATACCGCGATCAACGACCAGCACGCGTAGCATGACGAACCCGAGAAGAGTTTTGTCAACCTCGAAAGTCTATAATTGACAGCTGAACAATAGGTTTGTCTAAGATGAAATGTCATTTTTGACGTTTCGATATCGACAAAACCTTTCTCGAGTTCGTCATGCTACCCGTGCAGGCGTCCGTATTACCCCGCTACCTCTCGCACTCGCTGTAGTATGTGATGAGAAAGAAGTACTTACTTTATGCACCTAGGTATATAAAAAAATGTTGTGCCTGTTTCACAATGTCCGGTTAGGACTTTCCAGTTTACTTGACAGTTTTGTTTGGCCTATCTGTCAAATTCAACAGCTAATCGGAACTATTCAGAACTTACTTTAGTTACAAGTAGCACTTTTGAGTTCTTTGCAAGAAACAAAAAGAAAGAAAAATCTCAAAAATAATTAATAACTCGGTAACCAGAGGTGATTTTCAAAAATAAAATCTGATAAATATGCGCCTAAGGGCGTTTGTGCACTACCACTGAATTTTACCGATCCGGAAAAAAACGGATGCTTGTATTTTAATAATTAATCATTTATATTAGTAATTAATTAAATACAAGCATCCGTTTTTTTCCGGATCGGTAAAATTCAGTGGTAGTGCACAAACGCCCTAAGAGCTTGTACACACTGGGCGTTAGCGTTAGCGTTGGCGTTGCATTTTGTCTGCAAATCTGTACAGCGCCTCTAGCGGGCAGTAGCAGAACTACAGATTCTCATACAAAATATCTCGCGTACGCTCACCAAACGCTCGCCGAGCGCCCAGTGTGTACAGGGGGTAAAGATCCTTTATTAATCTATATTATAAAAAAAACTTAATCAGATAAGTTGTACGCTTACAGAATTTAGTTTATCTTTTTTCCAAGTCACGAATTAGAAATTATTTTCATTATAAAAAAAAGTCTTTGAAATAGACACGTGGACGTGTTCTACTCTTGCATTTAAAATGAATATATTTATGCGATAAACAGCATAAAGATTTTTTTTGAGTGTTATTGAACACGTGGGCACCGAACCGGTGCCGGTGGGCGGCCGGCCGGCGGCGGCGGCGGCGGGCGGGCGGCGGTCGGGCGGCGGGCGGCTGAAAATTATACGAAAAACAAATACATACTTACAATCAATCAAAAAATTTTTGAAAACATAAGTAGTTATTTGAATGGTTCTTTAGACATTACCTTGAAGTCAATTACAAACTTACCATAATAAGTTATAGAATAGAATAGGAGTTCTTTATTGCCATTTGCCATATATACCTATTATTATTCTAAAAGTATCGCCAGTTTCGTTTTTCTTTTGAATTTCCCCATTAACCATAATAATTATGCCGGCTCGACTTTCTCGGCCAAACATTGGCTAATATTTCGTACATTATTGACACTTTTGAATGAACCTTTTTTATTTTAAACTTGTTCTTTCAAAAGTGTCTTTGCAGATGTATTGGCCAATGTTTGGTCAGGAATGTGGAACCGGCTTTAGATTAAAATTACGGGGTCGGTAATAAAATTGATTTCATAAAATAGGTATGACAGTCATAGTACAAATTGAGGATCTTATAAATCTTTCTATGGTCTGTGATTTTATACTTATTGTTATGGGATTAAAGAACGTCACTGCCTAAATATAATCGAATATAACCTAGCAGATCTATTAGCTATGAGCTGGAGAACAATAAAACAAACGAGATGAACTTTAGTATCGCCGCGCAATAACAGCGAGTGCCGTCCGCGAGAGGTGCTCTGCTACTTTGTGTACTGTTTCGACAAAGTGTTCCCTGAATTGAGCCCATTAAACGTCTTTACGAGGGGCTGCAGCGTGGCCCTCGCTTTTATCGCGCGATTGTATAAAAGTGCTACTTTGATGTGCCTAATCCCGCTACGGAGCTCCCGGTCTCGGAAAAATGCGCGCCGCTTGTCGCGCTAATGAGATCCGTCCGTATATCTAAAATTGTATGCTCCCTTTTAATGAAAACATAAAATTATGTTGTTTTATGTTCATTTTATCGAAGCTCGTATAACGGTAATTAATGTAAAAACATATTCCCGAGACACGCCGCGACGACCCGAAGGCTCCGCTAGATAAAGATCAAAGAAAGTTATTTCACGGAAACATTTAGTTGTTGCTCTTTGTAGACATGTCTGTTTTAATGTTTTACAAACGGTTTCTGCTACTAACTTCTAATTTTTTACGGAGTTTCGATCATATTTCGTAAATGCGAAATTGGTGAATAGTTAGATAATAAATTGGAACTTAGAACAGAAATGAATTATTCTCTTTTAAATATCGGAGCTCGTAGCAGTGCCTATTTTATTTTGTTCTGAAACCTATTCTTTAAAAGTTTAATGCCGAGGATCCAGAAATATACCTACAAGCTACGTCTGTGTGTTATGTGGGTAACCTTTTCTCGTAATAAATCCTAAGTGTAAAACCCTCGACGGCTTTAGCTTCTCATTTATCTAAGGAGGTTTTCTGAGACTGCCATTTTCTCGTACAAGCCGATGCTAATAAAATATTCAAAAGAACTGTGGGTGGCATGATGATCACTTTGGAAGAAATTTAATGATGATAACGTTGGCGCCTAAAATCCCGTGCACGCGCCTATCAAAATGTACGCGTGTGAGAGAAACCACGCTGGTTCTGTTAAGTATCGCTTCATGCAAGAGTCACTTGGAATTTTCCAAAAATATGTACAGAAGGTACAGACATTCCTCTCGATTGAAATGCCTGAAATTGATTCGGATCTAAACTGCGAACTCCGGTAAGAAATTGTGGCCACATGGGAAAGCTTTATTCTGCTAATTAAGTAGTTAGTTTTACTTTTTTTAAATAAATCTCTATTTTTAAAGTTGACTAGCGAATCCTCGCGGTTTCACCCGCGTAGTACCCGTTCCCGTGGGAATATCGGGATAAAATATAGCCTATGTCATTCGGGAAGAATGTAGCGTTCTAATGGTGAAAGAATTTTCAAAATCGGTCCAGTAGTTTCGGAGCCTATTCGATGCAAACAAACAATCAAATCTTTCTTCTTTATAATATTAGTATAGTATAGATATAGATTTCTTATAGGAAGCCTTCTTTTGAGGACACTGATCTAAAAACGAGGTAAAACGAAATATAGGTAGGTATTTCGATTGAAAAGTCTTGAGCTTTTTGTAAAATTGTACTTTATTGGTGTGCACGATAGAGAGTTTTGGAGATCACTTTATTTATAAGAATTTAAAAGTACCTACTATAAAAAATTCACTTCGGCTTACTTTTGAATACATGGGTAATTAGGTACCGAAGTATTAAGATTACAAACTTTCATGCTTAGGTAGGGTAGGGAGGGAGGAAATCCCTAGTTTTACAGTGATAGTAGGTACCACTGTAAAACTAAAGATATGAAAATTGTACTTTTAATATAAAACTTTTATATTAAAAGTACGATTACACATATTTTATATAAACGTACGATTGAACAGAAACTTGAACTTAAATTACATCTCTGAACAACTTAAAAGCTTGATATAAAATTAGCATATTATTATCCTTTTATTAACTAAGCAGTTTTCTAGTTGTATAGTCCCACTGAGCGCTGATATTACTTCTCGTGTTTGTTACAGTTTAGTTTTTCCAATTACGTTGCAGCTGCTGCCAAATTTGTTATGAAATGTTGAGATTGCCTCGTAAGCGGCTGACAAACATATTGTGCGGCTATAACTGGCGACGACTCGCGGTCGGCACTCTCATTGGCGCGGTCAAGTATGGGGCATTAATGATTGCGCCCATTAGTACTGACACCCTCCGAATAAAATCCATGTGCATCCATTTCCGACATGAGTAAAACGATATTCCTTAGCCAAGTGCTACTTTTCACATCTACTGTAGTAATTCTCACGATTGTCAGGAAATAACACGGCTGTAATCGGAAAATAAGCTTTCTGAAGTTTTCAATATAAAAAAGCTTAGGTATAATAGAGATAGGCGGTCAAGAGGCGGGAAGATTAATGTGCTCCTCGAGGGCGCATCAATCAAATAAAAATCATGGCCGTCAGGGCCAGCTCAATATTGTTATTACATTAAAGATTAATGTCTCGAGAGCGCGTGTCGAGCCCGCGACACCGCCGCCCGCCCAAGGCAGCACGGCCGCGGCGGGCGGCGACGCGCTATTAACATTTATTAATAAGCGACTAATTTTTCCTTGCACCGTGTTCCCGATGTCCGCCTCACGGGCGCCAAGCGGCGGGGGGCCGACAGGGGCGGGGTTAGTGGATGTCATCTATTAGCTCAGGTCGTTCAAGTGGGCGATCGAAATGGTTTTTCAGCGGTCGTGCTTTAATCTAATCGATTTGTCCTGAACGACATGCGGCACAGCGTAGGCGACGTCGCCGTTTGTAGGCAACTACGAGCCACAATAGCCCCACTGTCTTGACTATCAAAGTCACAATCACAACTTGATTGCAAAATAATTTAAAAAAATAACTAAGTATATCCTTGACATTCGAAAAATGTGTAGAACTTTCGTTACTTGACTATTGAGGAAGAGCAACGGACTTCCCGTTACACTAAAGTAGTAAGTAGCATTGTAAATGAATGAATTCATGAATCGTGACTTGGGGAAAAGATTACGTCTTGTGACTCGGCCGTAATCTGCGATAAAGGGTTGACGCGGAGTGGAGTCACTGATGCGTATTATCCTATGTCTTAGGCGGGCGGCTGGCGTGAAGGTGCGGCGGGCGCGGGTGGCGGTAGGGCGGCGGCGGCAGGGCGGGCGGCGGCAGGGCGCGAGGGCGGCAGGCACGGCAGTGCGCGGCGCGCGCGGCTGCCGACGAGTCGCCCGCATGCTCCGCGCCGCGCCGGGAGCGCCACGTGCCGCCGTCGCCGCCGCCCCGCGCCCGTCCCGCACCACGCGAGCGTGCCGGTGACTCGTTCAGATCAGCCGAAATAGATTTACGAGCGGCGGCCGCCGACGCTGCACCCGCGTTGCACGGCGCCCGCGCCAGCGTACGATGCTCCGCGGAAGCCCGCGCCCGAACGCGCCCTGCTGATCGCTGTACACTCTGTTATTCATAGGTAAACCTGATAAATAACATCGAATCTGGTACACACACATTAAACTTCCGGACCTACCTATCTGACTATAAAGTTCCTGTTGAAATAATAAAAAAGTTTAACAAGAGTTTAAGTGAGTGCAACGCAACGATCACGGTTTATTCAGACGAGTGAGAAAATCACGAAGACCCTCTAAGGTAAAACATGTGTTGAATTTGCCATTGCCGACCAGGATGTTAAAAAGCACTCAATAATAAAAACAAATAAACATCCGCATACCCGTCGTTTCCATCTGACTCATTCATAGAGAGGCACGCAAGATGCGTGTCGATGATCAGAACACACATTATTGTCGGCAATCTGGAAAAATTATTACCTTCTGTTCTCAGCATTTATGTTGGAATTTTTGGCATCGTATAGTAAGTCATAAATCACCGCACCTAAAGTGAATCATTGTTAGTGGAATCGATTCGAGTTCAGCGCGCCAGTGAACAGTGTTCGGTGCTGACAGAGTGCCGGCCGCCGACCGGCGCCGCAGCTGCTACTCACCTCGGAAGTACACCTTACATTACGCCAAACAAAGCGTCTATTCTACCCAAATAAATCATAGGATACATTGTGGGCCGTACATCATTCGTATGTGCGTCGGCACGGCACCGAGTAGCGCAGTAAAGATAAAAAACGCATTAGACACCGTTCGGTGGACACGTCTCCGTCGCTTTTATCCGTCAAGCTCGTAAAACAGTAAGAAGGCATCTCAATTTACGCGAAAGAGGCTGCGAGGAGGGCGCGAGTAATCCCGCCGCGTCCTACGCAAAGAAAATAAACGCTATTACCGCGATAAATGGAGTTTGCCAATGAAAGGCGCGCGAGTGCCTTCCGCGCCCCAACACCAATTATTTACGCGATCATACTTATCTAAATTGAAGGATTTCTAACAGGAAAATGTAAAGACGCCGACATTCTACACGTTAATTAATGAAAATCATCTTCATGAATGAAACTGGTGTTGTATCTAAGTAGGTATGTAATGAAGTGTAGTTAAAGGTCAGTGAAAATGAATTATTAGAAAAAATCGACCCGTGTCACAATCACAACTAGCTCCGATGCATGGGACTCGAACCCACAAGCTTTCACTGCCTGGGCAAATGCTCTAACCACTGAGCTATGGAGTCATTTGGAGAAGCGTCAAATTTATCCAATTGATACCTCTTACGCGCTGTTTCATAGCCAGAGTTTATTTCATCAATGTGAAGATATATTACTATCCACATTTGAAAGTAATACCTTTCCAGATATTTGGCAGTCAACTAAAAGTACCCACCAGAACCCCAAAATTTCAATTATTGAAAATGAAGTACTTAGGAAAAATCGACCCGTCTCACAACCAGCTTCGATGGGACTCGAACCCACGAACATTCATTATCCGGGCGACTGCTCTAACCACTGAGCTACGTAGTCGTTACGAGAAGCGTTACGCGCTGTATAGCCAGCGTTAATTTCATCAATGGGAAGATATTACTACCCTTACACACGAAAGAAATATCTTTCCAGAAATTTGACAATCGCTTATTATGATGAAATTATTGCTATTGCAAGTTACTTAATTTTTTACTTTTTTGCATTCACAATGTGATAATTAGCAAATAATATCTTCACATTGATGAAATTAACGCTGGCTATAAGTACAGCGCGTAAGAAGTATTGGATAAATTCGACGCTTCTTGTAACGACTCCGTAGCTCAGTGGTTAGAGCATTCGCCCGGACAGCGCAAGGTCGTGGGTTCGAGTTCCATCGGAGCTGGTTATGAGACGGGTAGATTTTTCCCAAAGACTTTATTTTCCATTTTTCTATTATAAAAATTGCATTGTGAATGCAAAAAACTAAAAATTAAAATAATTTTGTAGCTCTTTTAGAAATAAACAAGAAGTATAATAGTTGTTGACTTTTCTCCACCAAAATGAAAGAGTTTTTAAAGATTGTTCAACGTCCAAGTTACATAAAATCTGACTTTATCAATAAAGAAATTGCAGTAAGGAACATTAGAGTTGGCTTGGCTTTCATCATCATCATCATCATTTCAGCCATTATTTATTACTAACACTTTATGGACCAAAAGTCAGAAATAAAAGTTTATTTAATTTTAATTTAATTTAATTTTACTGAGGGATTTCATCACTTTTTATAGTGAAAAAAGCATCTTCACAGCAAGATTTGGCCAGTTTTTTTACAAGATGTTTTTGGTGGGATCTAGATTATTTACAAACTTCCATGAAACAACTAAATAAATTCAATAATGCTAGTAACGACAATATTAGTAAATTATCAATCAAATTAAGCTATCACGACGAACAACTTTCCGAATAATCTTCAGAACTTTGTGGCGAAGTTACGCTGTGAGGATTACAAAGTTGGCGTGTTCAGGGCGCTCCCTCGGGACCCTGTGACCTTGAGGCATCAGACTGAACGCGAACCAATATATTTTTTGTTATCGCACAAGCGGGACCTGCTTGCTGTTATTGATCATCATTGTGCTGTGCCACACACAGCTGCTAACACAGGAAACTGGGGCCAAATAGATTTGACTTATGCTGCTATTTAATATTATAAAAGTGAAAGTTTAGATGTTTGAATGTTTGAATGTTTGTTACTCAATCACGCCAAAACGGCTGAACGGATTTGGCTGAAATTTGGGACACAGATACTTTGTAGCCTGGAGGGGAACATAGGCTACTTTTTATCCCGAAAATATTTCACATTCTCGCTGGATAACTTCATGTAGTCTACGCGGGCGAAGCCGCGGGCGGAAAGCTAGTAATAAATATTTGACACCATCACATACATTGTTCGAATACCAAGGTATAGTAGCTCAAGCATCTCACTAGTATTATGGAAATTGGAAACAACGACGGATATTATCACATACCTACAACCAGAGTCCAGACCCGAGGAAATATTGAAAAGTTCGTTTTCAACATTTACCCGACCGGGGATCGAACCCGAAATCTCTAGAAATAGCGGCACCTTCTAACCGGTGCGTACACCACTCGGCCACGGAAGTCGTTTTATTTATATTTTGAAATACTAAGGGGATCGCGCAGTTTTACCCGCGTCATACCCGTTTCCGTGGGAATTTATCGGGATAAAATTATAGCTCATGTCACTCAAAGATGAAGGTGTATAAAGTGAAAGAACTTTTACAATATGTCCAGTAGTTTTGAGTTTATCCATTACAAACAAACACGAATTCAAACTACTTATTTATAATATTATAGGGAGTATACGTATATCGGAACCGCGCTCAGGCGTCGGCGCAGGCGCAGGCAGTTAGAATCTCTTCCAATGCCGAAGAAGTAAAATTAAGTGAAAATCAAATTAAAAATTATTTAACGTGAAGAAAACTTCGAAAGGTAGAAAAATTTCTTAAAAAGCTTCAATATTTGATTAACAATATTTAATTAACTACTTATGTCTAAAACCCTAAACTTTGTTATTTGGGTTTTATTTGGTAAACCCAAATAACGAACTGATGTCGAGTGCACTATTGACTGGATTGAACATTTTTCATGTTTTCAGAAGGTTTTCAATAGCTTATTGTAAGCACGATTCCAAGCAAAAAATAAAGCAATATTCTTTTCATTTCCGACAAAAAATCTTGCTGTGCGTTGTCCAGCATGATGGCCTGAAGCATAGTTAAAGTATATTTTACTATGCCTGAAGCCATGGTTAAAGTTTTTGCAACGGTGCCCCTAGCACCCTCTATTATTTGGCTGGACTCTTCAATCATGATCGAAGGCTAGACTGGACAGAGAGTAAACTATAGGACCCTTGTATTTTAGGACTCCATTATTTATTTTTATGTATTTCATTATACAAGTTATAAAAAAAAAAAAAAATACAAGTTGCTTCCCGCTATCTCGTGGGATCCCATGGGAAAATCGAAATAAAATATAACCGCTTTGTCATTCGGGCTTAATTAAGCATTCTCCTGGTGAAAGAATTTCAAAAATCCATTCAGGAACTCCAGATATTTCCTCAAACATACAAACAAACTTTACCATTTTACTAAACGTGTCTAACATATTATTCCACAATAACTCAGGCAATTCGGTGAGATTATCATTTTGAAAGAAAGTGAAGGAAATAATCGTGAAAAAGTATAAGTGTAACATTGAGTTGGAGAATACAATTTACAAGAAGACGTCTTGTTCTTAAAATTAGTCCTATTTGCCTCTTTCCTGTTGGGGTTGATGTTTTAAATTTTTTGTATGTAACGTAGCTGCAAGTAGCTGATTCAGCTGACGATATACCTACAGATACAAAAATGCTTATTTTGTAGAAACATTCAATAAGAAGATTAAACGATCCACGCAAACAAGTTGCGAACAATTCAAAATAAGTATTTACGTAAAATAAATATACGCGCGCCGCGTAGGTAACTTACTCGTAGTACTAGTATAGTATTATATTATCTTAGAATAATAACATATATTATCTGTGCTCGTAGGTAGGTAGTTTGTGGTTCGAGTCGGTTCCGTCCCGCCTGATCACATCCAGCTATTATGACTGGTACCTAGTTATTGAAATTTTTACTTTTTTGCATTCACAATGCAATTTTTATTATAGAAAAATTTAAATTCAGAAGTACTAGCTTTCCGCCCGCGGCTTCGCCCGCGTGGGCTACACGACGTTATCCCGCGGGAATGTGACATTTTTCCGGGATAAAAAGTAGCCTATGTTCCTCTCCAGGCTACAAAGTATCAGTGTCCCAAATGTCAGCCAAATCCGTTCAGTTGTTTTGGCGTGATTGAGTAACAAACATACAAACATCCAAACATCTAAACATCCAAACATCCAAACATCCAAACTTTCACAATTATAATATTATATAGTAGGATTTAGAAAAAATCCACCCGTCTCAAAACCAACTCCGATGGGACTCGAGCCCTATCCGGGCTATTTGGTGTAAGTAACTTTATTTATGTATTATTTTCACTACTGATTTGGCGCAGGGGTACGGAACTACGGTAGACACCTGCATTTTGCGCTCTAGTGCCTCTAGGTCTCGGGTTCGATTCCCGAACAAGATAAATACTTGTGTGTATGATGAACATCTCTATTTCTTTTGGTCTGGGTGTTTTCTATTTAGGTATATTAAGTATGCATTTACTAATAATAAGTATTTAAGTATCTATATATTTATCCGTTATCTATTTTCTAAACACAGTTTCTTATTGGAAACTATTTAATTATGATAATTCGAATCTAAGAAAAAAGAAATTAGAAATGTAGTTAGTTAAAAATAATAATCATCTGGAGGCATGGCAGTGCCCTCGCCAAGTCGAGCGCGAAGCACACACTGCGCCGTACCATCCTTTTCTGGAACCATTTCAGCTTTCAATCAAACCACTATTTGAAGACCTACCTATGGATATAAATAAATAAATAAATAAATAAATAAATATTTTCTTACAATCACACCAATTATCTAAGCCCATAGTAAATTTCTTAAGAAACTGTGTCTATGTGAACTTGATAACGGATAAATATATACTTACATACTTTTTGTTTGTAAATACATACTTAATATACATAGAAAACACCCAGACCGAGACAAATAGACATGTTTATGCACACAAATATTTGTCTTAATGGCGCAGAAGGCAAGTAGCTTACCCCTGCGCCAAATCGGTCGTGAAATATATATGTGTTTAGAAGGCTGAAATTATCGTCATAGTCAAGTTTGTAGCTCATTATATATTTCCGAAGTTATGCGATAGCAAAGTTAAGCTAATTCAAAACTGACTCCTGATTCACTGACTCACTCACTAATCATCAAAATAATAATAAAATGTAGAACTAGTACCTACTTCCCATAAACCTAGAGACTTGTAATTTGGTACAAGGGTAGAGTGTTTAATGCCCACGTAAAGGAAAGCTATCAAAACTAGGATCATGGAAGTTCCTAAAACTTGATGACCCTGAGGAGAAACCGTAACAGACCAGCCACACCCTTGAAAGCCACACTATTCAACTTATTGGCATGTCTTTACAAAATACATTCAGCGTGGTGGGCCGTTTCTTTTGAGATACAAAAATTGAAGGTTTGGGTTTTGGAGTATCTGATTCGAAGAACCTTTAAGAGCTCAGTTAAGCTATGGAAGAAAGAAAATGTGTGGGCCTCTTCTATTGATGTTAAAAAACTGAAGCTTTCTGCAAAAAGATGTGAAATCCCACCAAAAACATCCTGTTAAATACGGCCACAACTCGCTGAAGCTGCTTATCTTTATTAAATATATATATTTCTTCTGTGCGTGCCTTTTTGGTGGGTTTATAGGAATACTAGCTTTCCGCCCGCGGCTTCATCCGCGTGGACTACACGACGTTAACCCGCGGGAATCTGATGTTTTTTCCGGGATAAAAAGTAGCCTATGTTCCTCTCCAGGCTACAAAGTATCTGTGTCCCAAATTTCAGCCAAATCTGTTTAGCCGTTTTGGCGTGATTGAGTAACAAACATCCAAACATCTAAACTTTCACATTTATAATATTATATAAGTAGGATTGGACATTAAGTACGATGTTCAGTACCGAGTTGGCTGGGCCTCATCCTTATGAACTCTTCAAGCCTCGCGCGTCACGGGCGCACGCGACAAGTCACACAGAGCAGTCACCGTGTTATAATGTACTCTATGGCAGTCACAAAGCTTTGTGCTGAGGCTCTTATTAAAATGATTGATGGCAGCTTGCGGTTTGAACTAATGCGAAATGCCAGCGAACCCTAGCTAAGTAGCCCTTTATGTGGGCCGACGCCGCCCGCCCCGCGCCCGCCCCGCTGCCGCACTCCGAACCCCGAGCCGACTTTGTGGCAAAGAACATTAAGAAAACGTTCGCACTTTACATAACTTAAACGTCTACCCACCTCATGCAATATAACCTCTAGCAGAGTCAACACTCAATAAATATTATTTAAATACGCAGTTACCTAAATAAAATTTAACGGTGGTTTGATTTGCATCGAAATTACTTCCGAGCGTCCCGGATATGACATGACATGACAAGGGTCCGGATGCGATTGAAAAAATCCTCGTATCTATAAAGCCCGGTCTCAGCCGCGACGGGCGGGCGGTGTTAATGAAAGCATTAAGAGCGTCAAACACAGATTTTACGCATTTTTAGAGACTGCGATGTGTACACTGCGAGCGGCTCAACGTCGCTTCAGTAAACAACTCTATCGCCAAGGTAAACAAATTAATTTATTCTTGAATCACGAATGTCCGTAGTTTAATTGATAGCGAGCGCTTCGAGAATCAAACGGTAATCGGATTTCGAATGAGGTCGAATGAGAGAGTCCACCGGAGCCCTAGACAGCCGCGCGCCCGCCTGATGCAGATTAATGCGAACACTCCAGTTGATCTTGAATCTATTTTCGCGCTAATATAATGAAATCTAGTTAAAACACGCGCTAAGTCCCGACCGGCAACCGGCAACAGGCGAGGAGAGTCTGAGACAATAATGAGGGCAATAAATCATAGGGGTCTATTTACTTTACACCGGGGAGTTACGAGCGGGCAGCGGGCAGCCCGGCAGGCTTGGTTTATTCAGAAAACTTACGTTTTCATAACTTAAAAATTACAGCACATGTATACAATACACCTTAGATTAGAGAGACATCTATCAAAAGCTATTTTATTAAGTACTTACTAGCTTTCCGCCCGCGGCTTCACCCGCGTGGACTACACGACGTTATCCTCCGGGAATGTGATGTTTTTCCGGGATAAAAGATAGCCTATATGTTCCTCTCCAGGCTACAAAGTATCTGTGTCCCAAATTTCAGCTAAATCCGTTCTGCAGTTTTGGCGTGATTGAGTAACAAACATCCAAACATCTAAACTTTAACATTTATAATATTAGTTTTTATAATATTAGTAGGATTATAATAGGCAATACTAACCTTAAAATTGCTCAATACAGCTTCAGATGATAATATAACAACTTATTTAATAAATCTAGAATAATTTTAAAAGAGAAAAGTGATTTACAGTCTACGGTTTACTGAAGAATTTAGCGTAATAGTATGTAGGTCATTGTAGGTATATATACCTATCTAATTCAGTTTAGTAAAAAAAAAAATGGAGTTGCAGCTATAAGATCAGTATAAATATTACCTATTCTTACCATGCCTATATGCCAAAGTTAGTTAGCCACGTTAAAGACATAGAGTCGACTCGAAAATTCGAAATATACAATCGGATATTGAAAGAACTTGAGGAAGGAACAGTAGGAAAATACTGAGAAGCAAGCAGGCTACTTCGTGCGAAGAATTCCTAATCAAGCTGTTTACTCCGTAGGTAGGTATGTACTTACGATACGTGTTGGTCTGAAAAAGTTATGAAAGGACTGTTTGAAGTGTTGTATTTAGAACTACAAATACCTATTGTCGTGCAGTATGAATTCAACAGTCATGAATTATGTGAGTTACTAAGGTAGGTAGCTCCCAAATTCATGTTTTCTTTGATTAATAACATTGAAAGTTTTAAATTGGTTCCCCAAAGCTTTGGGAAAATGCAATTAAGCTAATGGGATTGGAACTTGTGTTGGATGCTCCACGAAATCTACTTACAACCAGTAAATGTTGCATATAGGATATTTGGCGATTAAAGAGTT
This sequence comes from Crambus lathoniellus, assembly GCA_949710035.1. Taxonomy (NCBI): domain Eukaryota; kingdom Metazoa; phylum Arthropoda; class Insecta; order Lepidoptera; family Crambidae; genus Crambus; species Crambus lathoniellus. The sequence goes on from OX453304.1 coordinate 524,770, forward strand.
TAGTATTTATTTATTTATTCACAACGGGGTAGCACTTAGCCTTCATCACACCTGATGATAAGTGGTGATAAGGCTGAAAGTGGAAGCGCACTACTCCCGGAATCCTCAATAACTGAGGAACTGGCTATCTTATCTCTAACTGCCGGAACACAATAATGCTGAAAACATCATTGTTATGGCGTCAGACTTAGATAAGATGGTGGTAGCTAGCCAGGCGGACTAAGGGCGTTTGTGCACTACACTGAATTTTACCGATCCGGCGGTCCGTTTTTTTCCGGACCGATATGGCAGCTATGAAAAACATATGGGCGCTTGTGCACCACACTGAATTTTACCGTCCGTCATTTTACTTTTCCCCATTCCGGACCGTTTTTTTCCGTTCCGAGATGACGGCAATGAAAAACATATGTACGCTTGTGCACTACACTGAATTTTACCGTCCGGAAAAAAACGGATTGTTGTATTTTAATCATAAATCACTACATAGTATAAAACAAAGTCGCTTCCCGTCTGTCCCTATATATGTTTAAATCTTTAAAACTACGAAACAGATTTTCATGCGGTTTTCACTAATAGGTAGCGTGGTTCTTCAGCAAGGTTTATTATTCATTATTCCGCTCGTTTAAAACGCGTCCGTAGAGTGTAGTTTCAAAGAGATCACTGCGCTGCCCCGGCCAGTAAAAAACCGGACAAGTGCACAAGCCAATCATCCGTGTTTTTCATGCCACGCCGGTCCCTAAATAAACGGACCGCCGGATCGGTAAAATTCAGTGTAGTGCACAAACGCCCTAAGAACAAGTCCTACCACCAACCAAACCGAATACAATATGTACCCCCACTGGGAATCAAACCCGCCGGGACCTCTGGGTCTGAAATCGGTGGTATGAACCACTAGACCACAGAGGCGGTCACGGAGTATCCATATGTCGCAGGGATTTTGTCAAAGTCGTGATATTATAATTCCACTAGTGAAATTATAATTTCGCGTGATATTATGAATAGACAGTACGAGACAGTATGCACACGGCTGCGAGCCTCGGAAGTCATATAGAACACGTGAAAGGTTAGAAATTTAAGGCGGTCGCGAAGCGCAGCGAAGCGATCGCCTTAAATTTCGTGGTTATTTTTTTTTGTATCAATACAACTTATGGATTGTTTCATTGTCTTTTCATAATTTAACTAGTGGAATTATAATATCACGCGAAATTATAATTTCACTAGTGGAATTATAATATCACGACTTTGACAAAATCCCTGCGACAAATATACCTAATTTGTAGTATCAATATACCTAATTTGTAAAACACACTCAATAATCGGGCCTTTTTCCGAACGTGTAGGTTGAGATCACTTAAGTATTTCCACTTGCTACGATCCCTTCATATTTCTTTTGCTCCATCCCTATCATTACACTCCCCTTTTTTATCCTCCAATCCAAACTGAATTCACGCCTCATTTCTCGTTCATACCTTTCAGAAACCATAAATTTCGTCTTTGGTTATCTTAAAATTAGAATATTAATTTTTCGTCTTTCAGCTAATTTTATCAGAATGACTTTTAGCCGTTAATTAACTAAGTTTGTTGTGTTTTTTAGGAATTAGAGTGGATTCACATTGAGTCGCAAGCAATGCGGCAGCAGCGCGACTTTCATACAATGTTTAAATAGTTAAATTAAAATGACATAATATTTACAGTTAAAAAACTTAAAATCAGAATATCAAATTGGTCTTGCTTGGTCATGCCAATGTTCTATACCTACACTTTCTAAGCTTTACCAAAGGCAGGTTTATCTAAAGATTTAGTTAGATGGCCATTTTATTGCTACAAGAACTATTGTATAACAGAAAAGTTATGAACAGTGAAATTGCACGCCTCATAGAGGTAGTGCTGAAGCAAGTAAAACACAATGGTTCCACAGCTTTCGTTTCTTTAAAATTAAATCATAAAATAAAAACCTGAGAAGAAGAAAATACAAATAAATATAAAAATCGTCCGTTCCAAAATGTTTACATAATTATCTCTTATAGAATTAAACTTACCTGTACAAGGCTACAGGTTTTCTTAATTATAAAATTTATACTGCACAATAACATTAATAAAATTTGCAATTTATGAATATGTTCACGTAAATAATTTTTATTGACTGAATATCAAAACCGAATAAAATATGCCATGACAACGAACGTGACGTGACATTCAAACTATTACTTTTCAGAACAATCGTATGTATCAAATAGTTTCGTCCATAAAGAGGGCTACAAAATACATAGAATAAAAATATGGAAAAACGAAAAGGAGGTTGTAACGACAACGTTACAGGTGCTCTATCGAACTACTCTCAACATGACGAAGTCGAGCATTTTTCTGGACTTTATATTCATGCACTAATACTTACAACAATATAAGTAAGAGGTACAGAGATATGAAGAATAACCCTTTGCAAATACAAATCAATATAAAAATCGTCCGTTCCAAAATGTTTACATAATTATATCTTACTAGCTTTCCGGCCGCGGCTTCGCCCGCGTGGACTACTTACACGACGTTATCCCGCGGCAATGTGATATTTTTCTTATATTAAAAGTAGCCTATGTTCCTCTCCAGGCTACAAAGTATCTGTCTCCCAAATTACAGCCAAATCCGCTTAGCAGTTTTGGCGTGATTGGGCAACAAACATCCAAACATCTAAACATCTAAAATTTCACATTTATAATATTAGTAGGATAGGATTAAACTTACCTGTAAAAGGATAGGTACAGGTTTTCTTAATTATAAAATTTATACTTAAGTACTGCACAGTAAAATTAATAAAATTTGCTACAGATGATGTTCACGAAAAAAATTTTTATTGACAGAAGATCAAAACCGAATAAAATATACCATGACAACGAACGTGACATTCAAATTATAACTTTTCAGAACAATCGTAAAAATATGACAAATAGTTCCGTATTCCATAAAGGCGGCTATAAAATAAATAGAATAAAAATATAGAAAATAAAAATAAAACGTTTTTGAAAAAAAATATGTAACCGCCTTCAAAACGGATCTCAAACAAAAATTATCAAACACTAAAAAACGAAAAAATAATAAGATTTTTTAATTCAAAGGACGATGATACGTGACTTTTTCTAATTTATCTTGGTAGTTACTTACTGAACTGTTTGAAGTCGGTGCCAAGCCAAAAAGAATAAGAACGAAATATACTGAGTGGAATAACTAACATATAAAAAAAACCCGGTCCCAAGCGTGAGGTGTAGGACGTAATTACCTCAATATGTTTATACATATTGCACCGACTTCAAACAGTTCAGTAAGTAACTACCAAGATAAATTAGAAAAAATTATTTAAAAAATAAATAAAACCGCCTTCTAAAAAACCACATCAAAAAAGTAAGAAATAATTCCTCACCAAATAAATAACTTAAGTACTTTGAAGTCGGGCGTGAAACATGTACAATTTTTTGTTGTTTTTGTTAAAACCCGCCCGACTTCAAAGTACTTAAGTTATTTATTTGGTGAGGAATTATTTCTTACTTTTTTGATGTGGTTTTTTAGAAGGCGGTTTTTTTTTTTTTTTAAATAATTTTTATTTCACTCTTTTTAGTGCATCGTGCAGGCAATTTACGAGTTTTCTGGTAAATAGGTATGTGATCAAACTCAAAACCTCTTTTTTCGAAGTCGGTTAAAATACCTAGAGGTATCCCCTTTTTAACAAAACAATAATCATCTAAATCGGTTTATAAACAAAGGAGTTATGCCTAAAGATACGTATTAAATTCACATAAAGTGGTAACGAAAACGACAGTATTTTCAAGATTTCCTGAAAACTACTGAACCGATTTTAAAATTTCAAAAAATGGGACCAACTTGGAAACCAACCTGATGTAATAACGTTTGAACCATTCCAATCGGTTCAGCCGTCTTCGAGTAATCTTTTTTGATTTAGAAGTCGGTTAAAAAACGAAAAGGAGGTTGTAACGACAACGTTACAGTGCTATTACCAAACTACTCTCAACATGTCAGAGTCAAGCATTTTTAACCGACTTCTAAATCAAAAAGGAGGAGGTTCTCTATTAGTCTGTATGTATGTTTTCTCTTTTTTTTTTTTTTATTGTGTATGTCCACCGATTACTCGAAGACGGCTGAACCGATTGGAATGGTTCAAACGTTATTACATCAGGTTGGTTTCCAAGTTGGTCCCATTTTTTGAAATTTTAAAATCGGTTCAGTAGTTTTCAGGAAATCTTGAAAATACTGTCGTTTTCGTTACCACTTTATGTGAATTTAATACGTATCTTTAGGCATAACTCCTTTGTTTATAAACCGATTTAGGTGATTATTGTTTTGTTAAAAAGGGGATACCTCTAGGTATTTTAACCGACTTCGAAAAAAGAGGTTTTGAGTTTGATCACATACCTATTTACCAGAAAACTCGTAAATTGCCTGCACGATGCACTAAAAGGAGTGAAATAAAAATTATTTAAAAAAAAAAATAACCGCCTTCTAAAAAACCACATCAAAAAAGTAAGAAATAATTCCTCACCAAATAAATAACTTAAGTACTTTGAAGTCGGGCGGGTTTTAACAAAAACAACAAAAAATTGTACATGTTTCACGCCCGACTTCAAAGTACTTAAGTTATTTATTTGGTGAGGAATTATTTCTTACTTTTTTGATGTGGTTTTTTAGAAGGCGGTTTTTTTTTTTTTTAAATAATTTTTATTTCACTCTTTTTAGTGCATCGTGCAGGCAATTTACGAGTTTTCTGGTAAATAGGTATGTGATCAAACTCAAAACCTCTTTTTTCGAAGTCGGTTAAAATACCTAGAGGTATCCCCTTTTTAACAAAACAATAATCATCTAAATCGGTTTATAAACAAAGGAGTTATGCCTAAAGATACGTATTAAATTCACATAAAGTGGTAACGAAAACGACAGTATTTTCAAGATTTCCTGAAAACTACTGAACCGATTTTAAAATTTCAAAAAATGGGACCAACTTGGAAACCAACCTGATGTAATAACGTTTGAACCATTCCAATCGGTTCAGCCGTCTTCGAGTAATCGGTGGACATACACAATAAAAAAAAAAAAAAGAGAAAACATACATACAGACTAATAGAGAACCTCCTCCTTTTTAACCGACTTCTAAATCAAAAAGGAGGAGGTTCTCTATTCGTCTGTATGTATGTTTTTTTTTTTTTTTTTTTTTGTGTATGTCCACCGATTACTCGAAGACGGCTGAACCGATTGAAATGGTTCAAACGTTATTACATCAGGTTGGTTTCCAAGTTGGTCCCATTTTTTGAAATTTTGAAATCGGTTCAGTAGTTTTCAGGAAATCTTGAAAAGACTGTCGTTTTCGTTACCACTTTATGTGAATTTAATACTTATCTTTAGGCATAACTCCTTTGTTTATAAACCGATTTAGATGATTCTTGTTTTGTTAAAAAGGGGATACCTCAAGGTATTTTAACCGACTTCGAAAGAGGAGGTTTTGAGTTTGATCACATACCTAATTACCAGAAAACACGCAAATTGCCTGCACGATGCACTAAAAAGAGTGAAATAAAAATTATTTTTATAAAAAAATAAAACCGCCTTCTAAAAAACCACATCAAAAAAGTAAGAAATAATTCCTCACCAAATAAATAACGTAAGTACTTTGAAGTCGGGCGGGTTTTAACAAAAACAACAAAAAATTGTACATGTTTCACGCCCGACTTCAAAGTACTTACGTTATTTATTTGGTGAGGAATTATTTCTTACTTTTTTGATGTGGTTTTTTAGAAGGCGGTTTTATTTTTTGATTTAGAAGTCGGTTAAAAAACGAAAAGGAGGTTGTAACGACAACGTTACAGTGCTATTACCAAACTACTCTCAACATGTCAGAGTCAAGCATTTTTAACCGACTTCTAAATCAAAAAGGAGGAGGTTCTCTATTCGTCTGTATGTATGTTTTTTTTTTTTTTTTTTTTTGTGTATGTCCACCGATTACTCGAAGACGGCTGAACCGATTGAAATGGTTCAAACGTTATTACATCAGGTTGGTTTCCAAGTTGGTCCCATTTTTTGAAATTTTGAAATCGGTTCAGTAGTTTTCAGGAAATCTTGAAAAGACTGTCGTTTTCGTTACCACTTTATGTGAATTTAATACTTATCTTTAGGCATAACTCCTTTGTTTATAAACCGATTTAGATGATTCTTGTTTTGTTAAAAAGGGGATACCTCAAGGTATTTTAACCGACTTCGAAAGAGGAGGTTTTGAGTTTGATCACATACCTAATTACCAGAAAACACGCAAATTGCCTGCACGATGCACTAAAAAGAGTGAAATAAAAATTATTTTTATAAAAAAATAAAACCGCCTTCTAAAAAACCACATCAAAAAAGTAAGAAATAATTCCTCACCAAATAAATAACGTAAGTACTTTGAAGTCGGGCGGGTTTTAACAAAAACAACAAAAAATTGTACATGTTTCACGCCCGACTTCAAAGTACTTACGTTATTTATTTGGTGAGGAATTATTTCTTACTTTTTTGATGTGGTTTTTTAGAAGGCGGTTTTATTTTTTGATTTAGAAGTCGGTTAAAAAACGAAAAGGAGGTTGTAACGACAACGTTACAGTGCTATTACCAAACTACTCTCAACATGTCTGTTCGCGCCGCGCTGCGAGCGGTGCGTTGTCATTGTCAAGGTCACGAGACAATGCGCTCGGCCGGCCGGTGTAGGATCGCCAGTTGGCCGTAAGCAGCCGTGAGACAAGTTCGTGTGTTTCTGTAGCGACGGGCCGCGCTAGTTACCTACCCATATTGGGACCGAGATTTCGTTTTTGCACCTACTAGGGCTCCGGTCGGGGTACGGACTTGTAACCCGTGTGTGTTCGCTTTGAAAAGCGCCGGGAAAGTTTTAGCGGCCTATTAGGGCATTGTGTAGTATAAGAGTGTTAGCTGTAAGAGTATCCCATCGGGGGTTGTGTGGAGATCGTTTTGTCAGGCGCGCGCGCGCCGGCGAGACAACGTTCAGCCCCCCTGGATTACGGACACTATTTTCTAGCAAGGTAGGATTAGCTTAATTTACTTAATTTTGCATGAGGAACCTTCGTTTCAATAAACTGTGGAACACAGTAGATGTGGTCATCACAATTGTGCGTGATCATATTTTTGGTAGCAGAGCGTAGTTAGTTGATATAATTAGTTAATTTTCATATTAAAATTAACTAGGTACATAAAATTTCATAGTAAAAATAAAAAGCGTACCTAAAAAGCGTACCTAAAAATTATTTTTTTTTTGTTGAAATCTCGAGGGTATGCCGAGACGATTGAAGTACTAAGAAATTGTTCTAGTAAATTCTCGAAGCGAATGTTTCTCACTTGGTGGATCCGATAATAGATAGACACTTATATAATTGTTGTCACATACTAGTGTTTTGATACGAGTTTACTCGCCTAGATGTGTATATTTTTTTTTGTGTGTCCGGATTTATTTGACGAATAGTTCGTTCGAAAGTGTGTTTATTAGTACCACATACTAGTGATTTGATACGAGTTTACTCGCCTAGATGTGTATATTTTTTTTTGTGTGTCCGGATTTATTTGACGAATAGTTTCGTTCGAAAGTGTTGTTTATTAGTACCACATACTAGTGTTTGTTCCGAGTCCGCTTGCCTAGTTAAAAAAGAGGAAAGTGGTTTTAATTATTAGTAGTATTAAATTACGAGTATTATTATTAAAAATAGTTTTGTTTTTGTTTGTTGATAACGGTTTAGTAGTTGATTTGCGAGGTTGACTTGGCCGTGCCGTGTATGCCATATCGTTAATCCTATACGTTTTGTTTATACCGTTATATTGTTAGCCCTTGAAATTGGTAAGTTGCTAATAATTTATGAAAATAGTAGGGTCCGTGTATGTCGTCCGAATTTTAATTGTGTTTTATATTATCGTGACGCGACCTATTTCTATTGTTTTTTTTTTTTTTTGTTGATGTTTACCACCTTTATATTTCTTTGTTTGCTTGTTTATTAAACGGAATATAAATGGCTCCTACGAATCCGACCGCCGTATCCAGGGCTGGCATCCAAGGAGCTTTGCGTTGGCTTGCTTGTGCGGTCACATTAATAGACCGAGCCGACCGGGTAGGCGCGTTGCTAGCTCGGTATGGCGGGCTGGCAGCTCGGCTGCAAGACCTGGAGCGCCACGCCATGGAGTGTCGCGCGTATTATTTAGAGAACCCCCCAGCTGATGATGCCGTGTCGGAACAGCTGGAGCAGGATGTAGCCCAGGCCTATGAGCTGGCTGACCAGTTCACGGAGGCGGCTGAGAGGGCCCTGGCTGTTCGGAAGGGGGAGCCGGTTTTGAGCGGGGAGGTCAAACCTACCCCGACGGCGTTGCTAGGCCGATTGCCTACCTTGGAGATTCCCACTTTTAATGGGGATCTGTCAGCCTGGATGGGCTTCATTAATTTGTTTGACAGTTTGGTGGATTCACGACGGGACTTATCCCCTAGTGAGAAGTTGGCCTATTTGCGCTCCTCCCTGCGAGGAGAGGCCAGCTCGGTAATCCAGCACCTGCTCATCAGCGACGACAACTACCAGGTGGCTCGCCAGCTTCTGGTTAGCAGGTACCAGAATGTCCGGTTACTGGCGGACACCCACGTGGCCACGATTTTGGCCCTCCCGCGAATCACGCGGGTACACCTGTTACGGAGGGAGTTGCTGAACCCGCTACTGTCAGCGGTCAACTCCCTAAGGCGATTGGACCTGCCGGTGGATCAGTGGTCCTTTGTACTGCTGCACATAGTCCTCGCCAAATTGCCCGCTGAAATGAAGGGGCGTTTCGAGCAGAGGTACGGAGGCGACAGCGCCTCGTATCTCCCGCCCTTCGCGGACCTCCTTCGTTTTTTGGAGGACGAATGTAGGGTGACGGACCACCTGGAGCCCGCCCCGGTTCCAGGTGTTGGTCGTATGGTGGCGGCGAGGGAACAGCCCCGTCGCCCGACCAATCGCTATGCTGCCTTCCAGCAGTCCCCTCCCCCCGCACCGAGTGAGCGGTGCAGGTATTGCAGGGGAGATAGGCACGTGGTGCACGAATGTGCCAAATTTAGAGGCCTCCGCCCAGAGGGACGGAGGGCCGTTGCTAGACAGCGCCAATGGTGCTACAGGTGTTTGGGGGGACACATGCAGTCGGCGTGTCCCCAGACCGAGGATTGTCGTCTTTGCGGAGGGAGGCATCACCCCCTCCTTTGTTTGGACCGCAAGGACGCCGGGAGCGACCGGGGTTCGAATTCCTCGCGCACGGGCGGGGGCCCGGCAGCCCGGAACCGGTCCCCTAGAGATTCGGCGGGGCTTAGCCCCCCCGTTCAGTCCCCCCCGGAGAGGGGGAACTATAGGAGAGACGCCCCCGCCACGGGCGGGGGTAGGGGGGTACCACAAGAGTACGCCACGGTGGCGATGGGCACGGGCCCTATCTGCTACTCCCCCCCCCTAATGGAGAGGCCTCGTTTGGGGTACTATGTACCGAGGCACGCCCCACACGGGTATTACCCTGCACCTAGGAGTGCTGTTGGTCGGGGCCAGTATGTACCCGATTGGGACCCGCTCGCCCGGTACGAGCGTCCCACATTTGGCACGCCGACTCAGGCGCGAGGGGGACAAGTACCCCCCCAAAATTTTTAATGGCGCCCCTGTCGGACCCAACCACCCCTCCGGAGCTTGTGCTGTTGCCAACAGCCTCCGTGAATGTTTGGGGACCTAAGGGCAATGTTGTCACGGTGCGTGCCCTTTTGGACTCAGGTGCCCAGGGGTGCATAATGTCCAGGTGGCTTGTCCGACAGCTGGGTCTTTTGCTTGTGCCGCATCACGAAGCGGTACGGGGGGTGGGAGACTCGCGGATCCCTGATCCGATTGGTCGAGTTGAGTTCTCCTTCTCCCCCCACTTCACGCCAAGGCCGAAGATCGGTGCTTCGGCGATAGTATTTGATAAGGTGGTTGGACCACTCCCGCAAGTGCGAGTGCCGCCATCCACGATTGAGCTGACGTCTGGACTGGCTTTGGCTGATCCTTCCTTCCACCGACCGGGCCCAATACACTTGTTGATTGGTGCGGATGTCCTCGGTCGTGTATTGTATGGAAGCAAGCGAGTTTTGCAGACAGCCGATCTTGTCGCCTTGTCCTCGTCGCTGGGTCATGTGGTGATGGGAAAGGTACCACAGACACCAGAGACCCCGTCGGTAGACCGCCAGACCATTGTCGGTTCTACTTTGTCCGACGTTCTCCAAAAGTTTTGGGAGGTGGAGGAACCCCCCACTGCCAAGCGGTTGGATCCGTTAGCGGAGGAGTGCGAATTGTTCTACCAGAACAACACTGGGCGCCTCCTCTCGGGTCGCTTGATTACCCGCTTGCCCTTCTTGGCGGTTCGCCCTCCTTTAGGGAGCTCCCGGCCGATGGCCGAGAAGAGATTGTTGTCCATGGAGCGTAGGATGGCCAGGGATCCCGCATTCAAGGAGAAGTATATAGACTTCATGCGGGAGTATTTGGACCTTGGGCACATGTCCATCTCGCAGTTGGACTGGCGTAATGTGGAACATTACTTCCTGCCACACCACGCTGTTTTGAAGACTTCCAATGGGAAGATCCGCGTGGTCTTTGATGGTTCAGCGCCCACGTCAACCGGAGTGTCGTTGAATCAGTGTCTGCATGCGGGGCCGAAGTTGCATCACGATGTCTGTGATGTTTTGACCAACTTCCGCCGGCACGCTGTCGTCTTTGTGGCCGATATCCGCATGATGTTCAGACAGACCGTGATTCACCCGGAGGATAGACGATACCAGCTCATCGTTTGGCGTGAGGATCCCCAGGATCCGATGTTGGCTTATGAGCTGAACACCAACACTTATGGTTTGCGGTCGAGCCCCTTTGTGGCGATCCGTTCGCTTTTGGAGCTCGCAGAGCGCGAACGGCTACGCTATCCCCGGGCATCTGCTCTTATTGAGGGGGGGGCCTTATTTGTCGACGATATCTGCACGGGGGCCTCGAGCTTAGATGAGGCTCTCGTCTTACGTGATGAGCTGATTGCGCTCTTGAGGGCTGGTGGCTATGAGTTGCGGAAGTGGCTGTCTAACTCACCGGACCTATTGGCAGATTTGCCTAAGGACCACCAGCAAGAGCCGCTCCTCTTTGAAAATCCGGAGACTCCAGACATGCTGTCTGTTTTGGGAGTCCAGTATCGACCAGTCCCGGATTTGTTCACATATAGACTGGAACTGCCAGACCCAAAGGTCTGGACTAAACGCACGGTGCTGTCTACTGTAGCCCGTACCTTTGATCCGAACGGTTGGCTCAGCCCTGTAGTGTTTTCGATGAAGTGCTTCCTACAGGAGCTCTGGGCTGCGGAATTGTCATGGGATGAGCCCCTCTCTGGTAGCCTCCTACGAGAGTGGGTGAGGTTCGTGTCATCCCTACCCGACGTCAATCGGGTTTGTATACCGAGGCAAATGCTGCCTTCGGGAAAGTTTAAAGCCTCCCTGCACGGCTTTTGTGACGCGTCCGAAAGCGGATACGCGGCAGCCGTTTACATCCGAACGGTGGATGCAGCAGGCGTTGTCGCCGTACACTTAGTTACGGCCAAGAGTAAGGTCGCCCCCCTTCGGACTAGGCTAACCATTCCGAAGTTGGAGTTGTCCGGCGCCACTCTCTTAGTACGGCTACTCAATCATGTTGCCGACACCTTGGGAAACGGTGTCGACTTGGGGTCGATATTTGCGTGGTCTGACAGCCAGGTCGTCCTTTGTTGGCTGAAGAGTTCAGTCCACACCCTTGAGGTTTTTGTGGCCAACCGGGTCTCACAAATTCAGACTTCAAAGGCCCCGTTGATTTGGCGCCACGTACCGGGCGAATTGAACCCCGCAGATTGTGCCTCCCGCGGCTGCGAGGCGCCTGAGTTAGTGGACCACCACCTATGGTGGAGTCCATCATGGTTGTTACGGCCTGAGCGCTCATGGCCTGCCACCCCGGCTGTGGCCAGAGTCCCAGACCTAGGCATGCGTGTTCACGCCGTGGAGACGGTGGCGGCTCCGCAGATGGAGTTTTTGTTAGACCGCTACAGTTCTCTTGATAAGTTGCTCGGCGTGACTGCTTGGATGAGGCGCTTTGTGCGAAATTGTCGCCAGCCTCAGGAGAAATCGTTGTCTCCGGTCCTCGCCCCACAAGAGCGGCAAGACGCTCTGTTGCATTGGTTGCGAGTGACGCAACAGCGAGAGTTTGAACCGGAGCTGAAAGCCCTGCGCTCAAGTAAGCCCAAGTTGAAGGGACCCTTGGTGCGGTTGAATCCCTTCTTGGACAGTACCGGATTGCTGCGTGTCGGAGGTAGGCTCAGACATGCCAACCTGCCGTACAGATCACGCCACCCTTTGTTGCTCCCCAAGGATGGACCGTTAGTTAGACTGTTGATTACAGACCGACATGTAAAGAATGCTCATGCCGGTTGTAATGCTTTGACCGCGCTCCTCCAACGAGAGTTCTGGATTTTGTCAGCGCGGAGAATAATCCGATCCGTTATTTTTCGTTGTCTCCCGTGTTATCGTTTGCGCGCCGATACGATGCAGCCCCAGATGGGTGATTTGCCTGCCGATCGAGTGAACGAATCGATGCCCTTCTCAGGAGTTGGAACGGATTTTGCGGGGCCATTTACCGTTAAGACATCGCGGCTTCGTAATGCTAGAACGGAAAAGGCTTACTTGTGTGTATTTGTTTGTTTGGCCACTAAAGCGGTCCACCTGGAGGTGGTTAGTGCCCTCACCACAGAAGCCTTTGTAGCCACGTTGAATCGTTTTGTGTCTCGCCGCGGAATGCCGTCGTTAATCAGGTCCGATTGTGGAACCAATTTCAAGGGCACCGATAGGTATTTAAAGGAAGTTTGTGAATTTTTGGATAGGAATAATTTTGAGATCGGATCCACACTCTCTCGCAGAGGGGTACGATGGCAGTACTCCCCGCCATCCTGCCCCCACTGGGGAGGGATTTTTGAAGCAACTGTAAAGGCCGCTAAAACTCACCTTCGTCGCGTTATTGGGGAGACGGTCCTCACGTTTGAGGAACTCGCGACCGTATTTTGTAAGGTTGAGGCGGTCCTCAACTCGCGTCCGTTATGTCCGTTGTCTTCGGACGCGAATGATTTAGAGGCCCTTACGCCGGGCCATTTTTTGATTGGCAGACCGCTTAACGCCTTGCCGGAATATCCTTATTCCGAAGTGCCCTCCGGACGGCTCTCGCGATTTGAATTGCTCCAGCAGCTTACGCAGAGTTTTTGGCGCCGTTGGCATCTGGAGTATTTGCACATTTTGCAGCAACGCGTTAAGTGGTCGGATAGGACGACCCCACCCAAGACCGGAGACCTCGTGTTGGTAAAGGATCCAAACCTGCCGCCCCTCCGCTGGCGTTTAGGACGCATTGTTCAGCTTCATCCGGGGTCGGATGGTGTGCCCAGGTTTGCCGAGGTCCTGGTGGGGGACTCTGTTTTGAAGCGAGCGATCGCTACCCTCTCTCGCCTGCCCTTAGATTGAGTTGGCGGACAGTTTGCTACTGTCCGGGACGGGGGGATGTTCGCGCCGCGCTGCGAGCGGTGCGTTGTCATTGTCAAGGTCACGAGACAATGCGCTCGGCCGGCCGGTGTAGGATCGCCAGTTGGCCGTAAGCAGCCGTGAGACAAGTTCGTGTGTTTCTGTAGCGACGGGCCGCGCTAGTTACCTACCCATATTGGGACCGAGATTTCGTTTTTGCACCTACTAGGGCTCCGGTCGGGGTACGGACTTGTAACCCGTGTGTGTTCGCTTTGAAAAGCGCCGGGAAAGTTTTAGCGGCCTATTAGGGCATTGTGTAGTATAAGAGTGTTAGCTGTAAGAGTATCCCATCGGGGGTTGTGTGGAGATCGTTTTGTCAGGCGCGCGCGCGCCGGCGAGACAACGTTCAGCCCCCCTGGATTACGGACACTATTTTCTAGCAAGGTAGGATTAGCTTAATTTACTTAATTTTGCATGAGGAACCTTCGTTTCAATAAACTGTGGAACACAGTAGATGTGGTCATCACAATTGTGCGTGATCAATGTCAGAGTCAAGCATTTTTAACCGACTTCTAAATAAAAAAGGAGGAGGTTCTCTATTCGTCTGTATGTATGTTTTTTTTTTTTGTTACTTTTTTTTTGTGTATGTCCACCGATTACTCAAAGACGGCTGAACCGATTGAAATGGTTCAAACGTTATTACATCAGGTTGGTTTCCAAGTTGGTCCCATTTTTTGAAATTTTGAAATCGGTTCAGTAGTTTTCAGGAAATCTTGAAAATACTGTCGTTTTCGTTACCACTTTATGTGAATTTAATACGTATCTTTAGGCATAACTCCTTTGTTTATAAACCGATTTAGATGATTCTTGTGTTGTTAAAAAGGGGATACCTCAAGGTATTTTAACCGACTTTGAAAAAGGAGGTTTTCAGTTTGATCACATACCTATTTACCAGAAAACACGTAAATTGCCTGCACGATGCACTAAAAAGAGTGAAATAAAAATTATTTTTATAAAAAAATAAAACCGCCTTCAAAAAAACCACATCAAAAAAGTAAGAAATAATTCCTCACCAAATAAATAACGTAAGTACTTTGAAGTCGGGCGGGTTTTAACAAAAACAACAAAAAATTGTACATGTTTCACGCCCGACTTCAAAGTAAGTACTTACGTTATTTATTTGGTGAGGAATTATTTCTTACTTTTTTGATGTGGTTTTTTTGAAGGCGGTTTTATTTTTTTATAAAAATATTTTTTCTGGACTTTATATTCATGCTCATGCACTAATACAATAATATAAGTACAGAGATATGAAGAATAACCCTTTTATAAACACATTTATTACTTTTAGAAAATATTTGTCAAGCATAACATTATAAAAAAAATATCAAAAAAAGTTGCTCGTGGATGTCCGGATGTCTGTATGGACGTATGTGCCACGATTAGGTACGCTCGAAATACTTACTTATTGTATTCGTACCATTTTTTTTAAGTTTCATCATGTCCCGAGATTGTTGCCTATTGAAAATTACTGTCTAATTCAGTGTCGTTTAATAATAATTTTATTAATAAAATACTCAAAAAAACTTAGGTAAAACTAAGTTGTTGTGACTTAGTAAACTGGTCTTTTTTTGAATGAGCGTTATGAGGCGGGCACTTTTGGATTTTTTCAAGTTTTCACCATAGGTATTCGACTGTAGCGAAACGGCCAAGCCACATATTTTGACTAAGCTGCAGAGTTTGTGAACTTAGAGCTTGTAGAGGTAGGTAGGTATATAGGTAAAGCATGTAGAGTTAAAACTTAGCTCTATTAAGATCGGATAACTTTTTGACAGTGCGAGCCATGTGAAAGATATTATATGGTCTCGTCTTGGCCATGTTTTACATGAAAATGTTTTTGGTGGGATTAGTATCTCTGCAATAACTTGTACTAGGTAACTAGTAAGTTTATTTTTTTTATATTTAAGTTGTAAACCTTGACGTTTTTAGTAAACTTAGGTATAAGTAAGTAAGTTTATGAATTTAACGACGAATACAATTTTTTAAATCAATTAAAAAAAAAATACTTTCGACGTTTTTTTTTTATTTACTGTTACATGGGAGGTGAAGTCCGATTTCTTAAAATCTTTTTTAAGAAAATTCGGAGGCTTTTAAGTCCTAAGTGATGAACGTATGAAAATTGCGCTTTGGCCGAGTTCCGGTACCGGTGGCTTTAGTTTTCAGTGTCGTTCTGCGTTGTTCTACCAACAACACACGGAAAATACCTCAATCCGATAGTAAGACTAATCTCTGAAAAAGTTCAAAGTCGCCGCTTTTTTCAGCTACCTACTTTAGATGTTAGATTAGCTCCCTGGACCCATTTCACAAACCATAGGAAACGGATTCGAATTCGTAAATGGTAGAAAATAATTTCCGTAATATCATGAATGATATGTTTGTCCATAAGTTATATATCTGATGATCTTAATAAATACCTAAAATAAAAATAAACAAAAAGTTAAATGAAGGTAGGTACTTACTATTATATCCGGCTCGAAGGACCAACAACTGTAACGGACTGTTTTCTTTGATAAATAAGGAAGGGTAAAACGTAGAAAAATACCAAATCCAATGAGCGCTGTTTTGACACTGATTTAATGTAATAAATTATAGTAGGCAAGTGCATAAAACTAGGTTAAATAATGTTGAACTAGAAATGCAACGCAGTCATTATTCGCTTAATTAAACAATGTGAACTTGCTCGTGCAGTTGGAAAGCATACTTACCAATATATTTACATCATACTGCTCGGTAACTAGGATTTACAAGTATGGTAAGAGGCTGTGTAAGTTGGCATGTGCAACACAGTGTATTGTTTAGATAGAACGTTCCATTTTCAAATTACTTTGCAATTCAAGCAGGTGAATGCTTTAATTGTAAAGTAACTTTACCATTCAAGCTATGCAAAACTCCTTGGTTAAACAATTTTTTTTTTCATAAAATAATAAGAAAACTATTTACTGTAGAAAACAATGAAAATAGCGGCATTTCATCGAATTAAATGTTTGTTCATTTGCGACGACTGTATTAAAATTTATAATTAGTACATTTACAAGTATTACAAGTACATTTGCAAAAAAATTTGAATAAATATTTTCTCTCTTATAAAAAATCATTTTGTCATACCAATATAAATGTTTTATTTACCTCGCATGAATGATGTAAAGTAGAATGCTTACCTCGGTTGTAAGTAGCTATTATACCCTCAAACTGTATTCGCCCTCGCTCGCTTCTCTCGCTCGGGCGTCTAAATATCTCGGGTGCACTCGATCCATTAGCGCCCTTTGCGAGCTGCGCTCGCACGGGCGCCAAATTGGATCGTTTTGTAATAGCTCTCTTACGTCCCTTGTGTAACAAACTACTATTTACACTTTCAAGAGGAGGAAATATGTATTGCTGCCTAGATACCTACCTCTACGTATCTCAACAAATCTCAAAATTTTATCACTTCGACAGATTGACTATTTACTATTCCCGAGACAGACTTTAGATCTAAAAATTGAGTCATAACTTCGCTAAACACCGATTCGTTCACGACGGTATAGAGCATACGCCCGCATTTACGATCCAACAGCGATAAATAAAGAGCTTTGAACTGCATTATATTACAGGGCGGGCGGAGCGGAGCGAAGCGAGGCGTGAGCGGAGACAGCGGGGGCGGGAGCGGCGCGCGAGCTCACGCTGGAGGCTCTGCGCCGCCACTCGCGGCAGATCGCCGCTCGGCGCGCGCGCCGCGTGCAGGTGCGTGCCGCCGCCGCGCCCCCTGCGCCCCGCACCCGCACCCGCACCGCGCCGCCCGCCTCACCGCCCGCTTTGTTTCAGTTCACGGATCGGGCGCGGGATGGCGCGCGCGGCGGCGACGGCGCCGGTGAGTGCTCTTGCCTCGCGACCTGCGCACGCGCCTCCGCTAAATTTATCAGTTCGAGAGAGGCGTGCGCGTTCCGCGAGCCGGCGGCGGCGGCTGCGCTCGCACCTGCTGGGCGCGGCCGCCGGTGACCGTCCGCTGTGTGTGTGCAGAGAGCGGCGGTTCCGAGATGTCCGGCGGCAGCGGCGGCGGAGCGCCGGGCGGCGGTGGTGGTGGCGGCCTGCTGGCCCCGCCGGACCTGGATGCGCGCCGCCCCTCCACCTGTCGCGTGGAGCTGGGCTCGCTGCTGGCGCCCGAGCCGAGACCGCTCGATAACAAAGTTAAGGTACGATTGAAATCAGTTTATGCTGTTTACAATGCCCCTAACTTCACTACATAGTATAAAACAAAGTCGCTTTCTCTTTCCCTATGTCCCTTTGTATGCTTAAATCTTTGAAACAACGCAACGGATTTTGATGCGTTTTTTTTTAATAGATAGAGTGATTCAAGAGGAAGGTTTATATGTACTTTTTATCCCGATATTCCCACGGGAACGGGAACCACGCGGGTGAAACCGCGGGCGGCCGCTAGTGTCATATAATTCATTAACTATTTTACTAACAAGAACAATAAAAAAAACACTTGATATTAAACCCAATACCAATTAACCGACCTTGTATTGGAAAGCACTGTTTCAAAAAATCGATGTGTGGGTCAGTTCTGCTCTCCCGACACGGAAAATGGAAAGCGTTGTTGAGTTTTTCGGTCCGTTTACCTAATATGCATGAACAAAACAGCCCTCGCAGTAACTTTAAGCTCACCTTGTTAACTTTGACTAACCAGAATCCCCAGAGTTGTTGGTAGAGTCCAAAAAGCAGCGAGTACACCAAAAGTTCTCTTTCTAGCCGAATGTGTACGAGAAGGTATATTAAAAGAAAATGTTGCAACCGTTTTTGACGGAATTGATCTATCATGAATACAGTAATTCAAAGATGAATGACTTTCTAGCACAGGTAGGTACATACCTAGAACTCTACGTTTATAGCAAGCAATTGTGTTTGAGAAGCGATCATGATTAAATATAGTTCTATTGAAATTAATTTGTGGGGAGTGCTTCGCATCACGAAGTTTATAACGAGATTAATATCATCGAGCGGCGTGTGACGGAAGTTGCGGTCGACCCCTACATCTCCAGCGGAAACTCGAC
This sequence comes from Crambus lathoniellus, assembly GCA_949710035.1. Lineage (NCBI taxonomy): Eukaryota > Metazoa > Arthropoda > Insecta > Lepidoptera > Crambidae > Crambus > Crambus lathoniellus. The sequence goes on from OX453304.1 coordinate 543,418, forward strand.
GGGTCTCGCGAGCGTAGGCGCTCGAGAGGCTCTATCTTGTGCTTTGACTACTTAATAAGCACCAACCGGAGACTGAACTGAACGGATGTTAGTAATAACGATCGCTAAATGAGTTGACGCAAAGTGCTCGCTTGCGCACTTTACGTCACGTAAGATATTCGACCGCCTTTAATGCTAATGGGAAAGTGCTAGTACATGGGTTTTCTCATGGGAAATTACATAATAGCTCCACTCTTGATGGGCTCGCCCCCTGCCCCTGCCGCCGCCGCATAATGTCAAACGAATAATAACGAGTTTTGGATAATCTAAATCCAGTTTCGTTTGTAACGTTGTAGCGCCAACTTTTGATAGAAACCTCGAGTGCTTTATTGTATTACGGTCAAAGAACTTTGTGTTTATTTTAAGACCACCCGAATGGAAGTGCTTAATTCTCAATGCCGCACTAGGAACTTCTCTAACTTACGATGCAATTTATTGTACACGTTTAAAAATACAGATATCTATGTAAGACAAAGATCGGCACTAACGGCCTTATTCATAAAATATTTAAGCTATGTTTAACTTAAACATTGTTTTGTCTTTTGCTCCAATTAGAAATGACAATTTTGTGTAACAAAGACAAAACAATATTTAAGGTAAACATACCTAGCTTAAATATTTTTATGAATACGGCAGTATGCTTTTTTGGTTTATCACACAGGCCAGTCAAAGTTCCAATTAATTAGAAATTGTATTAGAAAACCAAGAAACCTTTCCCTTATCTAATTGAGAGCTGTATCAATTAATCAAGCCATTCACGCATGTGGCTCTGTTTACATTCCCGCGCGTGTACATTTAAACATCATATTCGCGGCGAGTACTCGACGAAAGCTCTCGCCGGGCTCAAATTAGAGTCGGAGTCGTGTAAACATTTATATTAAAGAACTAGGTATTTCAGTGAAATCGAACGGGCCGATTAATCGATGGTGTCGTGATTCGTTAGCAACTCGCCGCCCCCGCCCCGCGCTCCGCGCGGACGTGTTTCCCGTAGTTCCTCCTGTCTATTTACATAATTCGGGTGTTAGGAATGGAAGCGTAGGAAAACAATGATTTTTATAAGCGATAAAGTCGCATCAAGCGATAGTCGGTAGTAGCGGACGCGCCCCCCGTGGAATGGGGGCGGGCGGGGTGGCCGCGACCCACTTCCATAATGAGCGGCGGCAGCGAGCGTGGGCGGCGCGGCCGCGGCACGTCGTCGGCACGCCGCCGCCGCCGGCCCGCCGCCGCGCCGCCCGCATGGCTCTCGCGCCCGGACGCCTTATAACCTGTCAACTTTTCTCCTATCAACAAGTGACCTACTTCACACTTTATCGTAGGTATTCCATCATAACGAGACGCCTCGCTCTTTACCAGGTTGTCAAACACGTGTCAAACGTTGTTAGAAACTTTTTATTTAGCCAACTTTTATTTACATTGCGCAAAAGCTGATTTATTTACTTTTTTATAACGATGTGAAGAAAGGGCAAGGGGAGGAATGTTATTGGCAAACAAGGGGATCTACTGAAAATGTTAACTTGTCCAAAGAATGTGGGTGGGTGTGACTGGGTAGGTACTGTAGGTATTCATCAAACAATGTGCTAAGAATTTGTTCCGGGTAGGGATCTAATCCTGAAACCCTGAAGAAGCAGCAGTACATTAAGTACCTACCTACATATTCAAATGCGTCATCAACGTCGTTTCCATCAATTGTAAATTAATGTGTTATTATCCAGTTATCTAGGTCTTAGACAATTACTGGATTGTGAAAAAAATGATCAAAATCGCGCCAGAAACTTTGCAGAGTAAAAGGGGTTACAGGTTTGTTGCTACTTCCTAGATTGCGATGGACGTTTGGGTGAGGAACAAACAATTGTATTAAGTTCACAGTAAACAGTCGCTCCACACGCAGCGCACGTATTTTTAGTTTACCATAAACGAATGTCTTTCAAAATCAAAATACTTAAGTAGTGCGACGTCTTGTATCTATACCTAAATGACGATCATGACTTTGATTTATTAGCAAATCACCAAAATTTTAAATTGTCTATGTAGGTAGGTATTCCAGCAGTTTCACATTGTTCTATATTTATTAGCCGAAAAAGTGTATTGTTAAGAGTAGCACCCAATTAATTTAATTAATGCCGGTATAGGGCAAAGAACAATTTGCTTATCAAATTTGCAATAGCGTGAATAGTTAATGAAGTTTTAAAATAACGTTTTTGTACGTAAACATAACTTCCGAAACGCGATTGTTTCTTGTACAAACTGTTGCCAGTACCTAAATCGTAATGCAATTTTGGTATCGATATCGCAGAGACACAGCATCCATGGCATGACAGAGGAGGAGAATGTGGTCCGGCCGCATCAGGAGATGGCCGTGCTGTCTTTGGAGGAGAAGAAGTTTCTGCTGGGCGTGGAGCGCGGCGACGTGGCGGGCACGCGGCGCGTGTTGCAGCGCGCGCGGGACAGCGCGCACATCAACGTGGACTGCGTGGACCCGCTGGGCCGCAGCGCGCTGCTCATGGCCATCGACAACGAGAACCTCGAGATGGTCGAGCTGCTGCTGGAGTTCGGCGTGGAGACGCGCGACGCGCTGCTGCACGCCATCTCAGAGGAGTTCGTCGAGGCCGTCGAGGCGCTGCTTGACCACGAGGAACGCTCGCGCAAGCCGGGGGAACCACACGTATGTTGACACTCATACTTCCTATATTTAAATTCATCAACGTGGACTGCGTGGACTCGCTGGGCCGCAGCTCGCTGCTCATGGCCATCGACAACGAGAACCTCGAGATGGTCGAGCTGCTGCTGGAGTTCGGCGTGGAGACGCGCGACGCGCTGCTGCATGCCATCTCTGAAGAGTTCGTCGAGGCCGTCGAGGCGTTGCTCGACCATGAGGAGCGCTCGCGCAAGCCAGGGGAACCACACGTATGTTGACACTCATACTTCCTATACCTATTTAAAATTAAACTTCACTCACTTCACTTTTTTCAGAAGATTACTTTGCAAACAAGTTCTTTGCTGTGGCCTTGCATTGCAACCAAGCTGAAATTTGACGTATATGTTCCTTGAGGAGTTTAATGTACCTAGTGATTACATACTCTTTGGGGGAGTGAAGGGGACATAGAGTGACTTATTATACATACTCGTATATAGAAGGGGAGCACCGTGAGAGCACTAAGAGAGGACTTTTCGAAGTTCTAAAAGGGGGTAAAAAGGATAAATATCTAATTCTCACGGGAAAACATCGTCTAACTCACTAAGTCTAAGTCTATACTAATATTATAAAGAGGAAATATTTGATTGTTTGTTTGTTTGTTTGCATCGAATAGGCTCCGAAAGTCCGAAACTACTGGACCGATTTAGAAAATTCTTTCACCTTTAGAAAGCTAGGTACTTACATTCTTCCCAAATGACATAGGCTATATTTTATCCCGATATTCCCACGGGAACGGGTATCACGCGGGTGAAACCGCGAGAATCCGCTAGAAATAAATAATCCTCGAAGGCTTTGAACTCTGTAGCCTAGCCATATCGCAGCCAAAATCAATAAAGTGTTTTGATAAATCGCAGAGTTGGGAAGCCCTGCCGCCGGAGACGGCGACGTTCACGGCGGACATAACGCCGCTGATCCTGGCGGCGCACCGAGACAGCTACGAGATAATCAAGCTGCTGCTGGACCGCGGCGCCGCGCTGCCCGTGCCGCACGACGTGCGCTGCGGCTGCGACGAGTGCGTGCGCTCACGCAGCGAGGACTCGTTGCGCCACTCGCGCTCCAGGATCAACGCCTACCGCGCGCTCGCCTCCCCGTCCCTCATCGCGCTCTCTTCCAAGGACCCCATCCTATCAGGTGACAACACCAATAACAATTAGTAAGCTTAAATAGCTATAGGTTGGCAAAGCCACGTAGTACACTCCCGCAACCAGGACTACTTAGTTGCGCCACTCGCGCTCCAGGATCAACGCCTACCGCACGCTCGCCTCCCCCTCCCTCATCGCGCTCTTCTCCAAGGACCCCATCCTATCAGGTGACAACACCAATAACAATTAGTACCTAAGCTTAAATAGCTATAGGTTTGTAAAGCCACGTAGTAAGTAGATTGTATGTGCTCGCGCAGCGAGGACTCGTTGCGCCACTCGCGCTCCAGAATCAACGCCTACCGCGCGCTCGCCTCTCCCTCCCTCATCGCGCTCTCCTCCAAGGACCCCATCCTATCAGGTGACAACACCAATTACAAATTAGTAAGCTTAAATAGCTATAGGTTGGCACAGCCACGTAGTAGGTAGACGAGTGCGCGCGCTCACGCAGCGAGGACTCGTTGCGCCACTCGCGCTCCAGGATCAACGCCTACCGCGCGCTCGCTTCTCCGTCCCTCATCGCGCTCTCCTCCAAGGACCCCATCTTATCAGGTGACAACACCAATAACAATTAGTAAGCTTAAATAGCTATAGGTTGGCAAAGCCACGTAGTAGGTAGACGAGTGCGTGCGCTCCCGTAGCGAGGACTCGTTGCGCCACTCGCGCTCCAGGATCAACGCCTACCGCGCGCTCGCCTCCCCGTCCCTCATCGCGCTCTCCTCCAAGGACCCCATCTTATCAGGTGACAACACCAATAACAATCAGTAAGCTTAAATAGCTATAGGTTGGCAAAGCCACGTAGTAGGTAGAGTGCGTGCGCTCCCGTAGCGAGGATTCGTTGCGCCACTCGCGCTCCAGGATCAACGCCTACCGCGCGCTCGCCTCCCCCTCTCTCATGGCGCTCTCTTCCAAGGACCCCATCCTATCAGGTGACAACACCAATAACAATTAGAAAGCTTAAATAGCTATAGGTCGGCAAACCCACGTAGTTGGTAGACGAGTGCTTGCGCTCCCGCAGCGAGGACTCGTTGCGCCACTCGCGCTCCGGATCTAAAGACTGATTTGGCCTAGGAAAAACTAGTTTGTCCTAAAATCGGGTTTGGCCGGTAACATATACTTACCTTATACCTATCATCATCATCATCATCATCAGCCATTTAATGTCCCCACTGCTGGGGCACTGGCCTTCCTTATGGATGAATAAGGAGAATGAGCCATGACCCACCACGCGGGCTCAGTGCGGATTGGTGGGTATTAACGACTGCAAGTGCAGCCGGGACCAACGGCTTAACGTGCCTTCCGAAGCACGGAGGAGCTCGAGATGAAAAGTTTTTGGTCACCCATCCCGTGACCGACCATTGCGAACGTTGCTTAACCTCAACGATCGCAGCCCGAGTGCGCTATCCACTGCGCCACGGGCTCCTCTTATACCTATATCGTTACTAATTTACAAGTAATCCAAGCACCCATGTGTACGTTCCAGCGTTCGAGCTGTCGTGGGAGCTGCGGCGGCTGTCGGCGCTGGAGCACGAGTTCAAGACGGAGTACCAGGAGCTGCGCGTGCAGTGCCAGGAGTTCGCGACGGCGCTGCTGGACCACACGCGCACGTCGCACGAGCTGCAGGTGCTGCTCAACCACGAGAAGGACTCGCCGCAGGCGCCGCTGCCCGAGCCCGGCGCGCCCGAGCGCATGCGCCTCTCCAGGCTCAAGCTCGCCATCAAACTCAGGCAGAAAAAGGTTAGCTTACTTCTTGGTACAACTACAATCCCTACTCATCTCTAAATTTCTATCTATGTATGGAACAGAACCGAACGAACTAGCCACACAACTGACGCTGCCGGACTGCTTGAAGCGCATAGAAAGGCGCAAAGTACCGGACATGGACAACTCGGCTTAGTCGTGGGCCACACTGGAGCGACCGCGGGGAGCGGAGGCGACCTGCGGATCCGCAGGTCGCGCGAACACGTACTATTCCCACCGCCAGACGCGCCAGTGTGGCCCCTCCCGTCCGTCTCAATATATTTGTTTCTCCCGCTCAACGCGGACGCAAGACGCGCCTCTCCAGTGTGGCCCACGACTTAGCCTTATAAGGTAATGAGCAGGAAGCTCGATGGAGCTCCTAGCTCAGCTCGCCGACTGCAAGATAAGATTTGAAATAAAAAAAAAGATTCTTTTTTCGCGAATCCGTGGTTGGCCCCATAGTAAAAATAGTTCGTATTGATGGACACTATCATCCTATAATCTTTGTACTTACTAATTGATGGCCACCACTGAAAAGATTGATGGATGTGAACGAAGCGAAAGAAGTGTGCAAGGATCGTAGCAGGTGGCGATCCATAGTCTCTGCCTACCCCCGTGGGAAATAGGCGTGAGTATATGTATGTAATTAAAATTTAGTGGTGTTAGAAAGCCAAATTCCAACAAAACGTTTTCATGAAAAATGTACGAGACCATATTAAAAAGTTATCGGATTTCATGTAGAGCCAAGCTTCTAACTCTACAAGCCTCAACTTGACAAACTCTACAGCTTATTCAAGCGTCAGCTACACGTAAAAAGTTAATGAAACTAAGCTACTAAATCCGCGTAGCCGTCTAGTGGTCGGATTTGCTATCGACACAGTAAAAAAAAGGAAGCGAAAAGATAAAAGATTTTGATTGAATCAGGCGTCACTTAGCGGAAGTCCCTAACCATTGTGAAAAACGAAATATATGTAGCTTACTTCCGCAAAAAACACAATATGCAAGATGCACCGCCCGCCCGCCCGCAAAAAATTGCACATGCGCACCACGAAAACACCAGTGCACAATACCTGCATCTAGCAAGACAGCAATACACCTTGCACCGTCACCGATTAGACTACTCTACACGTGTTTCGCCCCAACCCGGGGCATCCTCAGGAGATAGTTCGTGCGAAAAACCAACACCAAACGTGTTTCGCCCGGGTTGGGGCGAAACACGTGTAGAGTAGTCTAATCGGTGACGGTGCAAGGTGTATTGCTGTCTTGCTAGATGCAGGTATTGTGCACTGGTGTTTTCGTGGTGTGCATGTGCAATTTTTTGCGGGCGGGCGGGCGGTGCATCTTGCATATTTTGTTTTTTGCGGAAGTAAGCTACATATATTTCGTTTTTCACAATAAAAGATTTCCCTTGTCTAATTTTAAATTCACTCGGAAAAATCCCACCTTTAGAAAATTCTGAAAAGGTTGTGGCTACTGCGTTATAGGTATACAGAGAGCAAAGGGTAGTACCTATAGTTGTTGACAAAACTTACGTAAATTCATCTCTTTGACGTTTGTTGATTTCACTCATATGGTGTGTGCAGTTCGTGGCGCACCCGAACGTGCAGCAGCTGCTGGCGTCGATCTGGTACGAGAGCGTGCCGGGCTTCCGGCGCAAGAACATGCTGCTGCAGGCGGCGGAGATGGTGCGCATCGGCGCCATGTTCCCGCTGTACTCGCTGGCGTACATCGCCGCGCCGCACTCCGCCGCCGGCCGCACGCTGCGCAAGCCCTTCATCAAGTTCCTATGCCACTCCGCCAGCTACTTTATGTTCCTATGTGAGTGATCCACTCCGAAATTACAAACTTCTAGATTCTTCTGTAATCAAGTAAACTTACTAGGCCCCGATCGCGGTAATCCTATGACGCATTAGTCAAGTGTAAATACGTGCAGTTGACGTGCAAAACCGTTTTTGATAACGCGCGGCTTTGACAGTGTGACAACGTTTTCTGTTCCGGTGATAATCTTTGGAACTAAAACAGTTTTCATACGACAGTCTATTTAGACCATTAATACTTCCATGATTTAGACAGCTAATTTCGTAGTGCAAGTGGTTCCTCTGTCACGGATGTCACAAGACGAGATATAGGTTTGCATGACGTGTGCGTCGATTGTCATTACGGCAATACGAAGTCAAACGTCAAGACGATCAATCAATGATCAAGACGCGCTGCATAGAATTACGGCGATCGGCCCGCAGTAGAGGTAGGATATTTCGCCAGATATTCAGCGAAAAGGGAAGTATTTCCTCTGAGCTAGGTGTCTGTGCTCGGGGATCGCGGCCCAACTGTTAGCAGTTGGAAATTGTATTTATGCAATGCATCTGAGAAACTCTGTAAGCGCGATTCATGTTTCCATACAATCGCTTCAGTTCTGTCATGACGTATTATGTGACGTCAGGCTTGCGCGTCGATGTAATTACATTCGTACTTTTCGCTGATCCTGCATTTCTTCGAAACTTGACGTCTTTGCTTATGTAGCGATGTGAGTGCGCCGCTACACCTACCTATCTAACTTTGAAAGAGAGTTCTATTTCGTAATTTTATAACTGCCTAGCTGATGGTTGATTTACTCACTGCTTGTGGTTATGATTACAGTCCTGCTAATCCTGGCGTCGCAGCGCATCGAGACGGCGGCGGGCGGGCTGCTGTGGGGCGCGGCGCCGCACGGGGAGCCGCTGTCGCGCCGCGGCGCCGCGCCCTCGCTCGTCGAGTGGCTCATCCTCGCCTGGGTCAGTGGTGCGTACTGCATATGTTGGTACTGTATTGTCGCAGCCATCGAGACGGCGGCGGGCGGGCTGCTGTGGGGCGCGGCGCCGCACGGGGAGCCGCTGTCGCGCCGCGGCGCCGCGCCCTCGCTCGTCGAGTGGCTCATCCTCGCCTGGGTCAGTGGTGCGTACTGCATATGTTGGTACTGTATTGTCGCAGCCATCGAGACGGCGGCGGGCGGGCTGCTGTGGGGCGCGGCGCCGCACGGGGAGCCGCTGTCGCGCCGCGGCGCCGCGCCCTCGCTCGTCGAGTGGCTCATCCTCGCCTGGGTCAGTGGTGCGTACTGCATATGTTGGTACTGTATTGTCGCAGCCATCGAGACGGCGGCGGGCGGGCTGCTGTGGGGCGCGGCGCCGCACGGGGAGCCGCTGTCGCGCCGCGGCGCCGCGCCCTCGCTCGTCGAGTGGCTCATCCTCGCCTGGGTCAGTGGTGCGTACTGCATATGTTGGTACTGTATTGTCGCAGCCATCGAGACGGCGGCGGGCGGGCTGCTGTGGGGCGCGGCGCCGCACGGGGAGCCGCTGTCGCGCCGCGGCGCCGCGCCCTCGCTCGTCGAGTGGCTCATCCTCGCCTGGGTCAGTGGTGCGTACTGCATATGTTGGTACTGTATTGTCGCAGCCATCGAGACGGCGGCGGGCGGGCTGCTGTGTAAAACCCCACTACTACACTAGTAAAAAATATAGTTATCAAAATCAAATGTTAGATAAGTAATAACTTTATTCTTATTATACTATTTTCGTTACTTCAAAAATCCATAGGAAAACATAATTTTCACAAAACTCTAAACTACAGCGGCTTCCCCTCTCTTTAGGAAGTCCTAAAGTTAAGTCCCCCTGATGCTGACTTCGACACTGATTATCTAGCGAGAGAACCCCCCCGCACATTTATTTGTAAAACTGAAATTACACAACTATTTGGTAATTACCCTCTTTTATTTTTCTACCTGACTCTTGCTCTCCGGCTCTTCTAGCCGAGAGCGCGTCAGCTCCGTTTTTAGTGATGACTGCCAGTGTGAACTTCCCCAGGTCTGATCTGGAGCGAGGTGAAGCAGCTGTGGGACATGGGCCTGCGCGAGTACGTGCACGACATGTGGAACGTCATCGACTTCGTCACCAACTCGCTGTACGTCGCCACCGTCGCTCTGCGCATCGTCTCACACTTTCAGGTGACGAAGGAAAAACTTGGAAAAACTTTTGTTACATCCCTTAATTATGATGGCTCGAAGGACCATGTACAATCCCATAGAGGTCCAAAATACTGTTATTCACAACGTAAATAAAACTAGTGTGTAGGTCGAGGATAATTTATTGGGTGCATCGACAAGACTATATCAATCACCAAAAAATCTTAACACCGCCGTTCAGCATTACGTACGTTTGGCACAACGCCATCTATGTACAATAATTACAACTTATATTTAAATACAACGGCTTAACATTCCGCCCACCATGAACGGAACGTCCATCAGAAACAACACAATCAAATAAGAAACTTAACAAAAACAACAAAATTTAGGTATGCAATACATCAATAATACATAACTAACACATACACATACTTGACTAAATTAAAATACAAAAAAACATAGTAGTAGGTATTTACATTTATTAAGTGACAGGTAAAATTATAAGTTTGGATACAGGTCTTTTTACTAGAGACCCCTTGCATCGCAAGGTTACGACTCTCGTAAGATTGTCCGCACCAACATGTTTTTCCTTAATTACGCCATACAACCATCTGGACGGTGGGAGGTCATCCTCCTTTACTAACACGACATCCCCTACAGAAGGTTCAGGAGCAATATAGGACCATTTATATCTATGCTGTAATTGAGTCAAGTACTCATGAGACCATCGTCTCCAAAAGTCTTGCAGTAGTCTCTGTACAAACTGCCATCTTTTAAGAGTACTCACGTTACTCTGCTCAAAGTTTGCATCGGGTATAAGCAGCAACGGCTCACCGACTAGAAAATGGCCGGGAGTTAATGGATACGGATCATCTGGATTATTGCTAATTTGAGAAAGTGGACGCGAGTTAAGGCAAGCTTCTATTTGATACAGAAGCGTGGACATCTCTTCGAATGTCAAGGTACTGTTACCAATAACCCTTTTTAGATGGTGCTTTGTGGACTTCACTCCAGCCTCCCACAACCCTCCAAAGTTCGGCGAGTGAGGTGGAATGAAGTGCCAGTTGGTACCATTTGTTGCCAACCACTCAGCAATATCATTAGCGGCTTCAGACTTTTCCGTTTGGAATAAATGCTTTAACTCCCTATTGGCCCCCACGAAGGTCGTGCCGTTGTCACTCCATAAATCTGCGCAGTGACCTCGCCGTGCAACAAAACGCTTAAAAGCTGCTAAAAATGCCTCGGATGTCATGTCACTAACGACTTCGAGGTGTATTGCACGAGTGGTCATACATACGAACAAGGCTATATATCCTTTAACGGCTCGATAACCACGCCCTTTATACGGTCTTATAGCTATGGGTCCTGCGTAGTCAACCCCACTCTGATAGAAAGGTCGATATAATAGCAATATTGGATAATATAATATAATTACTAATAGCAATATTGGATGTTTCATATTTTCATCTATTTCAGCATTTTGTAAGCGACCGCCCACCCTGAGTATACCATCAGCATCAAGAAACGGACACAGTGATGTAAGTTTACTGCTTTTCCTTATCTTTCCCAAAGTTTGTAAACATTTTATTTCTTCCAGGAAACTTTGCCTTTGACACAATCGGATACAGGTAAGTAAAGACTCTTTTATTTCTAATCTAGATATGTAAGGCGTAAATTTTTCTTTCTTTAACTTAAGGAATCTACGTATGTATGCAACAACTCTTAATAATTTATTCAATGAAGAATAACGACATAATATAGATTCTGACTCTGACTGAATAGTGTGGCACGAAATTTGCTCTTTTTTCTTTTCTAAATCCGTTAATTTAAATTGTCCCTTTGAATAATTAATAACCTTTTCTTGCAGCCATTGTGGACCCTCTCTCCAGATCTTCAAGTCCGATAGTTTGCTCGGATTTATACCTCGCGACGCACAATCTGCAGGGTTAGATTCGGACTTGACATGTGACCACTGAGTATTATTCATAAGCGTTAATATTTCAGAGACCCGATTCGCGACATAGGTTTTCCATTTGCTGGGATGACTGCTCAACCATGAAAGGACTACACTTGAGTCCGTCCAGGCGTACACGCACTCCTTCGGAATCTCTAAAACTTCTGCAATTTCTTGAAGCAGGTTGGCTAACAATACCGCTCCGCACAACTCCAACCGAGGAATCGAGACTTGCTTCACCGGAGCAACCTTCGTCTTTGCGGCAAGTAATCGTACATGCACATCACCTTTAAAATCAACGATTCTCATATAGACTACAGCTGCGTATGCTGCATTTGAAGCATCGCAGAATCCTTGAAGTTCTCTGCTAACATCGTTGGTGCTAGTGCCAATCCATCTTGGAATCTTAAATTGAGCGAGATGTGTAAGTTCATCTCGAAACTCAAGCCATGCCTTCAAAATATCACATGGCAATTCTTCATCCCATTGTATCCCTGACAGCCAGACT